>CAFUXE010000596.1:552824-570878 GCA_903364295.1 Serranus cabrilla | reverse complement strand
TCACTTCACCTTTCAACTAGATCTCCAGGTCGTCCTCTCTGTATCTGTATCTATATATTTATGTTAATATATATTTCATGTAGATTATATTCCTGTTTAATTGGTTTCTGTAATATTCCTCCTCAGGAAGGATCAACTCTGAGCTTTCAGAGAATTTCTGCTAACATGTGAATACCACAAGAGGTGGGTGTTCATGACCTCCACACAGCTCAGGTGTTGCAGCTTAGTCAGAATGCAGATATACCTACTCAAATTTTAATTTTAATTTTTTCTCAGTTAGTTGAGCTACTTAACAATCGTTATGCATGAGTATTCCCCTGGGCACAAGCAGCTCTGGTTGGGAATCACTGAAGATCTGTGGAGCAGCTATCCATGTTATGTAAGTAGACCTTAACGTGGCCTAATTTGATACAATTTGCAGCATCTGGAGGAACTCTAGAATAAATACCAGGAGGATGTCTCTGGCTATGACCAACACTTCTACACAAAGAGTCCTTTGAAAACTCTGGCATGACAACCCAAGCCACTCCTATCATCTTTCAAATGCAGAGCAGAAATATAACTGCATTACACTGCACAGCTTCATACAAAGTACAGGGTCAAAGTAACAATAACAATATCCAAGTCTTGTAATTACATTGACGCAAACAACTTGCATGCGAGGTGTGTTTAATGAAAAAAGCTCAACATGGATTTTATTTGTCACCAGGTATTTTGTACTTTTATTAATTTTAGTCTATAAGTTTGTAGCAAATGTTTTGATGCTACTGACCACGCATTTGATGGCTTCTAATGAATTCTATAAGTACATTCACCCAGGCATGAGTCTCAAGAGAGATACATTTGCATCCATTTAATTGAAAGTGACTGCCTCGTCACCGTTGAGCAAGTGCAGGGTCAGAGTTCAAGTGTACCTATGAGGACGCCAAACAGTATCATTACACACAAATGCTGAGCTCTCATTAAGAGCGGGTATCAACAAAGTATTCTTAGGCCTGCCTCCCGAATTTTAAGTGATCCATGTGAATCGCTCTCTGTGATGCCTTTCAATGGAGAGCACCAAAAAGGAACGTCAATCTCTTCGCTCGCTACCTTTTGCCATTTCAAAGCCCTCGGCTCTCTTTCCTCTGTGCCCAGCAGCTAACATAATACTGACATTGTTCAGACTGGGAAGCAGTGAGGACCTGGGGGAAAACGTGGAAAAAGGGAGGTTCATTTGGCAAAGAACCACTTTGTAAAAGCTGAAATGATGTGCTTTATTAATGTAGTTTTTTTCATTGAACATGACAGCGTTTCCTTTGGAGGAATATTTCAGAAGACCTCCATGGCACTTTGCAGCAGATTGAGCAGTGTACATAAAACAGCCCTTCAAGAAACAAGAGGAAACAGTTGAAGATAGAGCAGGATAAATGTAATGTGTGTAATGTGTGTTAGGCCAAGGACTACGGGGTCTTTCCCAGCTTGTATGAATGAGGTGCTGTCAGCTGGGTAATAGAAGTAGGTCACATGGGCGTTATTTAAGACAGGCACTTCCACTTCGCCTTTCATGATATTCATACTTACTTTCTTTTTACATGGGTGTTGCAAGTGCTGGCTTGAGAAAAACTGTATGTGTGAGCATCAAAGCCAAACATGCGAGCCTTGCACGGCATTGTTATACATTACTGGAGACAAAAGGGGAAATATATCAACCCCATTAACGCTTTCAGAACGTGGAGCGATCCAGAAACATGTTAAAGGCAAACAGACTTTAGCACCATTGGCTTTGCTTCTGATGCATGTCACAGCACTGGCAATACATCCACCCTGCATTGCTTCATGGCTGAATGATCGGCTCATTCATTTATGGGTGTGAGTTGTTAAGTTAACAAAGGCTTTAAGCTGCCTGGGATGTCAGCGCTAAAAGAAATAAGCAAGAAAAATGTCACAAAGATTAGATTAGGCACTTCCCTTTTTACAAATTAAACTTTTTTTTTTTTGCTCCGTCTCAAAACAAGCGGTTTTGGCTTTTGTACAGAAATCATTATACACCATATTACAGCACAGTCTGTAATATAGATGGACTCCTCGCAGTAGAATAACCAACATGGTGGAGACACTCATCGAATGAGTCCAGAGGTTATCCTGGTGAAACAAAAAGGACTAATTCATCTTCCTATATTTTAGGCTTTGTTGATTTACTAATGAGTCTGTGATATTATCAGCATGGTTCTGTTAGGCTTAAGACGAGGTTAAAAGGACAGTTTTCTGCCTCACTTGATAGGGACTGAATTGTCTTGTCTCGTTCCTGATGTTTAGGGTTAGTCAGCAGGAGCTCGGAGGGCAGATTTATGTGTTTTCTGCTGGTGTAATAAACTGAACAAGAGAACTCTAGTTAGCCACTGGCACATGGATCCCCATGGAGCTGGTGCCACGAATAGCTCTGCTCCCTGTATATCTGAGTGGACGCTAGTTCCTGAGATTGGAATTCAAAAAAGATAGACAGAAAGGCAGATGCTGCCCTCCTGCTTCCATCTACGGGCTAGATATGCAATAAGTAAACCATCCCTGTTATTTGAAATGTGATCCAGGAAGCTACATCACTTTATAACCACTTTATAAACAAGACATCTGATCATGACTGTCCTTTCACTCCCCTAGAGTGCAATGAAATCTGTGGGACCAGGGGAGGAACAGAAAGAGGAAGATTCCTGTGAATTTATTACAGTTTATGGTTCTAGTTTATCACACTAAAAATGTTTCATTGCTGGCAGCCTTGGTGGGCTGCTGAAATATGCACTAGCTAATATTTTCGGCTCTGGTCAGATACAAAATCTACTGCTCCGTTTTGGAAATGCCTTCTTAATCCACCACTCCAGCCTTGAATTTTGTGGTGTAGTCCTTCTGTCTCTTGAAGTTTGATTTAAAAGTGTCTCCTATGAACAATACACAGAATGATGTCATGCTAGTGCATGATAAATGCACACTGGAGCAGATTCAAAGGGTGGATCATGCTGGCAGCCAATTAGGTCAAATAAGAACTTGCAATAACTTTCCAGAAAACATACATTTTCAAAAGATGTCGGGCCCAACTAGCCAGATGTAGCATAAAACAATCCAAATCACATGAAATCAATCACAGCTTAAATCAATATTGGCAGTAATGTCTAAATAAGTGTGGTATGGAGATTGTGTCTTCTGCGACATATATTCTTGTATGTAGTCTGTAGTTACCATGTTTTCTTTGGCTCTTAGAAGAATTGACAAAATAAATTGCAGGAGGGGTTAACGTGTGTGATAGATCATCCTGGCTTTTCAACCGGAGCTTTCTTCCTCCTTTTCCCCATTTTCTCTCTCCCCTCCCTTTTAATTTTCCTGGCCCCCTCACCCTCAATTCAGCATGCCTCTCTAACTGTTGGCCTGGGTCCTGTGGGCTCTCCTCCTTCTGGTCCTCCTGGCTGTGACCTGGCCACAAGGCCCACTGGAACAGCTCAGTTGCTATTTGTCCTGAAGGGGTGATAGATGGCTGCACGCCGCGCAACGTCAGTCCCAGTTCACGGTGTCTCCACCAACCGACCATGGAAAATCAAGGTCAAGCCTTTTCCACATTAGCAGCTTTACCATGAGGATAGAAATGGATATCTGCTCCAATTACCCGGCACTCCCCCCCCACCCACCACAGGAGAAAAAATGGCTCCACACTTATCTCCTGAAAGGACTAACTGATGGCTCTATTCAACACAGTTTCATAACAGACAACATGAATGATGCAGAGGCAATATTAGAAGGGATATTTTAGAAATTGGGGCAAAGGTGAGACAGGCACCTCTGAGTTCATGCCAACTGTCTGGCACCAAACTGCCAATGACTTTCCGGTAGTTAACCATCTAAATCCAGCAATTTATTTTTGCAGATATGCAATTTGTGCAGTAAAGAGCAAGAGGCTTTACAGAAGCCTCTATGGTCATATTGCCCCCCCCCCCCAAGTTAAGAGACTGTTTCCTCATTTTATATCTAAATTTATGAGTTTCATGCATATCTTATAAAAGTGGTTTTATTTTTGAACGAAGACCTGTAAAAATAATGTTCACACTTACACAGAAAGAGCTATATTCTACAAACTTGACTGCTTAATTGCCTACAGAGGGTCCCTCCTGTTTCAGCACCTTTTATATGAAGCAGCAATCAATAAAATAGCTTATTTTGTTGATCTGTTTGTAAGTAAATCCCCTTTAAATCTAAGTGTATTTGCAGTCCTGTCTGATATAAATCACTCCTTAAATCTTCTCGCTTATTTACTAGACACACAAATTACATTAGGGTTTCGAGAAGAAAATGATTGTCTCACACTGAAAATCTTTATTTCTTAAAATTTCACCCCTAAGGCACCCACTCAACAGTCTGACCGCACGCAGGATAAAGGGAAAGTTTACTCAAATTGTCAGTTGTTTTGATATTAGACCGCAGCCTGTTGAGTAATACAGGTTAAGTTCTGTTTATCTTCGCTGCTGGGAATGGATGATGCATAAACCCCATTTATGACTCACTGATGACACGTGCCTTCCAGCCTCTGACACGACAGCACATCAATTTGGTATGGTGCCGTAGTTTGGGGCCAAGCTAATTGCTAGCTGTGTTTTCAAGCAGTGTTCTTCCCATGTGTGGCATTCAGCTTCATGCAATGTTCATGTTTGATGGCTGCTGGTCCTGCTGTACCGGCCTCATGCTTGGTTAGCTGTGAGCAAGAGAATCATGTGCTCTCTTCAGCAACAGTTAGGTGAATGAAAAATCTTCTTCACTGCCCCCAATTAACAGTGAAGGTCGAGCGCCAGAAAGTTATGATGCGATTTAACCCCCCGCATGAGGTCAATTTGACCTGAATAGCTTCCTATTAAGCATGATAAATTTGTTATTTTTCAATCCATTAAACCTTTTCCCCATAGTCCATTTAGTCAGAACAAACCATTGGCCTGCCGTAACCTACGTTCTGTTGACCGCAAGCAAGCTTCAAGGAAAAGGGGATGACACGACAATTAGCCCAGATGACTTCAAAGTGTTTTCTGCCACAGGCTTTCGCTAATTATCAGTCACCAGTGTTGGGTGGGGATCCCTCCAGCGCGAGGGTCAATAGGGTAACACCAACAGCAGCTTGTAACAAAGACTAAACTTCACTCGAGTCAGTACGACGGCCATCAATGAAACCTTGTTATGACCATGGGACCCATGGGACAGGACCGAAGGGAAGAATAGGCGTGTGAGGCACCGGGAGGAAGCCTCCCTGACTGCGCTGACCTGTCTGCAAGAGCCCCCCAGGCAGACAGAGACCGAGGCCTCCAACAGATGTTTTGGGGAAAAGTGCTCCATTCATCATGGGCACTTTTGTGGAATCTCTTTGAACTGCTTCTTTATTCAGTGTCGCACTAGCCTTAGCGAGCACCATAGAAGTTCAATGAAATAGATTCTAGATCCGTAGATAGATATGTTATTCAGAATGGGGTTTCCATGTCTGTTAAGTAGGCTCCGAGTTCCTGGATGTCTGCGGTCGCTGCCCAGCTCATAAATCACACCCCTGAGGGAGCTGTTTGGCTGGATGTGTTATTGTGCAACACTGTCTACAAGCCTACAACACACTTTAGTTTTGTCCAGTGTTCACACACACATAAATTGGCATGTCCACAATGGAGTGTGAAGTCATGGCATGCCCATGTGGAACTGCCTTTTCCTTTCCGCCCTCTCTCCCATGCTGCAGCAGTGGGGTTTGAGTCACCCGAAGCAAAGATGACAAGATGACAACGACGATAGTCGCAACAACAAAAAAACAGTCACAGAGCCCAAATTAAGCAGAATTAATTTTCACCAAAATAAAACGCAGAAGAATTTATTCTGTGGACTGTCTTTTGTTAACATTCCAGTTCACTGTAATGTAAAAGTGTTTATATGACTCTACCCCAGCCTGCCGGTACAGCTGAGTTTTATACTCGAGCGCTCCGTAGGGAGCAGGAAGAGAGGCCCCGTGTGTCCAGAGCCCCGTCTCCTGAGCAGCACTAAGCACTCAGCAGGCTTCAAGGGCGAATGTTCATTAGGGAGCCAAGTTTTAATAAGCCCGCAGACAGACATGCTGCTAAACAGCCTCAAGTGCCAGAAGAGGTGAGTTTACTTATCCTGCTGATCCTCGTGATTTCACATGGCATCATGAGCAACGCATCTACGTACATGACCCAACAGTCACCCACTGCACATCATTTACCATCAGAAGTATATGAAATGTTTGTGGAATTGGTGCAGGATAGATGCAGTGGGATTGAGACTGATGGGTCAAGCTATGTATATTACCTTTCAACATTTATTTATCTAGTGCAAGTTGAACATGTGCAGAATAGCTTTCACACTCACACAGCTGTGCATATTCACGCCAGCTCACAGCAACTGCAGTCTAGGAGAGAGTGAAAGGTGTCACTTAGCAGGTCATGGGATGGAATCCAGCAAGTAGATATTAATCTCTGCCATCAGTTAGGTCACAATAATTAATACTATGAAAGTATGTCAGCAAAGTATTTGAAATTAAAGCACCAATCATGCAGCAGAATGGTCTAAATGAGCAACACACTATACCATTGGATTACTATTGGTGCTCTGACATGTAAGAAGCATCTCAAATGGAATCTAAACTCAAGGCAGCTTAACTAATTTGAACTGCTTTGGGTAGTTAAATTTATTTTTTTAAAAATGCATCATATCCTATTGTTACATGGGCTTTATATGTTAAAATAAATATAATTTTTGGAATTAGGCTTATTTGCTTTGCATAAACAGTATAATAAATTGGCTGATATCTATTCTAAAATAGACTATATATCATAATATAAATGTATAATATATAAATGTATATATAAAAAAAATACATGCTGCTGAACTAGGGTACTTTTGTGGTGCAAAGGCACTGCAGCTATCTTATCTTTTACCTTCATACACAGCCTGACTGTTTCCAGTCAGAAAGACATAAGAGTGGTATCATCTCATCTAACTCAAGAAAATGAGTAAGCATATTTCTGAAAACTATTTCCTTTATTTGAGAAGCTAGAATTAGCAAGTATAAGGAGCATAACATGTAGGTAAAGTACATTATAATGTACATTCCACTACTTTTTCTATTCAGACCTTAATGCAACTGTATCATCTATCAACTGACAACAAAACAGCTTTTTTAAATTTAAATTAAGCCTATACTCTACAATCCAAAGATAAGAACAGGGCCTTGACAGCGGGAGTTTGTTTGTTCTCTTTGACAAATGTTAAGATGCAGGGACACCAGTAATATATAACGTAATGAAACTTGAAAACACAAGAGCATATCAAGGTTGTACTTTATCACTCTGTCATTATGGAGTGAATTGAGTATGATAACTGATCCGGTGTTGTTTCTGTAATCTCAGAGTCTCTCCAATGAACGAGTACCCAGCTTCCATTCTTCATACACAGTCTTGGCACAGACCGGACCAGTGTTTATCTAAGGAAGAGGTAAATGACTAAATGAATAAAAACAGTATGACAGCTGAGTAGAAAAATACATGATGACAGACGTGTCAATTATCAAGAGCTGTTAACAAAACGATAACGTCATAAAATTGTCCTTCAACTGTTTCTACTTTAGTGCTTTGATAACCCAGGAATCAATCACAGGGCTTGTATATCCGGACTTGCGTGACAGAACTTCTTTTACGTCCATTCTGTGTAGGATGTTTCAGAGCAAACTTTGGCTTAAAATCTTGCACATTTTGTTCTGTACCTGGTTTTGTGTTTGGAAATTGTCTAAGGCTGCAGGGGATTTCATTATAGACAAATGCAGAATGGAATGGAAGGGTGTAGCTGATCCTCATAAACAACTCAGTCTCTGTTTGTTGTTTGTAGATTGATCCAGAATATTTTAAGCCTCCCTCTGAAAATAAGCAGATTCTGTGGCGTTCTAACAAAACAACAAAGACAGATGCAGGCGATGATATTATCCACCAAAAAATGCCTGGTTAATATTAGAAGCTGTGATGGTCGAATTCCTAAGTCCGACTACTGTTTTCCACCACCTTATGTTTTCGTCTTACCAGTTGATAGTGTGTGATGAGAAGTTTGGTAATCATTGGCTGTGATTGTTTGCAGAAGGCCCAACCATCTGTCCACCATTTAGCATAAAGAATGATCCCATGTTTGCAGTGAGGAGTCGGATCTACTTATTAGATCACTGCGTCATCCCTTATGATGATAGATAGTGTCGTGTAGGGTCACTCCTTTATTGGGGGATTGATCAAAAAATTTACTCAGTGTGTGTCTGCGGCCAAGCCACATCTGGAGACAACCTGGGGGCTGTTAATCACAAAACTAAACAGAAAATAGCTCAATCTCCTTGTCACAACCACCCAGGAACTCAATAGTTACATAACAGCCTTTATTATGTCATTTCCATACTTAGCAAAAGACAGAAAATGGAAGGTTTTCATATTTATGTGGTAATAAATACAGGGTTTCTGTGAATTTTGACTGGGAACCGAAGTGTTACATATTGTATTTACTCTGAAGTTTATTTCCATGCAGAACCTCCCCCGGAAAGAGGTCTTTCTGGGCAAATTCTTTGCTGATGTAATGTTTACTTTGCCACAAAAATCTTACTGTTACATTCCGTAATGACTGCAACAACATTGCAGATTATTTCAGTAGATGGAAAATATCTCAACCACAGTCCATGGACAATGCTGGGCATCTGATGAAATGTGTATGTCCTTGTGGAGCAGTTGGCCTGTTACACAAAAGGGATACAGCCTTTGAAATTATGACGGCGGTTTGGAATGGCCGGCTTCAAAAAGTTGGGGGATTCCATCAGATCCGTGAAATATACTGGCTAATTGGCAGGAGTAATGCCGGGAAAGAAACATAGAGCGAGGGAATTGGGGATGCAACATCTTAACAGCCAATGTGATTGATGACCATGACAGTGTAATGGCAAAAAATACAATAAATGTCAAGAGTTGCTGAGTGTGTTAACAGGCTTCCTCTGGTGGGCCTTCTTCCCTGCTCTCCAGGTTTGTCCAAATGAAGCAAACAAATCAGAGGTACGTCAGTATGTCTCTCCTCTGTCTATCAGCCTAGAGCAAGATTATGTATTTTCTTTGACTGACCTCATGCAGGCATTTTAAGCCCTTTTCCCTTTTGGATCTTAATCTGAGTCTGATGCATTCTGTTCAGTTTTACTTTGATGTTGGAAACTGTAAAAGCATAAATGTGTTCTTCCACTGGAAGTCTCCTAAGCCGCCAGCAGAATGTGCTCGCAGAGTGATCTAATGCCATTCCTTAAACTGGAAAATATCAAAAGGGTAAAAGATTTTACATTACCAGGCATCCTACCCTCTTATATTGTGATAGAGTATCTAGTCTATCTAGAAATGCACTTTACCACAATTTTGTCTCCTGTACTTGCTGTGTTTCTCTAAGATACTGAACATGTTTCATTACGAATGGCAGACATTTGGTCCAAGTCTCAGGCCATTTTTTTTCCAAGTCCAAGTCGAGTCTCAAGTCCTTTGTTTTAATGACTTCAAACTTGACTTGACAGAAAATAGAGACTTGAGTTGACTTAAGTCCACATCTCTACTACGATGTACTATATGCCACAATACACTGATTCATCCTGTTAAAGTGGATCAAATGGAGGGTGGGTCTTTTTTATTTTGTTAATTCTTTGTCCTTTGTTTGTATGTATATCTGTGTTTCCATTTGAACAACTAAAAAACTGGAGATGTTTGTACTTACAGCTGCGCAAGTATGATGTGATGTCCAAAAAAAAAGAGCATAAATGCGCTCTTTGTTTTGTTAGCGCCGCATGACTTTTATCTTTGTGTAATTGCTCACAAAGACCCACAGTAACCTCTCAGTCTGAGAGCATAAAACATGACGCTCTTTTCTTTGAAATTACTCAAAGAGAGCGAGTCATATTTCTCATCATGTAAACAAATGTGTGAAGTCATGTGTTCAGAAAATGAGAAGAAGCAAAAGGTCTTTAAACTCACATGCCTTAAAGCGTAGTTAAAAATACATGTTTCTCTCTGATATTCTTGGTCTGGCAGTGTGGTGACCCTTGATGGGGGTTCCTCTATGGAGCACTGTTTCAACCAGTCACCATAAAAAGAAAAATATACAGGCAGATCCTCGCATAGCTCACACCCGGAGCAAAGCAAACACTCTCTGCCATGTCTGTGGCCTCTCTCATGTCCTCACTTGTCTCTGGCCTTTAATGTCCTCCCCAGAGTGTCCTGGATGGTATCCTCATCTTCCCGTTGGGTGGCTGACACCCTTAAACAGGAAGGGACTCCTGCCATGACCCACAATGCTAACACAGAAAGCAGAGGGGAGCCTGGAGGAGTTACATCATGTCCTCTTCAGGCTGCGCTGCACCTGGAACCTGATGACTTTATGAGACGGGTGGACCTGCCGGAGAAACGATTTGTGAAAAAGATCGTGTCGTGTAGCTTATTCCTCATGATTACGTACACGGAGTCTGACTTTAACATGCAAGTGATGACGGTCCAGAGGAGTCATGTGAATCTGCTGTTCATGAGAACATAGCAGGAATGAAATCAGGCTGAAAACATGCAGTCTGCTTTTCAGATAGTTTAGGTGGCCGCCTGCCATTATCTAAACTGAGAGCTGGGCACGTTCTGAAGGCAGCAGCAGATAGGATGCAGTCAATCTTCCTGTCAGTCAGAACACAGCCTCGCCCTGTTCCTTTCTCTTACCGGGGTCGTTCCGATACTGTGCCGACCATCTCTGCTTGGGATGACTTGGCGGAGATCACCAGTTACAAGCAGGTGTGCTGTACCTCTCTTTTCTTTCATCCACACCTCTAACTCCCTGGTTCCTGGCAGTTTCTTTTGAGTACATTTAACAGTATTTAGCGTGGAGTGTGATGCCAGTCTAGACTATGACACACCAGCATCTCTGAGCCAAGCCGAAAGCGAGCAAATGCTAAATCCTATGAATGTCCTGTCTTTGATGCGGCTGTCAAACTGTATTTCTCTCAACAGATTGGACTTCACAGCACAGTGAAAGTGGAGGTGATATGTGGCTCTGCACTGTAAACACACTGTAAGCTGGCCATTGCAGATGTGTACACAAAAGGAGATGGCAAATGTGCTGGCCAGATGTGGCTACTATTGTTGTGGTTACACGGCTGTGGTCAGTGAAACTTATTTAAAACCTCATTCTCTAACTGGAAAAAGTATGAATGGATGAATTCCCCTCAGAGTTGACGAGCTCTGTGATGATTGTGAGCGTAAATGATGACTAAAACTGTAGAACTTCTACATTGTTGTGGTGTTGCCCAAACCACAGACAGTGGTTCATTCACAAATTAGCCCTAGGCATTGCGGTGTAATGCTACTACTACTAATACTTCAGATCCAGCTGCATGCAGGAAGGTAAAAATGCATACATTATATTTTAACAATCTGCTGTACTTTAACTTTCAACAGCCTACATTAAACACACTACTAAGCCATTAGGTTAAACTGCATCCCCCTAAGAAGTGTCTGTGCAGCCTTCAATTATATTTTGGTTCCCTACATTGGCACCAAGTCTTTAAAACCTTTTTCACCCCTGATGCAGATTTATGGCCAAACGTGACCACTCTGTAGAGCAGGATTTTCTTGGAGACAGAGCCTGGCCGGTGAGGACCTACAGTGTTCAAGATCAACCCGGTGGCCTGGAGCTCTTTACAGACTTGCAATGGTTGTGGTTGGAAAGAAGGCAGACTCATTACTGTCCAGTGCCAACCAGGCTTTGGAACATTTCGAGACCCTCAGGGTGGCAAGCATCCCATCACGTATTGCTTATTTTTCTGTGCGTATAACTGCAGGAGTCTGGATTAATGACAGTGACTTTAGTGCCGACCTTGCGCCTGAAGCCATGCAGCTATGCAGCTTTTCATCACATAAGAAGAATGTCTTGTAAACCACGCTGTCTTCTCTATGGTTCAATAGCTGTGTGAAGCATTTACATGCATGTACAGTAAAAGGGACAATTTGACATGGGGAAGTTTATGAGGAGACAGGCATTCTACAGCCAAGCTAGTGACTGGCTCAACTGCAAAGCTGTGCTTTGAGCTAAATGCTCAGCATTCTACAATCTTAATACAATGTAGCAGATCCGAAACCAATGGCATTATTATCAGTCTTGCAGGTATTTGGTCTTAAACACAGATTTGTACAAATTAAAATGTTGACCCGATGATGGCACAAGATCAAACATTAATGGAGTCAGCCAGTCCATCTGATAGATGTTGAAGTATTTCAGAAGATAAGTGAAAACCCTGACCTGCTGTTAGTTGTTCAACAGGACAGGTCAGGAGAGCACCAAAGTCCTTAGGATTCATCCTATAGGGACAATGAATGTCTGTACAAAATTTCACTAAAAAACAATGTCAACCTCATGAGTAATCAGATGATCATCATAGTCTGTGGGATATATCCTCTGGGGACCAAGAATGTCAGTACAAAATTTCATAGCAATCCATGAAATAGAGAGTCTGGTGTAAAATGGTGCTGCTTGGCCAAAAATATTTCATCTGCACTTGCTTGATGCAGTCTCACTTACAGATGGACACCAGGTAGAATTTCACAGCCTATTCATACCTGCTATGATGACAGCCTCACTGACAACAGAGGCAGAGCAGCTCGAAGGTGTTTGTCAAACAGCAGGACAGTCTACATTAGAGGCCCCGTCTTCACAGAGGAAATATAAGGACTGAAATGTTTCCCGACACAGCGAATATAAAACAGCTGCTCATCCCAGCAGGACAACTGACTCCATGAATCAATAGCCTCACTCCAGCATCATATAAAATGTGGACAACCATCAGCTAAGGGACACTTAATCTCAACGCTTGCAGATTTTCAAGACCGCTTGCGGCTGTAAGCTCCCGCTTGTGTCTGACCTCAGCTGTACACATGGACGTTTATATCATTTTCAAAACCAAACATGTGTTAGTAGTCCTGTTTCTGATGGAGGAATGTATTTTAATGAGGCCTTTTCATCTTTGTAAGGCTGCTTGAACATGTTGTTCAGTGTGGACACCCAGCATCCAGGCTGGGCTGTTGAGAGCCAGGTCTCAGCACTGAAATCACAGAAGATTGATGGGAGCAACAGAGAATCTGTGAAATATCAAGAGTTGAGGGAAATTTCTCTTTAATCAGCAGCAGTATCCCATCCATACATTCCTCTGCTGCACAGCTGCCAGACCATTGTCATCACTGTGATGCGCATTTCTCACAGCCACTTTTTTCCACATAATCCTCAGCAATGTCGATTGCAGAACCACACTGTCACCAGTCATAATGGGAGACAGTTAAGACTCTGATAGGCATGCATGAATTACTTAACGGGCCTACTGGGCACAGGCTCAATAAAACCTGAAAATGTCATTTCAATAGAGACTAAAAGACTCCAAAGTGACAAAAAAAATACAAACGGATGCAAAATAACTGCAAAAAGACGCACATATTCCCAAAAGACTCATAATGACTACAAGATACAAAACAACCTCAAAGAGACAAGAAACAACTACAAAGAGACACAAAAAGACCACAAAGACACACAAAGCAACTACAAAGAGACTCACAACGATAACAAAAGGGGGCATAACGACTACAAAGAGACAGAAAACAACTTTAAGGAGATACAAAATGACAACAAAAGGGGAAATAACAACCACAAATAAAACAATGTCTACAAAACACTAATGTCTCATGCCCATGCTGATAGGGCAATTTGACACAGATGGAAGATTCACACCAAAAAGCCAAACCGTTCATTACATTGTATGTAAAAGAGAAAGAAAACTCTTCTTTCATACTCAGAGCATGCTCACACACAGTGCCCTGATGTTTGCCAAAGTTTGGGCTGAGGCCTAAAGGACCTTTCACATGGAACATAAAGTCAGAACACTATACAGTGAAGGGTAAACTTCCTGTAAGAACTTTAGTCCAGGCCTGCTGCTGGATACGATGCTCTCCTATCCTTCAACAACCCTGATTAGGATTGGCCTCTAAATCGGCCCAATCATCGCAGATGATGAATACCTGCAGCCAATCCAGTTGGCAGTTAATCAGTGGCGTCCTATCAGGTAATGAGGTTGGAATGGGAAGCAGACAACCCCACGGCTGTTTAGCAGGAAGGAGGGAGAGCGGTCAGGATCTAAAGATACTTAAGGCGTGCCACATTTGTGTTTTTTGCCCTCTGAGGATCACTGTCTGCGGACAATTATCTTTGATCATAGAAACTGATGGACATCTCCTCAGAGGCGGGGTGTCCGACTAAGAGATGGGAAATGAGGCACTGTATTTTCGATCATGTAAATTCTTTGGTCGAGGAGAACCACCCATAAATTGGCTCCCCTAGGAACTTGGCAACCCCCAAACCCAAAAACCGAGCTGCAGTCAGGTCTGGAGATGTTTATGGAATAGTACATGGAAAATTTGTCAGAGAAACATGTTTTCCCTGGGAATTAGTATCATCAGATGAATTTTTAAAAAATGCACAGTATTGTTGTTGAGCGATCTCCCACAGGTTCTCTTGGGAAGGTCGAGCGTTCCAACATGGTACATTACTCTTTGCGAGTGCCAGAGGATGACTTTCTGATTTGTGGTCCTTCTTTAGCAAGCATTCCTGGGGGAAATTTGAGAGAGACCATTATGCAAATCCACAGGTGCATGCCAAGACCGAATAACTGGACTCCTGCCTCCAAGTACTTCAAGATGCCTTTCAGCCTGCTCCTGATAGTGTTCAGACCACAGTGTGAGGAGGCACGCCAGAAACATGTGGGTGTAGCATGGAGGGCCATGGGGTCTGCATGTCCACAGCCGTCAAGCAAAGCAATTAAAAAAGTCTATTATCAGACTGACTCTGGAAGCAAATATTCAGTCAATGCTAGAGTGCATACTTATCACATCTTGTGCTGATATGGCTATCAGCTATGCCACCAAGGAGAGGGAGCACTTGTTTTCCAGTTATCACATTTCATACACAGCAAAGCTCTTAAAAAGACTGTATCCATTAAGCCTTCAGCTGATGTGAAACCAGCAGGTTTGAATGGACTTTGTTTATTTTACTCCGTTCGTGAAGTATGTATTGTATGTGTGTGGGGAAATGAGAAATGTCTGTAATGGAGGAGATACTCACTGTGTTGAAGACTCAAAGTGTGGAGGGTCAGCTGAAGACAGGAAAGCACCTCATCATTTACTGCTGCTAAGCTGTCCCATGGGATGACAGCAGAAGAAGCATGTAGCCTCTGTTCCCGTCACATGTAGAGCCACTGCCCCCTTGTGTCTGAAACATGCACTCCGCTGACTAAGAAATTAAATAACTTCAGCTGACTTAATCGTGTTCATATGACTATAAAATGAATAAAAAATGCAAGCCAATACACACCAGTTTGGTGTGGATGAACTTCACTGGCCCTGGACAGAGTCCTGACCTCAACCCTTTGGGATGAAGTAGAGCTGAGACTGACAGCAAGGCCTTCCTGTCCAACATCGGTGTGTGACCTCACAAATGCGCTTCTGGAAGAAGGGTCAGAAACTTCCGTAAACACACTCCTTAACCTTGTAGAAAGCCTTCCCAGAAGAGTTGAAGTTATTATAACTGCAAAGGGTGGCCCGACGTCATATTAACCCTGTGGATTAAGAATTGGATGTCACTTACTTTCATATGTGAGTCAAGGCAGGTGAGTGAATACTTTTAGCAATATAGTGTATTTCAGTCTGGATCAAAATGGTGCTGCTTGGCCAAAAACAGTTTAGTTTCAATAGATACTTACAGATAGACACCAGGAAACCTCTCACAGCCTATTCATACCTGCTATGATGGCAGCCTCACTGAAAACAGAGGCAGAGCAGTTTTATTTTGTATTACAAATTTTCTGAAATGTTATAATTAAATGTGCAGATAAGTCATTATGTAATGCTAACCTTTGGTAAATTCAGGAGAAATCTACACATGCAAATAAACAAAGTGTAGTAAAAATAAACACCTAAATATGTAATTTGGATGCAGTCTTTCCACTGGTCTGAAAGAAGACATTTTATGGAAGCAAAATGGCCCAAAATCTCAAAATCGACCAGTGCATCAAAAAAGTTTTTACTTGGCGTGTCTCAATTTAATTAAAGATGGTGCTACCAGTCATTCATTTTCTATTCTTAATGTTGAGTAAAGGCAAAATAATGTGAACCCTATCTTCATTAAGTTGAGAACACATTGGGTCTCTGTTTAAACTACTCCTGGTAAATTTTGGGAGCTCAGTGTAGGAACCACTGCTACGCATGTTCACCTCTACAAGCCATCTCCAAGTTCAAATGCAGGTCTGGAAATGTAGAAAGTGTGTGTAATCACACTGCTTACCACAATCCAAAAATGAAGCACAAAAAGTGAGATATGATGATAAGAATTCAGTCCGTCATTTTTATTCCCATAAACAAAGGACCTGCAGTGCAGAGAATCTCAAACATTCGTCAGCAGAGGCTCGCCATTAAAAAATTGAAAGAAACAAAGTATCCCAGCTTTAAAGTCATAGGCAAATATTTCACAATATCTACATTGCTAAAAGTCACACTCAGGCCATCTAACCCAGAAACAACTCAAACATAAAACAGAGATGCTCATGAAAAGCAAAAACATTAAACAAGAACATAAAACTACAGGACAGACCTCCTTCATATTTGTTTATAATAGTCATATCTAATGGAACAGCTAACACATGTAATGTTTTAACTACTTTCACTTCTTGTTAATATGATATCAGCCATTGGTAATGGTGCTGGAAACACACCCTTATTGAAACATTTTCATAAGCCATTCTTTCACACTGTTCTCAGTACATCAGGTCAACATTGCACAACCCAAACAAACACAAATCCATAAACCCTCCTTATAAACCTCTTAACACTGGAAAAGGCCAGCTGAAGCACAAGATAATGCTCATCAAATTCCAGGCAGACACTGTGTTGGCTCTAGTGAGACAATCACAACCTGCTCTCACTTCAGTCAAAATGCAACATGTTTGCCAGTTAACAATAATGAAGTTAAATCTCTTGAGTGGCCAATACTGTGATAATGATGTGAAGAGTGAAGCTGGACCCAGAGTCTGATGAGGGGAACATAAACATACTCAAATCGAAATACTACTGAGAAGAATCATCCATTAACGTTTAAACGCGACTCTCACTAAATGCTCTACAATTATCTGACTGGCAGCACACACTAGTAGAAAATGGCTAACAAACATGTAAACTCTGGAATAGCAAAGGAACTGCTACACAATTATGAATTATGAACAGGGAAAGGACAGAAAATAACTGTGTTGCCTCGGGATATTGTCTGTACTAACAGCATTAAAAAAAATGGTTTTACAGTAACTAAGAAACATATTCTCCACGAATATAATGCATCAGTTTACTAAGATGGTGGGAAAACGTGCCTTAATGTTACAGGACTGGAAGGAGGCAGCTATGAGCACACTATGTTCTTGAGTATCAGAGGATGGGTAGGTGGCATAGGAGATTCTGAGGTAAACCCATAAAAGGCTGTGAATGAAAAGTAAAAAAGGATACAGCATATATAACAAAAGGTTTGTTATATATGGGCTCTCCCCGACATCCACAGTGACCCCTGCATGTACTAGTAGAAATGCCATAAAATACTTATTACTTACTATTGTCGACTATGCTTCTCTCACCTACGCACCTCTCTTGATACAATCAGAGGCAAAGGGTATGAATAAGGCAGGTTATAAAACATAACAAAAACACTCCAGACAAACATATCTTCAACAGTATGGGTCAACACAAATAGTTTTTCCAAGACAAAATAAGTTAAAAACATGTATAAACAATAGAAATTACTTGGCTTCTTTTAAAACCCCATTTCTTTCTGAGAGAAAAAAAAGCTTATAGAAATTATATAAACTCTCAGCCTAATAAACGTGCAACAATAAAGAAATCCCTTCTCCTTAAACGTCAAACCAAAAAAAAAAAAAAATGAAAA
>CAFUXE010000596.1:514457-542201 GCA_903364295.1 Serranus cabrilla | reverse complement strand
CCTTAAAACATAATCACTATGCCATGACTGTGTTTGACAAACAGCTGACCTTTTATCATTGCAATTGACTTTTCATCAACTGAGGCAACATTCTGATAACGCAATAACTTCTTATCATAGCCGGCTCTGACTGCATCGATAGAAAGCACCCAACACACATTGACAAACATCTGCATTGCTGCAGGGTCTCACACAACCAGTCTCTAAAGAATACTTTTTACTGCAGTGACCCTTTGAAACACTGCAGCCTCCACACCTCAGTGTCAGCAAACTCACCCAGCCATGAACGGAGAGGCTGCCCTCAAGTGGACATAAATTAATATAGCATAAAAATGTGTCCATAATTCCATAACCAGTTCAAGTTACTAAAAAAAACAAATACTATGCTGGGAAAAATCTACATTTATGACATGCCATCAAGTAATTGTTTCTGAAAAATGAAAGCTGCTCAAAATTGTTTGCCAGATTGGTGTGAACGTTAAAGTTAAGGCCTTTCATTGCTTACATATGGTAATAGTGCTCCAGGTTCTGGGAGCAAAGCCACTCCTGGAAGGCAAAGTCTCGGAGCAGCTGGATGTGGGCCTCTGCAATTTCCCTCCAGCGCTGCTGTTCCTTCACCACCTCTTCCAGACGACTCAGTACACTCAGACTCAGTTCCTCCAGTGTCTGTACATCTGGATGACACATGAACAGCACATAAAAATCCCCAATCACATACCGGCCAACAAATCAGCACCAGTAATGCCCCAGCGCAGGCTCAAATACTCATTTAACTCTATCATTATGAGTACTTAAGCCTGTGCTGATTGTCCATGCATGCCACATGCATCCCATAAGCCTGAATATTCAGTATTCAAAATCTAAAATTGACCAGGGTCAAAGAAATAAGCAACACAATCTCTTTGCAATAAACATAATTCAAGTCCAGTTAGACATGACACTCAAGTCTGGTATTTCTGCAAAAGCTCTGAAAATGCTGGATAAGCTCATATCCACCCAAAGCAGAAAGTTTCAAGTTTCGATTAATGAAAACCTGTCTCACAGAAGTGTCTTTGTGCAGAGCACTGATCCTATACCTGCTTACCTTGAATGAGACCATCAACCACATTTATAAGCTGTAATGATCATGTAAATCTTAAATGGAGATGACTGTATGCCACTGACCTTCAAATAAGTGCCTGTATTGAGAAAGGCTATGTCCTTGGAGCCATTCCTCAATCTGACTTTCTTTTCCTTTCTTCCAGCGCACTTCCCAGAAGAAGATCCACGCCACTGAGCAGAAGAGGAAGGTCAGGAAGAAGCGGCGGTCCATCAGACCATCTTTTAGCCTTCACTCAGACCCCTCTGTGATCAAGGGAAAACTGCCACTCACCAAGGGGAGCTAGTCAAGTTGCCTAAAAATGGAGGAAAACTGCTTAGGCTCAAAACAGCAAGACTAAAATATACAAAATAAAGCATAGATTTTTAACAAATTAATTCTAATAAGGACCATTGGTTATACAGACGGTAAATTATTACCATATGGAGCTTAACAATAAACAGAACTGCCAAGAGAGCATGAATATTTAAATGTCACCTTGGAGAAGTGATGGGAGAATAACATTACATGTAATCCACAGCACTGAAATATGCATGAACAACTTGGCTAAAGAATGGTCATAAAACTCTCACCAGCCTCTGTTTAGCCCGGAAATACTGTCAAAGTCAAAGAAACCAGGTCGGTTAAAGTCTAATTACACTCTAAATCCCATTCAACAACAACAGTCCAGAAGATGGTGATGGGTAGTACTGATAGTGATAAGCTGTTTAGACGTGCTAGCTCAGGTGTTAACACGTTCCCAAATACGTGCCGCAGCCACTGTTATCAAAAATCCACAAAGCTTATTAAATAACATATCCAAGCAGTCAGCTTTAGTTAAGTTCAAGTTGCTAGAACGCGTTTAAAAAAGCAGGAAACACCGGGAGCGAAAAATAAACGGGCTAAATGCAGTATCATCAGTTCTCTCTGGTCTATTGTCACCTGGAGCGCAAGGTAAAGCTGGAGGCTAATGTTAACAACTGTTAGCATCGCTATGCTACAGTGGCATTAGTTTACCAGCAAACGAGAGCACAGTGCTAAAGGCTAGTCAACTAAGCCAACATTGTCAGCGTATTTCCAGAAACCTCATCGCAAATCAATGGCGCTGACCAACCTGCCCACCACAACACATCCATAAGACACGATTTGCAATAGCACAGCTACACAAAGCACAACTACAAAATGTGTAAATGTCATTATTTTTTCTGCATCTACCTTCGTGTTGGGCATTAGCTTAGCAACCGGAAAATGCGAAGAAAATGTGTCGATTATTGATTACGTCATGAGTGAGCGCATCGACGCACGAGGGGAAAGGGAGCAATTTCTACTGAGAAAGGTGGTCTCAAATATAAATCATGGTATGTATTCTCACACTACGCTACATTTACATCGCGACTGTCTTGTTAAGTAATATCCGTCAAAGTGTCCATTTTTGTTTATTATTAATTTGGCGCTGAAGTTTTTAAGCAAACAAGCTCCTAAGCTAAATTAGCTAGCCGAGTGCCTAGCGTAAAATAAGCTGTAACTTCATTTAGCTACACGTATCGCTACAACGTCAGCTACTTAAACGGAATGAATGTCTCATTATATAATTTACATGTATCATTGCAAAGCTCTTGGTCCCAAAGTTGTCACTTGTGTGAAGCAGTGGTCTTCCTAAACGTTGCGACCATGAATGAATGTTTAGTTACGTTTAGTGAACTGTTAATTTATTTGACGTGTTTGTTACATAACTTTTATAGGTGCACAAGAAACTGTCTTTTCTAAAGAACGGCTTCAATGAGGACATTAAAGTTTAGTTTTTCCATGTTTAAACTGTCAGAAACTGTGATAGAACACTGGTTGAAATAGATACTCCTGATATTTTGTTTAATGAGTGAGGAGCTTGTGTTGTGAGGTGGACTTAAACCTTCTGAGACACCATTTCAATAATGTCTACTGTTATAAAAGAAATATTTTCTTCGTTGTAAATAATTTGTTGTTTGTTTTTATCTTGTTCAATGTAGGGGAAGCAGAAAACAAGGAAGTTTGCTGCCATGAAGAGAATGATCAGCCTTAAAGATACCAGACTGTGAGTTTTAATAATTGTTTTGTAGCCAAAGTCACCCTTGGTTTATCCATCTTCCTTGTTAGCTCAGTCCATCGAAACAACACATTACATCGTGATGTGTGCAAACAGTTAAACTCCTTTTTTTGTTTTGCAGAAAAGAGAAAGATCGGGCTAAAGCCAAAGAGAAAAAGAAGAAAGATCCATCAGAGCTGAAGGAAAGAGAAGTGTAAGTTGGTATCACAAGAGTTTTCATAAGACTGTGAAGAAATTGTGGTTGGTGGCTCTTCAACTAAAGTAATTCTTTTAACTTTTTGTGCAGGACAAAGTACCCGTCATGCCTGTTCTTCCAGTACAACACTCAGCTTGGTCCACCATACCACATTCTAGTTGACACAAATTTCATCAACTTCTCCATCAAAGCCAAACTGGACATTGTTCAGTCTATGATGGATTGTTTGTATGCGAAATGTAAGTAATACTACCAAGTGGTTAATAAAATTTCAAGAAGCTGCCTATTTTTTTCAATCTAATTATTATTTATAATGCTTAACATTTTCTGCAATTTTGCCATATCTAGGCATCCCGTGTATCACAGACTGTGTCATGGCTGAGATTGAAAAACTTGGAATGAAGTACAGAGTCGCACTCAGGTACAAGCTGCTAAATATAAAACGTCACTGGGGACATGAACTCACCTGTTTATCTAAAAAAAAAAATTCTAATTAAAATTTTTGCTTGCTATTGTTTTTGTAGGATAGCCAAGGATCCAAGGTTTGAGCGTCTGCCATGCACACACAAGGGAACATATGCCGATGACTGTTTAGTCCAAAGAGTAACACAGGTAATATGATTTGTTATGTAGCTCTGGCTTTACATATATGTAATAGAATATAAGTGTTCACTTCATGGTGAACACCACTACATTTTGACAAATAAGCCTTTTTCACAGCACACATTTTGGCTCATAACTTGAAAGCCATGTGTAATTGATAACAGTAATATATGTCCACAGCACAAGTGTTACATCCTGGCTACTGTGGACAGAGATCTTAAGAGAAGAATCAGGAAGATCCCCGGGGTGCCCATCATGTACATCTCAAACCACAGGTAACAGCCTTCAAACCTTTCCTTTAAATATTTGGTTTATAAGCACTGCGTCACTCATTTCCAGCTTTAACAAAAACATAGCTATACATACATGATTTTTTTCTTTTTTTCCTACAGGTACAATATTGAACGGATGCCTGATGACTACGGCGCTCCAAGGTTTTAATATGTCTACAAATGAGCTAGACCTGTAAATATATAAAGGTTCCCTGTTTAATATTTTTCTTTGATGTATTTCCAT
This sequence comes from Serranus cabrilla, assembly GCA_903364295.1. Taxonomy (NCBI): domain Eukaryota; kingdom Metazoa; phylum Chordata; class Actinopteri; order Perciformes; family Serranidae; genus Serranus; species Serranus cabrilla. Next base: position 537,725 of record CAFUXE010000596.1, on the reverse strand, counting down.
ATTATTGGAAGCTTATTGTGGTTTGATTTGATGAGGATGGGATGTGTTTGATTACTTAAAGTTTTGTTGTTCTTATAAAACATTCTTACAGGAATAAATGATTTGCAATGCTCATTCTTTAGTGTGCAGTTTTTCCAACACATCCATTGTGTGTAGAGGCATGTTAGCTGTATGAGCTAGATAGGTAGATGTACCGGAACAATTTTAAGTCCACATTTTCACACAGCTGTGTCTATTTTCTTTATGTTTTTGTTTCAATGTCTGTAATTTCAGTGGTAATGTGTTTTTTAGTGAGACGTATAACATACAACATTACAGCAGAGGTCAGTGTAGATGCCACAGTACTATAACTTGACAAATTAATCACAAATTAAGTTGACCTGACCAGAGCATGCAGGAATTTAAACTGCATCTACTGTACAAGCATCTATTTAGGAAAACGGGTACATACTTATGTAAATACAGGGTCTGTACAAAGCCTTGAAAGTTTGAAAAAGCCTTTTTGAATACTGACACATCTTTTAAATATGTTTTCAAGGTTAGAAATATGCTCAAATTTAAATATAATGCTTCAAAATTCTTAATTTTCAACATAATTTAATGTTTCATCTACACAATCAGTCATGTTATATGCAAACATGTTATTTTTATAAATATATTTAATTCCTGTCTGTTCTTTATAACCATTCAAAGTTATCGCCCGTCATACCTCACTAGATAAGTTTACTATTGATCCCTTAGTGTGGAAATCAACAAGCATTAAATAATGAAAATATACACTTACCAGTAACTCGTTACAACCAAGGTATGCAGAAAACCCATCTCTGAACACAGCACATCCAACCTTGAAGCAGATGGGCTACAGCAGCAGAAGACAAAACAACCACTATTAGGTACACAAAGTGATTGGTGACTTTATAATCAAAATAAATATGAACAGGTAAATCACAATGTGATGATCAAGGCTTTGAGAGTGTAAATTTTAGTGTATGTCCCTTTTAAAAGTGCAATTTTAAAGCTGTAGGAGTCTTATAAACACGAAAAGATATGAAATATAAATATATCTAAAATACACATTTTTGAGAACCGCAAAAGAAGAATCTTTTTTCTTTCTTTCTTTCTTTTTTAAATGGCGCGTTCTGGCACTGGTAGTAACCAGTAGTAGCTCTTGAGTATGTGAGCATAGGTGAATTGAATATTATGGCAATTGTAACTGAGATTGGCACCTTTCGGGGAGCACCTGAATGCAGCATTTGTCACGGCTGAGATCATCCGCTCAGGATGGAGCATGCGCAGTAGACGCCGATCTGGGAGTGTCTGAGCGGCTCTTTGGACGTGAATCCAACCCGCAGTCACTGAACCCAGCAGGAGCATCTGCATGAACAATGAACCGGCTGACTTGGAAGGGAGCTATGTGGTGAAACGAGAGATGAAGTGGACGTCAGAGGAGTGTCGAGGTGATGGGATCGTACATCGACACTGATTTGACCGGAAATTTGTGGTGTGAATGACCTCTAACGGTGCAGGGAATAAGACATTTCTAATACTTTGTTGTCTGCAGAGTCAATCCTCTTAGTGATAGCGTTACGTTGGCGGGCTTGTGTGTGCTTCTTGATGAACTTTCACATTATCGTCATTCATTAAAATAGGCAACAAAGGCTAGATTACCTTAGTGTCTTAATTTATTAGAAAATGTGATCATTGAATGGCCTACAGTCTACTAGATCTGACCAAAGAGCTGAAGAGCCTCAGCATTATTTTTTTTTTTAAACACAGAACGGATTTATTGTTCTTCATTGATGATCCAATTACAGTGGTGAGTCTTCAATACAGCAGATCACCTTTATATTTCTACTCCACTGCATTGATATATATATTTTTTAGATTTGTGGCACAAGCTGCGTGATGTCATGAGCTGGCCATCTGTTGTGGGAAACTACTTAAACCTGCAAGCAGATTAACCAGTGAAAAGGTCCAAAGCATCAGTCTGGACGTTTCTGTGCCAGTTGGCTTCCTGGTGGAGGAGGGATGCTGAGGGCCACCGTGGGCTCAGTGGAGCAGAGAGACGAGGAGCTGGAGGATGAAGGTGAAGAAGAGTTGAGGGATGGAGGGGTGCCTTTCTATGTGAACCGAGGAGGCCTCCCGGTGGATGAGGAGACTTGGGAGAGGATGTGGCGCCATGTGGCTCGAATACATCCCCATGGTGAAGGTTTGGGGAAGGAGATCCGGGCTGCCACTGACCTGCCCAAGGTAAAGTGTTTAAATGTAACGTTGCAGCTGGTTACACACGGCAGGCGCTCTTCACACTCTGCAGGTGAAACTCACACATGGAGGAGAAACAATTTACATCCATGTGTTGGTGTTACTATGCGGTCTCACATGACTGATATATGCCACTAAATTAACATAAAATACATGTAAATGATTGTTTTTTCATCAAATTAATGAAACATCTCTTTCTGCACGGTATGTTTGCATGCTATGGATGCTTTAGAAACATAAGAATGGTACTTTTCATCCATTTCTCGTGACGGTGGTTTAACAGCAATTCAGATGCTCCTGCCATTAGATGGCTGAATAGAGAAGAGCACACAAGACCTCATTCTCCAGCTGTGATGAATATTGGAATTGTACTATCAGTTGTTTGGGTGCTCTGTCCCACAGATTCCAATACCGAGTGTGCCTACATACCAACCTACAACCACTATCCCACAGCGTCTGGAAGCCATACAGAAATACATCAGGGAATTGCAGTATCCTTTGACTACGATGGTATAACTGGCTGGTTTGTATCACAGTAATTATTATGATTATTTAACACATTATACAAAAAACATACAACTTGAAGGAAATGCATGAACAGTTACACTTGTTCTTTAAAAAATGTTTTGTGCCCCTTCTCAGCTTTGATTTGATAGTGGGAGGGATATTGAGTGATAGGGGCCAATTACACTTATTTTATATTCCAAGTAAAAAAATAAATACATACACATACAGTAAACATGTGCAGCATACCAATACCTGTCTTCTTTTAGCAAACATAAATGATCTAAGATAGTAAAATACCTGAACCAAACAAAAAACAAGTGAAATAGGGATATAAATAAAAATAAAAATAAAAATAACTATTATTGAAATTAATTAGAGTAGGACAGACATTTAAATGTTTTGGATAATATTTTGTTAATTATTGTAAATATGTGTTTTATTGGACATACATATTGTACAAACTTCCATTTAGTAACACTACTGACCCACTGTTTTTGGCACACTGTGATAAATATGGCCAAATATGAGAAAGTAGGCCACTCTAGATTCTATGTTAAGCTTGATTTCCAGTCGGAGACAAAATTCATCCATAATTAACAAACAACCAAAGAACCTATGAATATCACAAAGCACTGTAAGTGTTTTTCTCTTTTCCCAACGGCATGCAGCAGAATTTTCTCCCCAAACAGTTTGCTCTGTTATGCTATGACCTTAACTATGTCCTACAGGTACAATCACACAGGAACACAGTTTTTTGAAATTAAGAAGAGCCGGCCTCTTACTGCGTAAGCATATTCTTATCTTTTATCCAGTACTGATAAAAGAGGTTTGTGGCAGCAGTCACAGGATGTCTGCGATGATGTGTGTGGATTTTTGTGCCTTGTGTTGCTAATGCCTGATGCATGTGGATCAGCTGTCTCCCCACAGGGATTGTGAGTAGAAACTAACGTCAAGCAGCAGGGGGCCTGGAACACAGTATTCCTGACCTCACTTTATTAGATTTAGAGGCACAAATTTTATTTCCGTGCATCATGGAAAAATGTTTTTGTTCAGTAACACTGTGTGCATGGCATTTCTAGTGCACTGTAAAGTGTTTTATAACACAGATGAGTTCAAAATTAAAGGGTTTACTTTCTTGTTCCATTGTTGTGCACAGGTTGATGGACATTGCTAAAGAGATGACGCGGGAGGCTCTGCCAATCAAATGCCTGGAGGCGGTGATCCTGGGGATGTATCTTTACAGCAGCAGATCATGTTGCAAGCCACCATATATGCAATATTATCTTCCAGTTTTATTGTATTTTTCATTGCAATGACTTCTTGTAAGTTGTCTTTCCTTGACCCACCTCCGTACAGTTACCTCACCAACAACATGCCAGGTGTGGAGCGCTTCCCCCTCAGCTTTCAGTCTCACTTCTCAGGGAACCACTTCCATCACATTGTGCTGGGAGTTCACAGCGGGGGGCGCTTTGGTGCGCTGGGCATCAGCCGGAGAGAGGACCTCATGTTCAAGCCCATGGAGTTCCGGACTCTGATGGACTTGGTGCAAGAATTCGAAGGAGCCTACAGGGGCTACTGGCACAGCCTGCGCAAGGTCAGGATCGGCCAGTACGTGTCCCACGACCCTCACAGCGTGGAGCAGATTGAATGGAAACATTCAATACTAGACGTAGACAAGCTGACCAAGGAGGAGCTACGAAAGGAGCTGGAGAGACACACGCGAGACATGAGGCTGAAGGTACGTCACAGTGGTATCTGGGACAAACCGAGCCCAGTGAACAGCAGTGCAAAGTCTCATTTTGCCGCTGACACCAGAATGAGCTGAAGGAGCTCTTGCACGACTAAACAGAATGATGATAAATATAATTTGTGCTCAGCAGACGGGTTATTAACCGCTTATTAGATTTCTTTTGACGTGCAGCCTCTTCATGCACAGTGACACCGAGTTGACCCGCCTATTTGAGGAGTGATTTCCTTCAAACGACGCTCTCTCATCACCTCTCATGCTAACATAACGAAGGCAGCCTTGATGCTGAGCTCTGCGTATAATAAAACTAATGTGATGGCTTGACTCCGCTCGGATGTGCTTCATGCATGGCTCAATCCATCAATAGCTGATCTTTTATAGCGAGTGCTCGGCACAATCACATTAAAAACACAGACAGATTTCAGCCACTGATACCGAGCCGTACCCTGTACAGCAAGGACACAAGCTTGACTCACCCACACAAGAAATGCTTCACCACCATCTAACTTGAAGACACATTTTTCTCACATGCCTCAAAAGTAAACAAAAAATCCAAAAGAGGAGAATAATCTTGAAGAATTAAAGTAAATGAGGGAAATGTTTAACACTAGCAAAACTATTGCTTTGTTCCAGATGGAGGTTGAAATTTCACAATTGATATTTCCAAAGCATATGACTTGGATTATGCATTAGTTATGTGTATGTTTAGCTGTTTTGATATAGTAATTTAACAAGGGCTCAATTACTTCAGTCCATCAAGTTTTTTTTCTTTTTCTGATTTTCTGATTCTGATTAAGATGTTCTTATGTGTGATTTGTTTTTGCAGATAGGAAAGCCTGCGCCACCCTCTCCCACCAAAGACAGGAGAAACAGCATGGGTTCACCCCTCAGAGGACCAGGCAGCCCCATACGCAGGATCAGCCGCGTTGAGAGACGGTATGTTTTGTCATGTGCTTCAGATGACTTGGTTTGTCACTATAGCCATTAGTGCCACTGATTTACTGTATCTGTGTCTGTTTTTGTTGCAGTCCCTCCGGAGAGAAGAAGGTTCTGGAGCAAAAATCCACTGCAGATATAAACGGATACCAGATTCGAGTCTGAAGAAGCATTTTAGCTTGCTTGTAAAGTTACAAGGTACCACACACTTGTTTCACTGATTTTACTCTGAGGCTTAATTCTTTGTACACATTGGCCTATTCACTGGATGCAATGTTGAATCGGTCACCAGCAACTTTCCTCTCAAAACAAACGCCTCATTCAGCTTCCCTATGTCTATGTTGTTTGAGGCTTTTTTCTGAAGCAGTTACTGTGCATAGTAATTGGTGCTGGCAGCGTTCCTAAATTATAAAGAGGGGACAAAAGTGCAGTACTTTGTAAACATTTTTAAATAACTGCAGAGTTTTGCGAACTCAACACAATGAGAAATACGACCTTCCTCGACACTGGGCGAGACTAACACTCAGTGTAAATGTGCTATGGGACATATCATAGGGTTTTTTTGTGGTGTTATTATGTTCAACAAAAGCTCTTTAGGCTCGTTTGCAATCTGTAGCGTCGTACTGTAAGTGTGCAAATACATGTAATGTAATTTCAAATCCACTTAGGCTCTGCTGGGCAGCAATTGCTTGTGTAGTTACTAGTTTGCAAAACCACTACCCTTGTGCCTTGTATGAAAAGTCAAAGAAAAAACTTTTTTATATCCACCCCATTATTCTCACTGTCTAACTAAATACAAAGCAGCGTAATCTCTGCTCTTCCAAAATACTGGAAATGAATGAGGTAAACCGTATGAGAACGTTTTTTGACACTAGATGCTAGCATGTTTAGCATGCCGTCTACCTTATTGAGACTGAATATGGGATTTAGTACGTAATTATACAAACGTATATTTAAGTGTATGATGTGATAATATGGGAAACAGGTTATTCTGGCTGCTAAATACAAAACAAGACAATTATCTCGGTGACTATCTGCAACACAGCTGACTGGCATCTGCATTTAATGCAGGTGTAAAGAAGTCAGTTTATATGTACTGTATAACTGCTTTATGTATGCATTTCCTTTTGTTTGTAGCAACTTTATCTGTTATTTCACTTGCCTTAAGTGGTACAACTTCCTCTTAAGCTAAGTTGTGAAGACGTTTGCACTTTTATCTGCATTTTGTATTTTTTTTTATTGAAAATTCTGTCATTTTATACTTCCTTCAGTGTTGATGATCACCAGTAGACCGATATTTACCACACACTGTTTTTTCAATATGTTGCAGCAGCCAACATTTTAATGTGTACAGTAGATGTTGTTCATTTTCATTTCAGTGCTCTACAACACAACTGTTTTGTACCAAAAGACTTGGTTTACAGTATCACAATAAAGGGTCAACGTGGCCACAAAGTTTTCTTTTTCTGATTCAATTTTGTGATAATAGTTTTATTTTGAAAAGAAATGCATTGTTATTTTTTGAACAAAATAAGCTCTCAGTTTTGGTAAAAAAAAAAGTGGTTAATCAGTAAGCATGCTGTAATTAGTTGTCAGGCAGGCAGGCAGGGAATGGAGCCAGTTTTCTGTAAACCAATAGTTCAAACTGAGCACAGGGTGTCCTCAGCTGAAGGGCAGCTTTTGGCACTGAGGCAAATGATGACGAGAGCATATTTGGGTCATCTCTTGACACTCTTGTTAGGTTTATACAAAGAAAACTTAACAGCAACAGCCCCATAAAAGGGAAGCATAAGCCTCTGTGTGCAGCAAAACACCTCTGTGCATGATCCAGTGTTACGGTTGTCTGCCATCATAAATATACCTTTATGCAGGTTTAAACCACATTTTCCTGATACACTTTTTGCATCTTGATCATTTGAACTATAAATTAACTCTACTATTAACCGAGTGAAGGAGTCATTGGACGTCTGGATCTCGAGTTATAAGAGAAACAAGTTGAATAGTAAGCAGCAGCTAGTTTTGAGTCTCTCCAGGACGACCTTTGTCTGCTAAACATTATTAGACAAACTCATTTTTAACATGAAACCGTTTTATTTCATGTTTTTACTGGTTTTAATCAGTGTCTATGTTTGTGTTGGAGAGGAGGAGACCTCCTGAATGATGAACACTGAAGGAATCCTAACTGAGAGAAGCTGACTGCAGGTACTAAAGGTCGCCGCTGTTGGACTGGGGGAATAAAGGGGACTGAATATATAGTGCTTTCATATAGTAGAATGAATAGCTGTGGATATGGGAAGAGGCCCATAGAATAGGTCTATATACAGGGTATAGAATGTGTGCCATGACCCTGGCTTGACCATATTGAAAACTCCTTTTATCATCTCCTAACGGCAGAAAATTCTATATTGTGTGTTTTAGTTGTGGGAGAGTTTGTTTACCTTCAAGATCTCACAGCATCTATCAAACTTCACAGCTTCTGAAATGGGAAAAAAAACTTTGTTGACAAAAGTAAGACCAGTATTGTTTGCACATTATCATTCCATCCATCACACTGTTTAGGTTCCTGCAGTCATATAAATAATAGCTTTAGTATGCCGGCAGCATGTGCACTTACGTTCATGAATGCTGCAGTTTAATGGATCCCCAAGTTGATGAATGTAAGTCAAGCACAGCAATCGTAATGGCAGCAGCTTTCCAGTCAGCAAGGAACCACTTTCATGCGTAGGCCAATAACTTATCCTCTGAAAAGGCTGCATGTGAGGTAAAATACTTGCATGTTACAATGTACTACTGTAAAACCACATATGTGAGAGAAAGTGGGGAGATTTGTGCAAGTGAGCTCTTTAAAACAAGCGTTTGCTAATGTTGTGACAGTTGCCTTGGTGAATTATGAGATAGAGGTCTGATGAATGTAAACACACACCCCCTCCCCTCCACTCCCAGTGGATTCCCGATGTCAAACATCTTGTCCACCAGTGTTTGTGATAAAGAAACAGAAGGCATAATGACCTATTTCGAGAAAAAAAAACCCTTCTGACCTACTTCGTCTCCTTGCAGGCATTTGATGCTGTAGGGAGAATAAAGACACAACTACTTTATACTTTCAGGTTTTCAACATATGAATTATTGTCATTTTGCAGATATATTTACATGGCACAGTAGGGCGGAAGAGAGGGTCGAGTGAAAGGCGTCCTACTGATGGTAATCACCTCTGCAGACATTTTATAGCCCACACATAACACAAAGCTCTCTTCCTGAGCCCCATGCATGAACACTCAACTATCTAAATGAATTATTCATTCAAGCACCAACCAGACACACACACATGCACACAGACGTCTTCTCTCTGACAAACTGAGTGCTTCGGTGTAGTGGGATGGGAGGGGCAGAGCCAGCATTCAGGTCACACTCTCAGCACTTAACCAGGCAGGATACACAGCGAGACACAGACACTGAGCCAACTGAGGACTTGAGGCTGGAAAGAGCCTGGAGGTAAATTTTGTGTTTGCTGTAATGAGTTAAAGATCAAAAATCACAAAGGATCCACAAATGAATGGAAAATATTTATTCAATATTTTTACCATCTGAAAAAAATAGAACTTGCCCACAATCACTGAAATTATCTTTGTGAAAATTAAAATAAATACAAAACAGCTGAACAGGTCTGTGTTTTACCACACCAGTGATTATTTAATTAATCACTGTGTGTTTTGGTTTTTTTAAATGTAGTATTAGAGCACTATTAATGAGCATTCTCATATCTCAGTCATATCTCAGCATCATTTATCTGATTAAAACCATGTGGGGCAAGAATGAATGCTGGCATCCATTTTTTCTGAGCAAAATATAAACTTCTGTTCAGTTAGAAAACTATAATCCTTTGATGCCAGAGGTGAAACACAAGATATGGTATTCATACGAACAAAAACGAAAACTAAATGTGTAAAGAGCAACACCAGAACCATTTCAACAGAAATATTCTGACCCTCTGACATCACTTGAATGAATGAGGCGTCTCTCCCATCAGACGGCATTCAGGTCCAGCTGGAATTTGGCCAGAAGACTGAGATGGTCGGAGGGGAATATGTGATTAGGCAGACCCCTCATTGACCACAAGACGTCCTCTGATAGGAGAGAGAGAGAGCCAATCAGCTTCAGACCCTCACTCACATTGTCACCAGCTGAGAAAAAAGGAAGAAAAAGTAGAAATACGTCATCAAAGTAAATGTATTCAGAGCTGCAACACTGTCTGTAGCATCATGTACTCATACCGTTATGATCGTACGTCACACGTCTTGGGGTGTAGAAGATGTAGTCGACAGTAGCTCCCGCTTCAGAGTGCAAAGTCGTGACTTCTGGATTGCCAAAGCCTGGAAGAATGTGTTTGTAGACCGACTCCAGGTCTAACCGGTGACTGATGGTGTGTCTGAAACTGTGACACAACACCCATGACTAACATCCCATCTCAATACAACCTAATTGTGTCTTTACTCTCTCCTTTTCCTTATCTTTGCTCATCATTTAGTGCAAAATGGCTTAATGATTCCCCTTAGCTCTCATGACGGCAGCTAATCTGCTCTGCACACAAGTCACAGCTCCATCAAAAATACACGAGGTGCATATCTTTAGCAGAGCAGAGGGCTGCATCTGGGATGTTTCTGAAATGCGCTGCAGCTTGTCCGGTGGAATTACAAGCATTGTCCTGAATGGCTGCGAAGAGCCCAGAACAATGTTGTAACAGATATCTATTCACAGCACCAAACCTATACTGATACCCTTACCCACTATTAGAATTACAGACAAAGTTTGTCCGCTGCTACTGCCCCTGCTTAATTTTTTCCACTGGAGTCATTTTAACATGACTTTTAAATCCTTGTTTGATTTTTGTGGACCAATTGTGTTTGTGTCAGTCTTCTCAAATTAAATTGTGTGAAGCTAACCTACCTCAGTGTTCTCCAGGTTAACTTACCCTTTTTCACAAGGCTGATTTTTCCTCGAAGCAACTGTCCATGAAAGAAAGAAGATGCAGATATTCAAAAGCCATTACGATGAGAAGATCTAGTTTTAAAAATTGTCCACTGTAAAATATAAACTGTATTTTTTAATATCCTACCTGGTGTGTTGTCAGTCACGCCTGGGATTGTCTCCAAGTCCTGGGGACGGACACATGAAGCTGGACAGAAGCGCAGCTGCAGCATGAAGTCATGGCTATACTGACCTTTCCCTGCACAAGAAGAACAAATATAGGATATAAGTAAGGTGAGAAATAAAACAAAAAATATTAAACTCACTCCAAAAAAACTTGCTACAACTTCAAACACTGACCTGATTTTTGGCTCTTCAATATCTCCTTTCCTGGAGTGTACTGGCAGCTGTCAGAGATTCCTAGACAGCTGGGCCACAGGGGGGCAAACAGTCTGAGACAATGGGCTTTGTGTGACATGTCCTCTTGACCTGATATCTGTTGGATATTGGAAATACAAACGTGGTTACAAAGGTAATTCCTGCAAGCATCTTTGCAGAAAATGTGAAACAAAGAGCCTAATATTTCATGAAGTCCTGTGGTCAGTCATGTGGGAGATGCTAGATATTTTCCAGGCAGTTATACTCAGTTCTTTGTAGTGTTTTAGTCTCACCCTCCATGCTGGTAGACCCTGGAAGTAGAGCTCGCCAGTGGTGATCAGCTGATATAGAGGCATGTGAGGGACAGAGTTAAAGTCCCCACATAATATAATGTTACAGTGTTCGCCCTTGGTCTTGCAGGACTTAACAACGCTGTCAATTTCTGCCAGCATTATGGCCAGCTGGACCAGCTTCACGTCACCCCTGCCTGGGTTGAAGAGCAGGTGGGTGTTGGCCACACAGAGGAGTTGCCCCATCGTCTTGACCTCTGACCCCTGGGTGACCACTGGCCGAAGCAACAAAACAATGCCCACATTGTGCCGGTCCAGCAGTTCCGTCTCGGGCCTGTAGAACTCCAGAGTAGTGACTGACACCTCTGAGAAGCAACTTCTACGATAGCACGTAGCACAGCCGTCTGTCTTTGGCCCTGTACGCCGCTTGTACACACAGGTGTAGCCTGGGGCGACAACACCAAGACAATACATGTAATGTCTTTGTCATAACCTCATCAAGCAGGATGGTTCCACTATATTTTCTCAGAGGACTTACCCATCTGAGTCAGTACTGGACACAGTTGTTCATGGTAGTGGTTCTCCTGAACTTCTTGGAGACACAGAATCTAGAGCACACACAAGTCATTAGTAGACCACTATAGATTACAATTAAAATGCATGTTGTTTTCATTTATGAAGGAAACAAAAGGCTAATGCACATCGCTTGACTCACATCTGGTTCCCATTTCTGTATTTCCTCCAGGAGTAAGCTGCAGCGGTAGTTCCAGTCAAGCACCTCCAGTGGGCAGTGTGTGTACAGCTCCTGGTTGGCCTCGAGTAAGTCATCAGCAAGGATGTTGTAGGACATAACAGTGAAGTCCTTTGAGGCCTTAGTGAATGGGAAGGGCTCTGCTGCAGTGGCACTCTCATCCATCTCCTCCCACACTCTCCACATTACTGGGTGGAAAACAAATGCATGCAGACAAGTTGTGAAAATGACCAGCTGGATACTAAAATACTAGTGACTAAAGTGGAAATATTACTTTTGAGAATTAAACAGTTCCAGTAAAGGGAGATAGTGGATTTTCACCTTCAAATGGCACTGTCGGCTCTGTTGCTGGGTAATAGCTTGCAGCAGGAAATTGCCAAGGTAGGCACTGCACTTCTTCTGCCAGGCCAGGTCCTGCAGGGAAGTGCCAGCCAATTTGTGGATCATGCTGCAGTTTAAGATTGGAGTGAGTGTCAGAGAGAAGGGAGGAAAATACCAGCATAGAACTGCTTTCCCCACCATGCGTTTCATCAGCTATTGGAAGCACATATTCATCCCAGCACTCAGTGACTTCAGCAGGTGTCATCGACTCTTCCAAGCTTTGTATTTGTTCTTGCACTGGACAAGTAGTTTCTTGTATGCTTGGCTCAGCTGGAGCTACTGACTCCTCCGAGCTCAGTATCTTTAGATTTTCCTGCACTGGGCTGGTGGTTTGTTTAGTTTGCAGGCCCTCTAATTGTGCCCCAATGGCTTGTTCTGGACAAACATAGTCAGTTGGAAAAATACTTTTATCTTCTGTGTTTTGCTTCACATGGAGCTCGTCATGGTGTATAGTTATTTGCCCGCCCTTATGCTCAGGAAGTTCTACTTTTTCTTGTTGCTGTCCATTTCCCTTTTCTGTTTCTTTCTGCATCACTGCAGAAATCACATCAATATCTGAAGCAGCCTCTCTGTTTGTTTCTTCATGCAGGGCAGCCATCAGCTGTTCTTTGTCTGTGTCAAGCATCATATCAGCTTCCTTTTCTGAGGCTGGTTCTTTCATCCTTTCTTTCGTTTCTCCCATTGTCTCACTGCTTGGTGTGAGCCACTGGTCCAGCAGGGTTGTCTGTGACTTGGTGAACCTACTGGTTGTAACAGCAGCACCATCCCACACTGCCTTGCCATCAACAACTGCAGGAGGGAGACTCTTCGAGGCCTCTATAAGATAAGATTAGTGTTAGATGCATTCACACAAAGCTGAAAAATACTAAGCTCTAAATGTTGGGTTACTGATTTTTGCAGCTGGAGTAAAGATACTGGTATCATATGAAACTAGAAAAGCACCCGGAGAGTGCAGATCTCCGCCAAGGCAGCTCAAATAAACTGGCATGGCTATTTCCAAAGGAGTCCCTCGACCTCTGACCTCAAGATGAAGAATGAAAATGGACTCTATTGGTGCACACATGTTCCCTTTACAAACATAACCACTTTATGCCAGTCCCATACAGTTTGAGGCAAAAACTATGCAGTACAAATGTGTTATTTTTATTTACTGTGTTTTAATATTTCTGCATACTGTGGTCCTTAAACACTTTAACTTACTAGATGAAATCACCTGTTGTGACGTCTAGTTTTGATATCACATCACAATGTGGATTTTCAAAGGTTTTACTCAAGGTGTAGGTGTTGTGAGACTTAGCTGTCCAAGCAGCTTAAGATACAGGCAGGAAGTTACATAGAATGTTCGAGCAAATTTGCATATAAAAATACAAATAATGAAACAAAACATTATATATTATTATGTGTGCATACTTTTTCCCAGATTTAAGATGATGTTAACCACTTCTGTGTGGCTTCTACTACTGACCTGCTGTCTACTAGACAAAAGTCAGTCTACGGTGGGTCTAACTCAGTCTAAATGCGACTTATAAATCTCTCCCACTGACTGAACATAAACTACACGGCAAATAAGTCGCACATGTGTATGTTGTGATGTCACGAGGGAGCTTCTGGGTAGCAAGCTAAAAAAAAAACAGGTGCAAGGTAGCACCGGGTAGCACACGCTTCCACAAGCTAAAGTTAGTAAGCTGAAATGCAATAACATTACGTACCGTTTTCACAAAAGAGAAATTACTAGCTCACACTCACTGGGAGACCGAATTTTAGTTTACATCACCAACAAATATCGAGACAAAGTGCGCAGTCTGCCGCTAACTAAACTTAACGTTAACATCCGCTAGCGCCCAAGAGCTGAGGCACTGAAATGCATATAGTTACGCCGACACTTTAACACACGGAAACTCTGAAAAAGGTGCTGAAAAGTGAGGTTTACCTGAGCGTCGGCTGGTCACGAACCGTGACAGCGGGTAGAGTGCATAATACAACAGGCTGCCAATCATGTTTCTGTGTTTGATATCTGCGCATGCGTGTTCTGAAGTGTGTTGTAGGGAAAGGTTAGGGGACACAAGTCAAATGTCACTGGTGTAGTTTCCTCATGGGTGTTTATTTTCTTCATATCTTAATAATCTCATAAAAAAAACATTATTTATATACATATAAACCGCATTCTATTACAAAAAGGATAATATAAATATGCACAATATCATATGAAATGCCACTTTTCATCAGTTTATTAATCAAATCAAAATCAAATCAAAATTACTTTATCAGGATTTTCTTATTCTTATTTATACAGGATAAATCAACAACAAACAAACATAAGTGTTTTGAAATTGAAAACACCCGCTAAGGCACAAAATAACAGAAGTCAAAAAGAACAACTTCTTTAAGATAAGACCATATATTACAAACATAAATTCAAAGGTATGTTATATGGTGGAGAGATGAAGAAAGAATGCCACCAAGCACTGGAATTACTTTACTGTGATTTATTAAGAGCAAACAAAATTAGGTCATCATTTTCTAGATATTCAGAGACGCTCGACGAACTTATATATGCAGTGCAATTAATTAGACTAGTACCCAGTGTAAGGTTTATAGCACAGCTGCCCTAAATTAACAGCATTGGTAATTACCAAAATCTTTTTTTTTTCACACCAGTATGTAGGAGCTCTTTAACCGAAATGATATTTTTAATACTAAAATATAATCATTATAGTTATTATAGGGAGTGCTCATTCCATTTAATAGATCCATACCTTTCATGAAAACTATAAATGGTTCTCAGACTTTTTCAAACATTCGGTTTTCCTTTTCTTATATATTTTTACCATTAGGTAAGGTTACAAGCATATTGTTAATCCAATGTGATACATTTGGTCCATTGATCTTTTTCCAAAACATATCAATCGATCTTTTGGCATGCAGGAGACATATATTATGTACTTATGTAATATAAGTAAATCAAAAATGAAAAAGGGCCATTGGAATGTCTTTTAAGATATTTTTCTTCTATTGCTATCTTTATCTTCTTCCAGAAAGATTTAACCTTGCCACACTGCTAAACATAATGAAACATAATATGCATTTCAATTCAAACCATATCATTTCACATAGGCCTATGTATCATGCTGTAGCCTACTTAAAGTTTTGCTTGGGGTACTTGAAAAAAAAACACAGCATTGTAACCACACTGAGACATAAATTATTGATGCCACCACACACGCAACGTAACCTGAGAGGTCGAATTACCTCCTGGACAGTGCAGGCCTATTTCATTTCACAGTGCTAGCCCGTACACAAAACACAGGAATACATGAGCAAATACCCTGAAGACTGCATTCTCTTTGTGTCAGGAAAATGGCTTCAAACAGGACATAGGCTCTAACAGCATACAGAAATGTCAACGCTGTCTTTTGAGTCCCTCTGCTTAAAAGATGAAGACTGTTTGTCCCCAATTCAACCCGAGGCCACAGAGGAAGAGTTTGACACAGACTTGGAGTCGGATGGTGAGGTCATTAAATTCATTCTTGGATTAATTCTCGGAGATCTTGGGTAGATACAGTGTCAGTCATTTTGCTGCTGTTACCCCTAAACTGAAAGTATGTACTGTTAATTCATAATCCTAAAAAATATGCAAATGAATTGAATGATAAAGTGTTGCTGTGAAGCAACACTGGGGCCCATAAACACTGTGCGTTAACAAGGGCCCATAAAGTGGCACTAATGTGGCATGGATGTACTCATTTTCAGAAAAAGAGGAGAGCCACAAGGAGATGTCTATATCTGAAGTGTACCTCCAGGCCTGCAGGCTGGTGGGTGTGGTGCCAGTCTCCTACTTTATACGAAACCTTGACTCTACAACCATGACCCTCAGCCATCATGGGCTAGGACCTTTGGGGTGCAAAGCACTTGCAATTGCTTTAGTGGTAAGTTTAAAATGCATGTTATGGAGCAGGAGTTTATTTATTTATTTTAAATAGAAAGCCTCTGATAATGTCTTTCTTCGTATTTAGGCTGATATGCAGATCAACACTCTGGAACTGGCAGATAATCACATTCAAGCTGAGGGAGCCAAATACCTCGTGGAGATGCTGAGGGCTAATTTCACTTTGCAGCACCTGGTATGGGTGACGACAAACCTACCACTAGAGGGCGCATGTGCTTTACAAACTGCATTTTTACCTGTTTTTGTAGTGGAACATGCATTGCACTGAACCAGCATCTGTTTTTCTTTCAGGATTTGTCCAACAACTATCTGCAGTCTGCAGGAGCTGAGTATGTGGCTAAAGTGTTACTGGACAACATTTCATTGAAATCTATGAAACTTTCAGGTAATTACGGGTTAAAAGCATGAATCCACAAATAAAAATGTTAAATTTCCTTTGGTGGAAGTGTTCTTTTGGTTTGACTAATCACAAATGTGGAGATTTTCTTATTTTACTAGTCTTTGCTAGTTTGGACTACTTTTTGCAACACACTCTATTATATCTTATGAGAGAACAGTGGTCCCATGTGCCCTAAAGACTCAAAATAGTATGTAAAGGTTTATTTTTTCATATTAAAATTCATAATGTAAGATCTTTTCCCAAAGTATATCCATACCAGATTTCAAGACTTTAGACCAATCAAAACAAATGTTTTCCCAACAGGAAATGGCTTTACTGATGATGATGCTAAATATTTTGCAGATGCCTTGTCAGTAAGTGATTAAACCTTACAAGAAAAAAAAACATCTTAGTTGTGGTTTGTTATTAAGTAATGATTTATAAAATTATTATATTGCTCATATTTCTATTTACATCCAGACCAATTCCAGAATAAAGGAACTTGACCTGAGCCATAATGAGTTCTGTGGAAAAGGAGGGGAACATTTGGGACAACTTCTGGGTACGGTAAAATTCACAAAACTTAATGTGTTTGTAGATGTAACCAATTGCTTTACTTTATTATGCATCTAATGCCAAAAAGGTCTAAATCTTTTTTTTCTACAGCCAACAACGAAGGTCTTGAGGTGTTGGATCTAAGCTGGAATCATCTGAGAATGAAAGGGGCTGTGGCTTTTTGTGCTGGACTCAAGGTATACATGGATAGGAAATAAATTGATCACAGACTTTGTATACAACATCTGATCACATTCTTTTGTACATAGGTGAACATGATGTTAAAACACCTTGACTTATCATGGAATGGTTTTGGGAATGAGGGCGCCCTGGCTATGGGAGAGGCCCTAAAATTCAACAACACTCTGGTGTATCTCAACCTCAACAACAACCGCCTCACCAATGAGGGTGTCGGAATGTTGTGCAGGGGCCTTGAGTTCAATGACACACTCCGAGTCCTACTGGTGGGTGGAAGAGATTGTATTATACATCATCAGCATGATGCAGACACATTTTAAGCTAATGTTCTTATTCTTCATCTCCTGAAGCTGGCTTACAACTCTTTAACAGTAGAGGGAGCACTGGCCCTGGTTAACGTGGTGAAGAACACACCTAGAACTGCCCTGGAGGAGATCAACATATGTGTGAGTTGCTGTGGCACCACTGTCCTGATTGTTCTGTCATATTGTTTAATCACAGCTCTAACAAATTGAACCTTGCTTTATTTTCTTTACCTTTTTACGGAGCAGAATGTGCTGGTTAATGAGACCTTTGTGCATCTGTTGGAGGCGACATGTCAGGAGCATCCCGGGCTGGATGTACAGTATGGGGGGGTCGGAGGCTTCATAGCTAAAAAGCCACCAAAACGCGTTGATCCAATGAAAGTCATCCAGGTCTGTTTTGGTCACTTTATGAGAATAAGTTAAAAAAAATCTGGTTACATTCCATCATTTTATATGAGAATGTCATCTTATTTTCATGTAAAGAGAAAGTAATTCACTCATAGCAGCAGAGTATGATACAGTACAATATGGTGCATTATTTTAGAAAAGACATCAATTAATAAAACAATTAACATAATTAAAATTACAAAAGTACTCGAAGGGTAAAAATACAAATATACTGAATTGAAGTACTGTCCATGTATTTCATAACTTCCAAATTGTCTTTTCCTGATGTTTTTGAAGGATTATTTGGATCAACGCAAGCTACGCCTGTGGGATTTCTTTCGGAACATTGACAAAGATGGCACCATGCGAGTCCCTGTTGCTGACTTCAGGAAGGCAGTACAGGTTTACACGTGGACTGATATATTGAACTGTGCAGAGTCAGTGACATTTGCACGGCAGAATAACATGAAATTGTCCTCTGAAATCATGCATGATGAGCTGTCTTCCAGCTCTACTCACAAAGCTTTTCTGATGCAGTGAATCACAAAAAACATAATGTAAGGTTCAGTGAAAGTAGAAAGTTTGTAACTGATTTCTCCTTCTGCCCTGTAAAACTATGACAGCAATCAAATATTCCTTTGGATCGATATCAGATTGAAGAGCTGATTCAGAGACTTGATCGTGACAGGACAGGAATGGTAGACTACAGGTGAGCACTACTGTTTGTTCATACTCACAGGTGAGCCTCCTAAATGACTTCACAGCACAGGCCTGTATGATAAGGGGTATTGTTGTAAAACACTGATATTGCTGTGAGTTTGTCCAGTTTTATCACTTTGAATGACAGTGTTGCTGAATTCTTTAAGTTATGAGCTGGGAATTTGTCCAGATCTTCACCTTGAATGACATTTTGTGTGACCCATGTGTGTTATCGGATGTTTCTGTGCAGGGGACTGGCAGATACAAGAAAACAGATGATGAGGGATCACCGCCGCCAGCTGAGGAAAGTTGAGTCCCGTCAGAAGAAAGAGAAGCAGAAGAGCGACCGCATCCTCAAGACCTTCCAGAGCGCCGTGGAGGCTGTAACCCCACGCAGCTCCTTGGTCATATCTCCAGGAGGTGCCAAGGAGGATTCAAATGGCCCTCAGCACTTTTCTGCCACCCCTCTAAGTTCCTGGCACCACATTGTCATGTCCAACAGCAGTCGCTACTCCGTCACTAATCTCAGCAATGAGCATGTCCACCTGCCCATGTTGGGAGGCACAACGCCTTACCGTCCCACCAGCTCCCCAGCTATGCGCTCCTACTCCCAGCCAAACCTGCTCGATGACTCCCCTCGCTCTGCTCCAGGCAAGTCCATCTCTGCCCAGGGTATACGCTCCGATCCAGAGATGAACCACAGCAAGCTGAGCCCCACTGCTAACCACCTGACCAGGTCCAGGCCTGCTCTTGATGCCAAGCAGCCACTGGTTAAAGCCAAAACCAAGAAAGTAAAGAAAAAGAAAACCACAAAACGTGTGACCAAAAGGCTCAAATAATCAAACCGTCAAGTGACTGTAAAACTCTGTCAAATGTTTTTAAATGTTATGATTCTTTTTGGCTGTTACTTTGGTACACATAGTTATTAAATAAAGATAGATTTGAATGATTTGCTTTTTGTTCTTAAAATGACTACTGCACAGTATATTCAATATTGAGACCATCTTTACTAGTCAAGACCAACTAAATCAAGTCCATGTCTAGTTGAGTCAAGACACACTACAAAGAAAACCAAGTCCTGTTCAGGACTGTAATGTGTAATAGTGTCTTTCTAGTGCTAATAAGGTGATTAAGGAGTTAGGATTGACTGAAATCATTGTAAATATCACTATATATTTGTATAAACAAGATAGATTTATCTTCTAATATCAATCTACTCTAACTAAAATATTGGTAAAACCAACCAATCAGCATAACAAAGCACTGAATCCACATCAGGTACAACTTGACCGGTTTATAATAGCTGGGCCTGAGACCAAGATAATCCAGAGTCCAACAGGACACGAAACCAAGACAAGTGCATGAGAAAAAAAAGTCTCTAGAGAGAGACGAGACTTGTGTAGTACAGCCCTGCTTCTGGGGAAATAAAACATTTTATAACACTTTGGGAACTCTGTCAGATGGTAGACCCACCCACTGGATTCTGATCCACAACCAAACATGAATGGATCATCTCAAACAACCCTCAGAGTATTTCATTTGTGTTTGCTGAAGATAGCGTTAAGTGTGACATCATGAATAACAATGCTGAAGTAGGACAGGTGCTGCAGCCTAGAAGATGTTGAAACAGACTATATAAGCACAGAAGATCCGACTATTGCAATCATAACAACTCTGACTGCACCAACAATGATCAACACTCTGTACTTCTTAGCGTTGCTGAGCTCCACAGTGGCCTTGGGGGTATGTATAGCATGACTTAATCATCTTTATCCTTTGAGGATGTCGCATTAGCTGATCTATTGTATGTTCATGTGACCATCCCCCCCCCCCAGCATGTAGGCCTGTGGAGGGAGGGGAGTGCCAGGAATGAGACAGCAGGTGAAGGTGGGGACAGGTGCACTTGTGATGCCTTCTTGCCCAGTTCTACCTTTCCTGTTAGAGAACTGGTGGTGGTGGTGCAGACAGCTGGGGAGATTTCACACAAACTGGAGCTGGAGATGGGCAAGGTGTTCACACATACTTGAATCATGTACAAAAGATTACAGACAGACAAAAATGTGCAAAATGTTCTTTTTCCTGACTTTGTTTTAGCTGGAAGACTATGAGACCAAGCTAACAGCATATGCAGAAAAGATAATACACCTGACAGCTGAAATCGAAAAAATGGAGAAGAATCCTGACGACTACAATGATGCCAACAAGGACGACATGAAGGTGGAGATCAAACAAGTTGAGGCTCTGATTAAAGAGCTGCAGCTCTCCATCAGAGGCTCCACCACTGTGTTTGAGTCTCTGCGTGTACAGGTAGGTCTGAATGACGGTGGCATGGGTGGATTATGGGACAATGAGCCCCGGGCACAGACATGTAAAAAGCCACACCACCTACAGAGGAGCAAGACACATCAACTTTATATTTCATAAACCTGTTTTGATGCTGTTTTGTGTCTCTTTGTTATTACGTTTTTCTCTGTGGTTTGTATCTCTTTGCAGTAGTTGTGTGTCTCTTTAAAGTCTATTTGTGTCTATGTAATTTTTATTCTTTTTTTATTGTTTAGCATCACTTTATATTGATTTTTATGTCTTTTTACAGACATTTTTGAGTCTCTTTGTAGTTTCCTTAGTAGTCACTTTGAGTATCTTTGTGGAAGTTTTGTGTCTCGTGATAATTTTTGAGAGGCTTTGTGGTTGTTTTGCCCCTTTTCACTGTCAATGGGAGTCTCTTTGTATCTCTTTGTTGTTGTTTAGGTCTCTTTGTTGTCTGACACTTTGGGCGTTGAGCCTGTGGCCAGTAGGTCAGTTCAGTAATCCATCCATCGATGGTGTTACTTCATCAACAAATATAATGTCAATCTACTAATACCGTGTTTTTTCTCAGATCACAGCCATGGTGGCGACCCTGACCAGGCTGGAGAAGACCTATGACAAGAATCTGGTTCTGGTAACACGTCGGGAGTACATCAAGGTGCAGCTGCAACTCGAGGAGTGCGAGAGACGCCACCAGGAACTTTTCAACCCCAACATTGGTAAGCTCATTCACACTCATATCCACACCTAAATCTAAGCCTTCTGTGGACTCTAATGTTTGCTCACTTTCTCTGCAGGTTCTTGCGCGCACACAGGTATCATCAAGGTCAGCAAGCCCATTGTAAGCCAACTGAATGCCCATCTTAATGCAGCCTACAAATATGGGGGCTGGGGGAAAGACTCAAAACCTGTTCCTGACAGAGAAACTATGTACTGGTACTCTGGGTACAGCAGTGGCTCCATTGTTGATGTTAGGTTCTACACTAACTATAAGAATCTCATTTTGAGAAACAACTTCCAGCATCACAACTTACACAGTAGTTGGACTGGTACAGGGAACAATTTCATCATCCGTGACAACACTCTGTATTATCAGATCAACAGCCCGTTTGGGCTGGCCAAACTAAATTTCACCACCATGAAATATGAGTCCAGGGTGATTCCTGGAGCTAGCAACAGGTTCTCTTATACTAACTCCCCCAACCAGAACTTTGACTTTGCTGCTGATGAGACTGGCCTGTGGGTGACCTACTCCACTGAGGAGTCCAGTGGTCGGTTGGTCATTGCTAAAATAAACGAGCCCTCTTTTGGGGTTGAGGAGGAATGGGAGACTAGTATCTATAAACCAGGAATGAACAATGCCTTCATGGTGTGTGGCGTCCTGTATGCTGTCAGAACAGTTGATATCCAAACTGAAGAGATATTTTACACATATGACACCAAAACCCAACAAGAGAGCTACGTCCATATTCCCTTTGAGAGGTTCCAGGATAAATTTTCCAACCTGGACTACAATCCCACTGACCAGAAGCTCTACATGTATAACGATGGCTACTACGTGAACTACCATGTGTGGTTTAACCACACTACTAAAGCCACTGTCGCAACACCATTTCTCCTTTCCTAAACAATTATCTGTTGTGCATTCAAGTATCACATTTCATGAATGAATGATCTATCTCTGTCTTTTTCTTGTAGTTCATATAGAGAACCACTTATCCTTCTTCTTGATTGCTAATAAATGATCTCAAGCATTAAAAAAGTGTCAAGTGTGTCCTTGTGCAAATGTTCATGAATAGAGTGCATTATTTTCCAATGAAGCAAAATGTCTCAGTTCATTCAAATGCTTTACTTGAGTAAAAGTATTAACAACACATGATAAAAATAATGTACTGTAAAAGTATTCAAGCATTTTTTTTCATTTTTGGAGTCACATGGTTTTCCCTGAAAAGGAAAAGGATGAAAAACTGTAAGCTTGAAAGTAACTAAAGCAGCCAGACAAATATAGTGAAGTAAAAAAGTGCCGATAAAGTAACATCAAATAGAACAACAGTACAGTACATTATAAAAAACTAAAATTTGTAAATGTAAATATAAGTTCCATTCCACCACTAAAATGAGAAATTAATAATTCATTCTAGTGCCTCACACACTGTCAAAGAAAGAAGACATGCTGAACCTTCTGATTTATAAATAAAACTTTAACTTAACTTCTATAAACACACATACAAACAATGACACTTATTCCAAATGCTGTATTGCAGGATAAACAATT
>CAFUXE010000596.1:472322-508466 GCA_903364295.1 Serranus cabrilla | reverse complement strand
AGATAGCGTTGTGTGTTTCATAACACTCCTTAGATGATGTCGCCTCCATGGCTGTAACCAGGATGGGGTGTGTGTGTGTGTGTGTGTGAGTGATGTTTGTGATTCAGTCTGTAGCCGAATTCAGGGAAAAGAAACATACAATTGGACCAGTGGGAGGTTTTCTAGCCAGCATTAGCTTCCCCTGCCTGACTGGTAATACAATACTGTAACGAAAATTAATTGCATAGTATAACATTTACGTCAGCAAAGAATATATTTTCAGCTTGGAAATAATCCACTTCATGTGATTTGTGCATGTGGGTTGATGACATCAGTGGTACAGTGTAGCATTATTATTGGGATAATATAGCAAGATTTGGGTGTCACCAAGTGTAATTTTTAGGTTTGCACAATCCTGCAGTTATACATAACAAAGTCATTTACCTATGACACACCTCAATGTGCCTCAGTGCTCTGAGTCATTTCTATGTCTTCCTGTTCTGCTTCTTTCCATTCATCAGAAATAGTAGGCACAAGCTTGTACTCACTTCCTGTGCTGGTCTGGAGGTTAACTCTTTGTTTCCACTGGCTCAGATGAACATGCTCTGCAGCAAACAGCTGAGCCTTGGAGTCACTGGGGACAGACACACACTGCGCCCAGTGACAACGGACAGAGATGTGTCCTGCTGTTGATAAGACTAGGGAGCAAAGGTGAGTTCCAAGAGTATTCTTACAGAGCCGCACTTACAACAGATTTAGTTTCAGTTACGAATTTAAAGAGACAGCTGGTTCATACCTTGCCTTTCAACCATGTCTGAATTGAGTCAAGCTTAAACAACAGTCATTTCTAACCCTTTATACTCTGCACAGGCTCATCTGGTCCTTAACGGGTCCAAAACAAGGCAGCGATGGCAAAGAGAGATTACCTAGTGGAGGCGGCCAAGCAGATCCGCATGGCACTGGACAGCGAGGTCAATGAGGACTATGAGGCAGCTTTCAGTTACTACAAAAATGGGGTAGACTTGCTGCTGAACGGGGTTCAGTGTAAGTTTAACACACAGATTAATGTTTTACTGAATTGGGGCGTGTTTGCACAAGACATGTGATGGGAACATGTGGTCCAGAATAAAAACAGGAAGTCACACAGATATAACAAGAATTTCCTTGCTTGTCAGACCACATACCGTGTGGAAGCAGTTCTTTATCCCAGATAAAGGCTAAGGTTAAATCAGGAAAGGATCTTCTTGTCTAATAGATTTCTTCAATAATCACAGCTAGATTGTATTTTTCTTTTTTATTATTGGTATTATTAACTGTTTTACAGTGGACCCAAACAAGGATCGCAGGGAGGCTGTGAAGAGGAAGACAACTCAGTATCTGAAGAGAGCTGAAGAAATCTTCATAACACATCTGCAGGACAACTTGGGGAAGGGAAGTTCTCATTTAGGGGTAAGACAATCATCCTTTACTATCATTCACAAAGCCAGACACTGTAAACATTCAGGGCACAGCCAACCTGAAGGAGGAGATATTTACCCCCACTTATGCCAGCTATATGCTCCATCCATTTGGGATAAAATAATGCCTAAAAATTGGTACATTTGGGAAAAATATAAAATCATCCTGCAGCCTGCATGCTGTTTTGTGTCTCATTGTTTGCCATCTGTCTTCATCACTCTGAAAACACAACAAATGTTCACTCATTCATTCAGACAAGAGGCGGGGTACATCCTGGACAGGTCTCCAGACTATCTCAGGGCTGACACATAGAGACAGACAATCATTGATGCTCTCATTCACCCCTAAGGGCAATTTAGAGTCACCAATTAAACCTAAGCTGCATGTTGTTAGACTGTGGGAGGAAGCCGGAGCCTCACAACTAATCTTGAGGATGACTAAAAACCTCCTGCTCCCAAAAATTGTCTGATGTCATTATTTTTAAGTTACATAGCATTGGTAAGGTAGGAATTTTGCATAAACAGCATTGCTAATATTGAAAGCAATATTGTTGTATAGGACATACACTCTATACTACATCTGTTACATTTAAATCCATAGCATAATAATGTGGACTGCTATAACAATGGCACATAAATGTGTTCTTCAGTACTCTGAACTAGACATCAATCTCAGTATTTTTAGTGTTAGTATTGGATAAGTCATATTAAATCAACATTCCTAGCCTATAGTCTTTGAGAGTTGAAGAGATAAATCAACACGTACTGTATTGCTTTTTGCACTGCTTTTTAGTCTTTTTAATGTTTTTAGCTGGAAGCCTACACTTTATTTCTGTTGTTGTGAAGCACTTTCTGCTCTTGAAGGGTGCTATATAAATAACTGAATTATTATTATTAGATGAAACATTCCGTGCCTGTCTGTCTCACACTAAGCCTTATTCATCTAAAGTAGTGCGATTTGCTTCATTGTTCCAGGGTTACAGCAGTCTGAGATTCCGTCCAATCAGACACTTGAGTTCGCCTGTGGAGGATCTGGAGATGTGTAAGGTGGTGGGAGTGACTGATAAGGTAACATTGTAACAGTTACTAGCTTTGTGTTACCATATCAGTGTGAGCTTTGTGTATTGACACTCCTTGATGTTATTTATCATTCCAAAGGTCCTGATTGTCCAAAGTATGGTGAATAAGGAGACATTTGTTGTAAAGGTCAGTATTCCCTTTTCTTTAGGTATTGTACTGCACTGAAGGAAATCAGAGTAAAAAATATTAGGCATTATTTTCTATTATATATATTTATAATATATTTAAAGATCAAAAAAAGTAACTTTTCTGTATTAAAATGTCTAAAATGACCAGACCTATGTTATATATTGTGTTGAATTTTATCCCAAATATTTCCAACAAGAAATACATAGTTTTAATTGAGGTAACGGTCTTTCTCGTTTGGTCACCTTCCAATGGCGTCATATCTCTTTTGTTTTTTGTGTCACGTGTGGTGTGGCTGTCTGCAAGAAGCAGAATTTTTATGAAGTTTTAAGCCACATTTTTACTGCACACTTTTTAGACCTTGCTCGATTTTAACTCTGTGTTTTGTTCTTGTTTTGATTGAGCCATAGTAGCAATACATTAAATACTGTGCATTTAAATTAAAGTCCAGACTCCATCTAACCGCTGATATTGGAGATGTTTTGGGGGTTGTCGTCTGGCAGCAATCCAGTGCTTGTATACGATAGCAGGCCAGTTGATGGGAGCTTTCTCCATCCTGTCTCCCTGAGTATCATCCAGCATTGATCTGCCTGAAAGCTCTCACCCTTTTAGCCAGTGCAAGTGCACCTCAAATTTCAGTGACAGGCACTACTCTCCAAAGGGGCAATAGAAGCAGTCTTTTTTATTGTTCTTTTGTCTGATTCAATACCCTGATTTTGAATATTAACATGCACATTTAAAACAAAAGATCGGTCATTATGTGTTCTGTGTTCTTGCAGAGTCTGGTCAAGTCAAGCTGGGAAAGCAGGGACCAGCCAACCATCATTCCTCAGGGGGTGCCATACATGGTTAAGCTGTTAAGATATTATGTCAGCGAGGATGCTGTGTATCTGCACCTTGAGCATCTGAAAGGTGAGCGGTTAACAAGTGCTCTGTCACCAGTATTACGCTAAATGGGACCATAATTACAAAATACTGTAATAATAAGTGGTTAGCACTCTTCACAGCAAGAGGGTTGCGGGTTCGATCCCCGCCTGCGGCCCTTCTGTGTGGAGTTGTGTGGAAACATGCAGCTAATTGGTGACTCTAAATTGCCCGTAGGCGTGAGTGAGCGTGTGAATGGTTGTCTGTTTATATGTGTCAGCCCTGTGATAGACTGGCGTCCTGTCCAGGGTGTACCCCGCCTCTCGCCCAATGCAGCTGGGATGGGCTCCAGCCGGATAAGCGGTTACAGAAGATGAATGAATGAATGTATTGGAGAAGAATTAAACTAGCAATTATTACCATAAAATAAATAGGAAAATCTTTACTGACGTAATAAATGAAATGAGAATTAGGGTCTTCTATACAATATGATTGTATATTTTGCAACCAGTGAAGCTGCCCCCTGCTGGCCATTAAAAAGATTGCAGGTATAATTCACTCGTGCATGGGCTTCCCTTTCCCCGCGTTTGCCACATGGACTGATCTAGTGTTTCTTCCCCTGTCGTCGTAGGTGGGAGGCTCTTCTCCAAGCTGCACAAGCTGCGGAATGAGAAGGCTAAGGAACACCCAGAATGCCTCAATTCTGGCCAGCACAGCATCAAGCTGAAGACCAGCTACACCTCACCCACAATCAGCACAGACTACCAGCACAACAGTGGAGGGAGCACAGGAGTCATTCCAGAGAAATTAAGCGATGAGAGCCCAGACACAGACTTCCCCACCTCATGGGCCGAGACTCAGCAGCGACTGGAGAGCTGCGGGACTCACTCCTACATCGAGGAGACGGGCTGTCTGCAGAACACACGCTCCGCGGCATCATTTTACAGCAAGCTCGATCGGCTATCTCTGAATTCGGGCCCGGCAAAGACACAAGTCATCAACACCCGCATCCATCCACCAGCTCCCAGTTTGTGTTTGCACTCCGGTGAATCTCAGGAACAGCCTGCTCTTCCTCTCTCATGCACTCGTGTCAGTCAAGCTCTCAATGCCATATCGGAGCTCCACAAACAGAAACCTGGAATGGGACTGACGGAGTGCAGCTCTGAGTTTGAAGTGGCTTGGAAAGCTGCGGATCCAGCACATAACTGTGAGCAAATAAACCCCTATGCAGTGACTGACATTCATTTGAATAGCACGCTAGGACAAACACCACCTCATACAAGTCAGACCTCATTTATAAAGTCACCACACAGTGAAAATAATGGTTTGAGCTCCTCCCCTGCCATCTTGCATCTTCCTCTCCATTGCCAAACCCAGATCCGTGGCAGGGCATCATGGGATACAAATGGCTCTCACCAAGGATCTGTTTTGAGTGGTAACGCTGCAGATATGGACTCAAAGCAGGACAGCAGCAGCCCCACCACAGAGGAAAGTAATGGCATGGTAGTCATTAGGAGCACAGACAGAGCAGTATTTTCTGACCACACAGACACAAGGATCACCTCAGAGAACTCCTGGCCTTCCTCTGCTTCCCTCTGCCACAGCATTGCAGGAAAACAGGGGACATTTTCAGGGGTGGAAGGGGAAACAAACAAGGTAAGAGAGGGGGTAGAGGAGGCCTGCGAAATGCTAAGTCCTGGAGAGAAGCTGGCATCTGGAAAAGAGCGCTCTTTTGTGGACTGGTTCTCTTCTGGCCCTAGTGGAGCACTGCCCCACAAGAGGGAAGAGGACGTTGATGCTTTCCTTAAATCGGAAGGATCGGACGGGCAGGGAGATGACCAGATCATAGAGGTGGATGGCTGGTGCCATCTGCCTCGGTTCCCTGTGAAGCCCTCCATGTCTGCAGATAAGTCCATGCAGACCTGCTGGGGGCTTCCAGAGGCAGAGGTGCGTGTCTGGGGGGCTCAGGTTCTGCTGGCCCTGGAGAGTCTACATCAGCAAGGCATCCTGTGTCGGGACCTGAACCCTAGAAACGTTCTGCTCACCAGCAATGGTGAGTTCACTGAATACCCGTTAAAGATTGCATGTGGAAAACAATGACACTTTGGATTAAACACAATGTTTTTTTTTTTACAGGAAAGGTGTGTTTGACATTTTTCGGTCAGTGGAGTGAGGTTCAGTCAGAGATCAGCTCCAAAGCCATGGAACAGATGTACTGTGCTCCAGGTACAGATATGCATCACTGTCAGCTGAAACCAGTGGTTGTTCCTTGGTGTAACCTGCCACCTAGTGGCAAGATTCAGTCGGGCCACTTTACTCTAAATGCACTGCACGCTGTTTGAGAATATTAAAAACATCACAACACTTTAAAAATAAAATGTTGTACATGAATGCAACTCAACTCAGCATGTTTTGTATTGACAGAAATTGGCGGTGTGTCCAGAGTTACAGAGGCTTGTGATTGGTGGAGCCTTGGGGC
The DNA here is from genome assembly GCA_903364295.1 of Serranus cabrilla. NCBI lineage: Eukaryota > Metazoa > Chordata > Actinopteri > Perciformes > Serranidae > Serranus > Serranus cabrilla. The sequence continues at coordinate 502,481 of CAFUXE010000596.1, read as the reverse complement.
GTTGCTGTTTGAACTACTAACAGGAATGGTAAGCAAAGGCTCCACAACAGGGGTGTCAAACATATGGCCTGAGGGCCAGAACCAGCCTGCCCAAGGGTCTAATCTGGCCTATTGGATGACATTGTAAAGTGTGAAAATTTAAAATGTACTGTTTCTGTACTGGGTTTCAACTATTACTGGCTGCTACTACTACTACTACTAGAGAGAAGTAAAGAGATCAAACTGGGCCAATTAACTAAAATAAGTTTGCTCTAGCTCTACAAGCATGTTCAGTCTTTCATAGTCAAATCTGCAGCAATGTAATTCAGCACCTTTCCTGCCACTGTTGGCTCATTGTTTCTCTGCTCGCTGTGCCTCCAGCCCCTGTGGCAGCTCCACCCAGCTGGAATCCACTCCCACACCCAGCTGCTCATCCCCAACCACCTGAGCGCTGCAGCTGCGTCTCTGCTCACGGAGGTCAGACTTAAGACTTCAAACACTCACAGGCTTGTGTTGTCGTGATTTAATCTTCACTCTCCATTACACTGTTTTATAGCTGCTTCAGTTTGATGCTGGCTATCGCTTGGGTTCTGGAGGTGGAGGCGTGAGCGACATCAAGTGTCATCCTTTCTTCAGCAGTGTCTCCTGGAAAGCTTTGAGCTGCTAGCAGGTGCAGCCGCTTCACCTCTGACCTGCACTGGAATTGAAGTTGAACATCCAAGCATCCTCATGTGGCCAAAATGGACGGAGCACCAGATCCTGGTTTCCTTTCGTCTTTGTGCTTCCCAAAGAAAAATGACTCAATAAAAAATAAAAAATGAAACATGAACCAAACTGTTAAACCATGTCCTTACAGAACATGAAACAAATGCATTAATTATTTTAAATTCTGAAACTCATATATGGTTATTTAAGGTACCTTTGATGCAATTTTGGTATATTTCAATTTTAAAGTATCCACTCATATTATGACCATGCATGAAAACTTGTCACGTTCGACTAAACTCTGAGTAATTACAAATCTTTGGACTGTCTGCCATTATATATTGTAAAGAAAACAAACAAACAAGGATATTAGGCAATAAATTGTTACCTCCTCTCTGTTCCTGGTATTTTGTTTACTGTTGAGATCTGTGTGTTATAATTTCTCAATAAGCTCTGCATGGTCCCAAAGAGGATCATCATGGTCTTATTATTTATCACCCACTATTGCACAACCCATCTACACACAGACAGGTGGAAAGTTAAGTACTTATATATTTAATGTCCCCCATCTGTTATATGTGGACAAAACACCGTTCAAGCTATTGATAGCCTCGGTATATTCTTGTAATTTTTTGGCTACCAAAAAATATCCAGAACAAAATAATACAGTTGAGCAATGTAGCTTTTATTGTTTAAAACCTTCTTTTTTTTTCTTAAATAGTCTTCCTTACACAGCATAGAGAATTTTCATTTCATTTTTAACAGATGGCATAAATTCTCACATTCTTTCTTCACTTTGGACATTTTAGAACATAACGTTTTATAGTTTCTGGCCCAATATGTGCTCATTGTTCTTCTCTCAACCACAATAATGAAATTATACTATGGATTTTATCTATGTTTGTCATTCATCTCACAGTAAGTTGAGATATCTTTCAGTTGTATGTAGAAAATGACACATGGCGCATATGAGTAATAGAATATCCTTTTTTTTGATCTAGAGAACAGCACCACAAAAACCCCAGACCAGCACCGAAACTTTTATCACTGCCAGCTTTACAAATGTCCATCGCACAACTCAAGTGTTCCCCAAAAATCCTTTTTTCTAGTTAACCTATACAACAATACATAAACTGCAGTTAGGTAATGTTCATCAGGTGAGCACAGCCACTGTTTGTGTAGGGTGGTTTGTTTGGTTGGGCCTGGAGTTCACAAGGATTTACATGTCAAGGAGCAGCACCCTGGGGTCCTCCACCACTGACTTGATCTTGCGCAGGAAAGTGACAGCCTCTCTTCCGTCAATCAGACGATGGTCGTACGTCAGGGCAACATACATCATGGGACGGATCTCCACCTAAACAAGAAAAAAAATGTGTCACTGATGTAAGATTAGAAAATCTCATACCAGTAACTTTTAATGTAATTTTAACTTTTGGTTTTAATATAACATATGACCATTCTACTATATGTTTTATTTATATAATTTATGTATTTGCATGTTTAACATTGAGGAAAGAAGTGGAATTGGATTAGCAAACTTGTATTATTTGAGTATGCTGAATCTACTTCTTTCTCTGCTCTTTGCTGTATTTTTATTTTAATGTATTCATTTATTTACTTATTTTGGCAGGAGGGCATATGTTCTGTATGCATCTTTGTATGTTTATTACTCACAAAAAGCCATAAATAGAGTTACATAAAAAAAAGAAAAAGCATTGGAGGAAACAAACCTTGCCACCGATTGCTACGGGCCTGTCAAAGATGCCATGCATGCCTAATATAGCAGACTGTGGTGGATTGATTATAGGTGTGCCGAACATGGAACCAAACACGCCACCATTGCTGATGGTGAAAGTTCCTCCGTCCATGTCCTCAACAGCCAGCTCATTCTTACGGGCCTATGAACACATCCACAATTAATATCAATCACATCATCAGGAAATCTCAAGATAAAAACCCTTTGCAAATATTAAAAAAAACAACCAAGGATTAACAACAAACACAAGACATGTGTCATAATACACAATATGAGGTATTACCTTTTCTCCCAACAAATTGATGGCTTTCTCAATATCAGCAAAATTCATTCCCTCTACACTTCTGATTACAGGAACCACCAGACCCTGAGAGAGAGGTTACAACACTGAACTCTGCACTCCACATCAGAGACAAGTGGGCAATCAAGCACTTGACTTAGCATTACATTATAATGCATGTGTCTCACCTTTGGTGTGGCCACAGCCACGCTGATGTCCACGTAGTCCCTGTACACAATCTCTTTGGTTGTGTCATCAATTACTGAAAACACAAGCAAAGTGTCAACATTCTACAATGAAGACATGTAGAAAACCTTAAATCAGCACTACATTTCCACCAAGATTAATTTCCTTTAAATGCGTGCCATTTTCTGTTGAAAGTAAAACTGGAGGGTGAAACCCACAGACTACCCCCCGGCTTCATTGTGGTCTATCTAAATAGGTCAGAATGGTCTAAAGGCAGTAAATAAGTCAGTGTTGGTTTTGAGGGTTGGCAGAGAAATGTACTGAAACATAAATCGTTTTCTTCACCACACTCTTGCAGCAACCTGTTCCCTTACGTGCAAAGACAGTCAAACTGGCACCACAAGTGAGGTTTCTGAGTCTTTTTAGGGTTAAATCTTTACCGGCATTGACAGCAGGCTGGTCAACCAGAGCGTAGGCAGCAGCCTTCACAAATGCAGACATGAAGCCCAACTTGATGTTATGCTTTTTCAGAAAGGCATCTTTGTAACCCTTCCTCATGTCTGAGATATTGCTGAAGAAAGATAGAAATAAAATGCATGAATCAACAAAAAAGACTGGCATTAAGGCAATAAGCAGGGTTGAAGCATACTTAAGATTCAATGGTAGTTATTACAATAAAGTAGTGCATTTTGAGAGAAAAGATAGTGGGCTTAAGAATTCAGAAAGATTTGGAGATTTTAATACACATTCATCAAAAAAAAAACCCTGAAAGGTACAGAGCTTATTATGATAATTATTTAAGACTTTATTAATTTTGTAACTCTGAACCACTGAAATAAAATACGCCAGTAATGTGTCCTGAGAATATAGCTGGCAATTGCTTTGTTGTATAACAAATTAATTAATAAAAAAATAGGCATTTACAAAAACAGCCATTATTAACTAAAATTAGACAATCCATGGGTTTTGCTTGAAAGAACAGAACATGTTAGTTGCTGGTCTATTGCTGCCTCAGTCGGTTAGTTTATTTGTGTTGGTGTACGACTGGGTGTTAAAGGGTTGGTTTGAAATTAATTGATCGAGGCAGCAGAAGACAAGCAGCTCTTGTGTCCTGCCAGGTCAAATTGCTGTTTTTGTCAAAAGGAGTCTGGTGACAAATAGACATTTAGGATTTTTGAAGTATCTTAAGGTATACTAAACTTTCTAAAGACAAACTAGAAACAGAAACTCCAATAAAATTGTTTTTTTTCAAATATTATAAATATATAATTTTCTGAAAGATAAAGGTCACAAATTTAACAACATTTTCAAGGGAGAAAACTATGCCTTTTTATGGAATGCTGTTACAGGTTGTGGTGAATTAAAGCTATTGAAATTGGCCTGCTAATCGTTTCATCATTGCTCATTTTTCTCGTGTATCTCTCTTTTTAATTGTTTGTTTTCCTGTCTCTAACCCTGTTGAAGCTCTAGGGTTTCTCCGCTAACATAATTAGCCCCTCCCAAGACACAGACTCTCCGAGAAAGGAGAGAAGAAGCGATAAAAATCTTCACTTTCTAGAGCCTGTAAATCTTATTGGGCTGTCATAAAAGCCCATATCGGTTGAGGCAGCTCTTCCACTCAGAGCACAGGTCTCTGTGGGCCCCTACAGATGCTCCAGCCTCCTGCTCTGACTCGCTCCTTCGGCTCCAGATGAGCCCTAGCATGGGAAGTCTTCCTCCAGACCGTCAATGTCAATCTAATTAGGATACATAGAAAACCCTGAATAGCTGAAAGCTGACACCACACATTTGCGGGGAAAAGAAATCCTCAAAGTGTCCTCTTCAGCACAGAGGGCAAGTGCAGACAATAACATTTCCTTGTAAATTAATAAAACTTGTTTTAACAATTCTTATCTTCGTTTTTGATGGCATTACGACCAAATATTTACATTCCAGTGTTTAAGGGGAGATCAGGTTTCAAAAAGCTTTTCCTATTGGGCAGATGCCAATCTATAACCATTTGTGCAAGTGATGCTTTGGCTTTTTAACACGGGTATACAGTATGTATGCTGTGTATGTACTGCACACAAATGCACACTTACTAACAGGTTTTAGACAGTTAAACAGATCTGATAAACTTTCCTTTTCTTTTTTAAATAGCTTCAAAGGGTATGTGTGAATGCAGAAGTGCAAATTTCACACTGATATCTAAAATAGCATTGAGGGCTTAATGATGTAGGTCAACTAATATAGAATTTTTTACCTCATGTCGACCTCATTAAACGTAGTCAACATAGCGCAGGTGTTTTGGGCTTCTTTCAGTCTCTGGGCAATTCGCAGTCTCATGCGGTTCATCTTAACCTGAAACAAAAAACAAGAATTATCAGTTCCTGACTAACTCCACCCTAAAAGACTATTAAACAAATGAGCAGTTACTCTAAATTTTATTTAGGCAGTTTACCCTGCTCTCTGTCCTGGCTGCTTTAGCCCCTCCCTCAGCTTGAACCACTGGTGCAGCTGGAGCAGCAGTGGGCTTGATGGCTGAAACTATGAGAAAGACATTAAGAAGCAGTTAGTATCCCTAGACATCAGTTTACTAGAACTGCTGAAAGCCACTGCCTTCAGTGATTAATCATGTAAGCTAGAGGTCAAGAGCACAGATGTCAAGCTAAACAGTTCTCACATGACACAGACCGTCTGTCTCTTGACAACTAACCTGGTTTGGTGTCCATAGCATGTGCTGGCACAGGTGGCACAGGGGGCATAGTGGTGGGAATGGGGCCCACAGTTGAGGGGGGAGGAGGGGGAGTAGGAGCAGCAGAAGGTGGTGGAGGGGCTGCAGCGGCCGGGGCCTCGGCTTTTGGAGCTTCTGTAGCTTTGGGAGCACCAGCTAAATACACAGAGGTACCAGTCAGAACAAGACGGACTCACTAGTATTACTGTAGTATTTCATATCAATGAAAATACAATATTTAAGACCTCCTTTTCTTAGCTTAAAGAGCGGAGTTCCTCCCTCGACTTTTCCTCCATCAGGGACCAAAAGCTCCTCAATCACCCCAGAAGCAGGAGAGGGAACCTGCACTGATGTCTAATGGAAGAAAAAAAAAAGAAAAACAGCTGATTTAAAAGCAACTTCAGAAAAGAAATGGAAATAGTTGGAGGATGTTTTGCAGTATAGTTTACATGTGGTGATTTGGCTGGTGCCAAAGTAATGACTGCATGCATTTACCTAAGTGTAAAATTAACTACCATCAAGTTTAATGTCTTATATCTCATAGAGTGCTATTATTGGAAAAGAACAAGCCCTAATATTACTGCTGCACGATATGTCGCTTCAGCATTGACATTACAATGTTTGCATGCACAGTAGTCACATTGTGGCACGAGACATCAACTGAGACAAATTAACTCCAACGCGTCAAGCTACAACTTTTTTGCTTCTTGATAAGAAAGGAAAACACACTTAGTCCTAATTTCCATGCCTTCTGTGAATTCAGTGTTTCTCATTAATTACCTACAATCTAGGTAGGCCACTATTGTTACACTGCTCAATAGGTGACAGCCCTCACCTGCCTGGGAGATTAATTTGGTGGGTCAGGGATGTGTGGTGCGGGAGGAGGCCCTTCAGAGACCTCTCAGTCAGTTTGGAAAGGCTCAGGGCAAAGTGGCTCACAGCTCTTGCTGTGAGTTTTACAGAACCCTCCACCCAGACCTCACCATATCCCAGGGCCCTGGACTTGGTCCTCACTGCTGACCTGGCACAACTGTCAACAGGTAGCACTTTCCTCCATGTGAAACGCTACTGACCTACACAGACTCTGTTTTGTTTTAACCTGCTGTGTGGGTGCTGCATCATTACCATTCATAACTACACTACAAATGTGTTTATGATTTACACCAGAGTGATGCATTTAACTTTCAAACATACACATTTTTTCTCCGCAAATATGCCCCTGCCCCCAAGAGGTAGAAAATTCCTGTAGATATAGGATATCACAATATGTATTGCAGAAAGAAATATTGCAATATCATGCAGAACTATCCAATACCATAATACATTTTAAACCAGCATGCTAAAGGCTTTCACTTTTTAAGGAAAACAATTACCAGACATCACAAACATGGTCAATTTGTTTGATATTAAATTAGTTTTACCTTATCAGTCTCAATTTCGCACACAACCTCATCCTCCGAGACAGTGTCTCCAACAGCTGCAAGGAGAAAGCTTTATTTTAGCATCTGAATGAATTAGTTAGGCTGTGAATTGGCTGGTATAAAAAGCAACTATCAATCAACCTATTATACGTCACAGCTCGTCCTTTTAAGTGGTCAGAAGCAAGTAATGTACCATAATTAAGAAAAAGAATTACCTTTCTCCCACCTCACATCCCCCTCTGTGACAGATTCTGCAAATGCAGGGGTCTTGACTGTGACAACTTCATCTCCTGGTAAAACAAAGACAGGCCAAAGGAGATATATTTTATTCACTCCAAACATCAGCAGTGTACTTCAGAGTCAAATAAGTAGTAAAACAATAGGCATTAAAGCTCAAACATACTGTATGCTACAGACGTCCTGAAGTACTGGATTTGGAAGACGCTGGACCGGGGATCAGGTTTTCTGAAAAACAAAACAAAAAACCCCAGAGAAAACTCAGAAAAGTAATAAAAATCCCCTAAACTACTTGGCAAAAAAATTTAGTCAGTATGGATGATTAGTGACTGAAGACTGTCATGTAAAGTCCAAGTCATTCATCAGATCTATAGTGTGAATGGTGTACTTAAATTCTGACAGTAAAACTGCTTGTCTCTTCAAATAGTTTAGTTTTAATATACTTACACATTGTTGTTCAAAGTGATAGAATGGCTAGCTGATAGAGCTGTAAGAAAATGGACAAGGGCAATGTGTTAATAACTTCTTACAGCAGTGACTATCCAAAGGCAACGATAGGAATTTGAGACTTTGTGCTTGAACAGTAAGCATACATACCTGCCGTGGCCCGACGAGCTAATGCATTATTCCCCTGTGACAAGACAGAGTTAACCATTACAAAACCTCTGCAACTTTTTAAATGCTTGGCATTTTACAAAACTATGATTTTACAAAGTTTCACAACGATCACAAGGTTTGTTCAAAAAACATGCATTCAGTTAGTTAACATTGAAATCAATTACTATGTTTGTAAGTGATAATGGATAAAAGTTGACACTGTGCATAAATGGCTGTGGAATCAACAACAGGGAGATAAGTCAGTGCTGTCGGTCAAAGGTCACTTTAACATGCTAGAGGGTGACCTTTGACATAATCTATAAATGTATCTAGCAAACTAGTGGCTTAGATATGTACCTGCAAAGTAATAAAATAAAATCTGTTCTCATTTAAGCAACCACTTGAGCAGTTGCATTAAAACCCTATGATGGACAACTAATCTCACTGACGAGCTGAGAATTAATGCACTATAACCAGGACTAAGTGATATTTGACATTGTTTACTTAGCTTCCAAAGCAGCGACAGGAAGTTATTCTCTAAATGACAAACATGAACATTATACTTCCATTAAATTAGTGAAACTGGGCGTTGTTTACTCTCATAAACCACAATATGACCTCAGCATGACAGCTAAAAGCACCTAGCTAACCTACCAGTTCATTTAGCCTAGTGTGGCTAGCATGCTCCTGCTAGCTACCATAATAATATTGGATAGCTGTTAAGTTTAAAGAACAACGACAAGATACATTCTGCTTAGGTCAAACACTTTAGACATTCGCGTCAGAAAACGACAGCAGCGTGACACAGAGGGCGCCACTATTAACTTTAACACAGACTGCAGCACAGACTTGTGGGGTAAAGTGTCATACTGTCCTTGGCTTACAATGTTACGGCCTGCCCGTGGCCTATAGCTAATGCTAATGCTAGCTCTGATAGAGCTGAACACACAGCAGCTGCGCCTTCGCCCGCACTCAGGGACAGCGGGGAGTGCTGTCGCTAGTGGCAACGATAACAGTTTTACTCGCTTGTTGCCTACCTGGCGGATAGCAGAGAAAGAACGGCCAAAATTCCTGGTGAGACACCGGGAATGGGATAACATGGTGGCTGTGTGACAGCTGCCTGTCAGCGGAAGGGAACTCCGGTCACACCGACGAGCCGGACGCGCAAAGAAGCGAGGAAGCAGTGTGGGATAAACCAAGTGCTCCGAGTGAAGGGGGGCAGGAGGGAGTCCTCACTGTGGTCCCCTCTGACCCCCTCTGCACAACTCTAACTACTGACCACAGAGGAATAATCTACTGTAAAGTGTAATCACGGCACACCTTCTGCAACCTTTACAAATAACCTACAGGTGTAAAACAATAAGATAAGAAAAGATAAGATCTTCATGATAAGGCAATGCGTGTCAGTTACAAAAATAGAATAGACTAGAATAGAACAAAAAAGTGAAAACACCAGTTAAGATGGGTTTTTTTTTTCCACCGACAAAGCTATTTGCTATAATGCGCCCTGCCACACTGCAAGACATGGTTTATTAAAGAACATAACAAGTTCAAGGTGTTGACTTGTTGGCCTCAAAATCCTCCAGACCTATATCCAAAAGCAGCAGTGGGCTGAGCTGGAGAAACAAGTCCGAACCATGGAGGCTCCACCTCGCAATTTACAGGACTTCAAGGATCTGCTGCTAACGGCTCAGTGCCAGACACCACAGCACACCTTCACAGATCTTGTGGAGTCCGTGCGTTTGCAGTTTTGGCTGTTTCACCCATTTTCTTTGTGTTTATATATACTATGTGTTTTATCATGTTTCAGTTTTATTGCTGGGCCCCTCATTTCCTTATCGAGACAAATTATATTAAAGTCAAATAATTGGCTGATTAAAGCACAGTAAAAGATTAGTCTGAGATGTTGATTTATGTAGCCCTACATTAAGTATGCATACATTACACAGTTACAGTATATATGAATATTATAATTATTGGCCTGTTCCTATTCAGTTTATTCCAATTTGTTGTTTTCATGGCTTAGGAAATTTAAATCAATGTTTGGGACTATGAGTTACACTCTCTCAAAGCCAGAGAAAGTAATTCTTAAATGTGTGATATCATCAGGTGTAAAGTCTGTAGCTTCTCCATAGGCGATGAATGGGAGACTGAAATTCTTGACCCATGGAAGGAATTTTCTTTTTTCTTTTTTCTTTTTTTACCCATATATTATTTAGTTCTCTGTTCTGGGACAGAAAAGGTGTCCATATATTGCCAGATGCATTCCATTCTGTGCTCTCAGTGCCATCTATAATATGTTACCAAATATCTTTAGAGAAGCTTCAGACTTTATATTCGACGACTTTTCTAAATGAAAAAAAAAAAAAAAGATTTGAGCGAGAGAGAGCGACTTTTTGGAAGAATATAGGAATTCTTTTTAATATTTTGTAAAGGGGTGAAGCTCCCCCATAATGAATATTCCAAATCCCCTCAGCCACTGCTGTTTTTGGGTAATTCATTAGGCTTCATTTAATACATTTTGAAACCCACCGTTCGACCACTATATGTATCACTCCGACACCTTACAAATATTTTCCTCCTCCTGACATTATGTGGGTGCAGTGCCTTCACATGGCCACGCCCCAGCTCCGTCTGATGCCTCGACTCTCCTGCACTCTTACTGCCCAACTCACAGTGTGCGCAGGCCAGCAGCACGGCAGCACGTCCCGGCGCAACAGGTAAGGTCCCATCACACTCTGTCTCTGTGCACAGTGGTTAGACTACAGCCCTGTAGGAGTGTGGCAAAGTGCACGCCTGCAGCCTCACAACCCATCACTTGTGTTTGGTGGTTTTTCACATGAGGTGTTTTTGACACTTACGCATGCTTCTAAAGTAGACTATACAGCTGACAACTATAAGCACGTTTGGTGAGTTTTTTATTCAGTGTTTATTGAAGTGATATTTCTGTTTTTATAACTAATTATATTTGGTTTTCTTACTGAGATTGTGAATAGTTTATATAGTTTCATATGCACATTTCTTTCAAATGTTTAAAAAACATTCTAAATGTTGTCTTCAGGCAGTGGGCATCAGCTAATTAATTATTTTTGCACAAACAGTAGGTCTACAGTCTGTTATATTGCAGTAAATCTTCTATCTCTAAGGAGTAAAGGATATTTTGAAATTACTCTGAATGTCCACAAATTATAGGAAGACCTTATTATCTCAAATGTTGCCTTGTGGGATAAGTTAATTGTTTTTGTTTTATCCAAAAGGAGTTTGGACTTTTTAATAGAATGTTTAATAATGTTTAATTAGGGTATATTAAAAGTAATATACATAATCTACTGTCTCATGTAGAAATTACAAGCATAATCTGTTCGTTCCATGCCCATCCATTCCATTTGTATATACTGACGTATTTTCAATTAGTTTAACAATGCACCTGCAGCCTGTTGCCATTGAACGTGTTTGAAGAACAAAGATATTATAAAATAAACAAAGAGAATGGAGATAATAACTATAGATTGCAGCAATTGAGCTTTTTACTTTTTTACAACTGAAGATCATCTCTTGATCATTGCTTAAGATGACACCCAGGGAACAAAAGAGGTTTTCATGATATTTTCTCAGGTAAATAATGTAGACACAGAGCCGTTTCTCGTGCGTGGCCTGTGGCTTTTAGAAGCTGGAATTTAATTGTTTTTTTTATCCTTTGTGTTATACATTATTACAACCCCATGATGAGATGATACAAAAGAATGCACTCCCTTATTGCTTAAGATCAAGGCTTTCTTCGTCCTCTTTTTTCTTTTAACAGAACTGAGGATCTTGCAAATAATGTAGGCTTCTTTGATATTCTATTATATCTAACAGTGGCTCTATATTTGCTGTCAGTGTGGTAATTTTAAAATCAGATGTGTAATTCCCGTTTTCTAAACAAAATGATAGAATTACCTTCATGCTGTATCTATTAAATTATTGTTTTTTCTTTTTACAAATTAATATAGTCTACCTTATCTTTGCTATGTACCGGAATCATAAAGAGAGTTATTGTCATAACTGTTTATTTGCAGGCCACTGTTCAGTGAGATATTATAACAAATTGAGATATCTTTCTTCTTTTTTCTTTTTACCTTAAAATGTAAAAGAGACAATAAAAAAGTATAAAGTATTAAAAATGTAATATAGGTTTTAAAACGAATAAAAACTAAATCTTATTTCAAAATGTGTTTATTTATTATCTGAACTGTGTGCCATTTTTTTTTGTCTTTATAGATTCCTGCATTTCATACAACTCTGATTGAGCAGACGAAGCCTGAGCCAGTTTTCTCAGTGAGAATGAACCTCAGTCTCCCCGAGCAGAACATGCACAACTCCAGTGAAGACTGCCTAGAAGACGACAAACCTGACGTCATGTTACCCTGCTTCCGCAGAAACATATATGATGAGCCTCTGGCCTCGTACTCCAGTGGCTCCATCATTTCTCAACTCCTCCGCAAAACAATCAACAAGAGATCCCTAGATGAAAGCCATTACTACCTTTCCAGTTCCACTGCAGCCGACTCCGGCCAGGAGGATCAGTGCAGCGTCTCCTCAAAGGACAGCACGGTGGAAGCTGCCTCCCCAAGCGGTCAAGTTTCTACAGGAGCAAGCCCAGGGGGTGATCATCTCATGACTGACCACCTGCAGGCCAAGAGGGCCAGAGTGGAGAACATTATCAGGGTCATGGCGGGCTCTCCCAACAGCCGGCAGCATGGGGACAGTGAGAGGTCTGACACAGACGCCAGAGACACCAGAGAGGCCAGAGAAGCGTACAGGGAGAACAAACGTAAGCAGCGGTTGCCTCAGCATCAGGAACACAGCGTAGGAGGACCGGCAAACAGAAGACCTGGAAGCAGCAGCAGTGACAACTGCAACACCAAAGACGAGGAGTGTCACAAGCTGAAAGAGCAGCTCCACAGCATGCAAAGGCTGCTGCGTCAGCTCCAGGAAAAGTTCCTTCAAGTTTACAACAAGGAAGACCCCGAACACAACGTCAGGGATGAGAGAGAAGTTGAGCATCACACCCTGGGAGAGTCACATTACGTGAGCCCTGAAGATGATTTTGAAAGGAAGAATAGCAGAGTGGCTGCAGAGTGTAAGGACAGAATGAAAGTAGTGAATTCTCTGGTGCACCAGAGAGAAAGTCAGAACCTGCAGGAAACCCTGAAGCAGGAGCTCTCCCGAGCCGTGAATGACTGTGTGGACAGAGTGTTCAAGAAGGTGTCCTCCACAGGGCTGGACCTGTCCCCTCAGCAGCGCATGTGCTCATCCCCAGAGATCGGCATAGGTGCAGACAGGAAGAGCCAGCAGGCCAGCTCAACCCAGGAGCAGCCCCAGGCAGAGGAGGCTGCGGTGAAAGCTCGCTCTTTGGAGTATTACGAAAGCTCCGAGGCTCAAAGCCCACAGGACCAGACGGAGGCACTTTCACTGGTGGTCCGCAAGCCGGTAGTGACCCCTCTGAGCTCAGTCACCCCGACGGTGAAGAGGCCCTATCCTGTGCACCAGTCACCATTTCAGTTTAATTACAGCACCCCTCTGCACGACAGTCAGATCCTAGAGCATCTTCTTAAGTACGGGCCCCATTCCAACTTTGGGGGTCTCACCTGCATGCCCCCGTCAATGGAAAGGACCTCCCCGGACTCAGTGGACCTGCCCTGGGAAACCATCGCAATGAGGTCCAAGGTGACATCCAGCCACCTCGGCCACCACCCTCGTCCCTCAGCCCTGGGGGCAGTGACGGTCGACAATCTGTGTCTCCCTCATGTGAAGATCGAGTGCGGTGAACTGCAGAGCATGGCGGAGCGAAACCCCTACATGTCACTCAACATATCCTTTCACTTAAAAGAAAGATTTAGAGCCAGAAAAAGCTTTTGTTGTTGCTTTTCCTTGATGCAGGATTTAGAACTAAATGATTTAATAATGATGATAAAACATATTTATGTGGGTAAATGTTTGTTTTATGATTATGTAGATAAAAAGTGCAGTAATTGCAAAACAGCTATTATAGAATGACTACATTTTATATTTCTTAACACTGGAGAAAATACACTTCCACAAATTTGCAGTAAAAAGCCTTGATGTGACATCATATTATTTTTTACTATTCCCATGTTTGATAATATCTCATATATGCTGTATTTATTTCATACAAACTCCCTATATTCCATCTCTTCCATTTGAACAATGGCTGGCTGAGGTTCGTTGCAGCACGGGCAGTTCCAGTAACAAACTTCAAGGAGAATTTTTTCTTTGATCTTGCTAACCCCATAGAAAATTACAGCGTCTTCTTTAATCTGAGCAGAGTAATGACTTTAAGTTTAGAAAAAGACAAATAAAAAGGAATACAAGGCTTTGATAAGAATTGCCAGGAACAAAAGCCAATTTTTCAAAGGCAGAGAAAGCATCGGTTTCTGTTTCAGGAAGCGTAGTTTTTTCAGACTTGAAAAGGTGCAGGATCTATTTCTCCATCATCAGAGTGATAGGGGTGCATCTGAAAGGTCACATCTGAGTGCTGGTGGAAACCAAAAGTGCCTCCCAACCATAACACTTGAGCTCTTGTCTTGAGTATTTGTTGTTGGATACCTTTTGTCAGAATGTACACGATTGATAGAGAGTGCAAGATAACAGTTTTTTTCAGCCTCATAGGAACTCAAAGAAAATCCCTCTGGGATAAATTGTTCTATTCATTGAGAAAAATGTTTTTTTTTTTTTAGAATACTGTATGCTGCTGTGTTGCTGACAGCCACAAGGATTTGAATAATATCTACAATTCATCATTCTTTGCCTAAATTAATTAAAATAATTCCTCCACTATCGCTCACTGTAGGGTAAATTCTTCTAAAAATAGATCCTAAAATAATGACAGAAGTGTTTAATTTTGTTGATTCTCATGTCGCGGGGCATTACAGAGAAATATTATTATGTGGTGCCTCTCAGGATTCGCTTTATCTTTACAGAGCAAAGAGCTCTGCTTCTCTTTGAACAATGCCACATAAATCTTTCATCCAAACTTCCATATTTCAAAGGTAGGGTTCCCTAATAAAGGTATAGCGTGGTGACCTGATAAGGAAATATTATGACCTAAGGCTTGGTGGTGGACTACAGAGAAAATGCTCCTGAGCATCTTCATTGCCATAGGGGGAAAGCTCGAGAAGGTATTGAATTTATTAATATTGGCCATAAAGAAAAATATATGTTGTAATATATATTGTGCAGATTGAATTATTTTAAATATATAACATAGCCTAAGAGACTATTTAGAAAATATACTATCTTATTATATTCAATTATTTTACTTTTTTGTAGCGTTTCACAAAATTTTTGCATTTGTTTCTTGATATGCAGCAACATATGTCGTCTTTAAATCAACTTAATTATATCAGAAAATCGGCTCCTTTTTTCAAAACATTTCAAAACAAGCTGTCTTAACTGCCAGGCATGAAGTGCTTCGCTCTCTAATTAAAAATCCCTAATCTAATTCGTAATTCTGTTTTGCCAATAAGCACATGTTAGGGTCATTATTGACTCCCTGTTAATGCCGAGCTGTTCTTTAGGGAAATTCAATTTAGCTGAAGATTGAGGCAACACAATACTCCGGTCTGCTATCACTTTGCACAAGACTCTATGCTGTGTGTTGTATTTAATTGTCAGTTTTTTCCACCTTAACGTTAATGTGAACATCCAGGAGGGTCTCACTCCGAGCCATCTGAAGAAGGCAAAGCTAATGTTCTTCTACACCCGCTACCCCAGCTCCAATGTGCTGAAAACCTTCTTCCCTGATGTCAAGGTAATTTTTTTCTGCATATATTTATATATATAAATATATAAAAACAATCTCACTTTCTATTTTGAATAACCTGCAGGATTGTTTGTGCGGCATTTAACTCCCCGGTATCTGCTTGTCAGTGTGTGTTTGGGACAGAAACATCAGCAGTGTGTCGGAGGAGAGAAACAAAAACGCAGAGGGTTTAAATAACAAAGCCAGTGAGCTGCTAGTATGTCCTGGGGGCAGAGGGAGATACAGGGGCATTCTCTCTTTAAAAAAGCCACTCCAGTCAGCAAATGGAGTGACAAAGGACTCTGTAGGCAAGGCATTGCTATTGAGTGTCAACAGAGAGTTGGTATTAGAGACTTGCGCGGCAGCAACCAGGCGGTGATGAGCTGGCCCTAAACACAACATCCTGTGTATTTTGGCCTTGGGCACGTGTCATGCCCCCTCTTCTATCTCCTCCTTTTGTCTTCTCTCTTATCTCCCGTTGTTAGTTCTCCTCATTTCTCCTATTTACCTCTGCTTTCTATACTTTTTCTTATATGAACAATTATAAAACAAGCTCTCCTCTCCCACCTCCTGTCCAATTTTCTCCTGACTTTCCCTCCTATCTCCTCTCCTTCCACCGCGGCCCCTGGATCTCAGAGCCAGTGTGGGCCCCTGCCTCTCAATCTGCTCTGACCCCCGGGGTCAGGGGGGAGGATGCTGTTGCTGCAGCCCTGCGAACGTCTCCTCCTTGCTTACAATCCTGTGGTGGGAAGTGGCACTGAACAAAAGGGCACCTAATCCCAGTGTCTGATTCCATCCTATCAGCCCGAGTCAATGAGAGGGAAGCTTCCTTCTGTCCTTATGCTGCCGCTTTCTCACCCACCACACCAGAGAGAAGAAGCGTCTTTGATGCCTGCCCAGCCCTTAGGCATTTTTTTCTGTCTTTCTGGATGAGGAGATAGAATAACAAGGCTAATGTCAAGACTGAGTTTAGAAATACAGAGCCCTGACAGATGTTTTTTCACCCCGGACATCGGTGGGAAAAGCTCAGAGCAATTAATGTCGCGTAGAGTGACAGACCATTTGGTGGCATTTTGCCCTACAGGTACCAAATGCACATTTCCACTCAATTATAGAACGGCTGGCTGATGCCAAAGCATCAGACGGCCATTTGATTTTTAATTTAAAAGCATAGAGATTTACATTTCAGTATGCTGTCACTGGAAATTTAATTCTGAAATTACATATTTCATTTAGAGAAAGGATGAGCTCTGCTTTCATTTGCCTCCTTCACAGAGAAATTAAAGGTTAGAAAAACACTTCTGGAGCTTGTTTTGCAGGACTGTCCCTTTAATCATCTGCTTTCAACTTATGAATGGTATAAAGTGAAGTTTTTATTCTATTCTCTCTATTTCTAGTTCAACCGCTGCATCACCTCTCAGCTGATCAAGTGGTTCAGTAACTTCAGGGAGTTTTACTACATCCAGATGGAGAAGTTTTCCCGCCAGGCTATTGTTGATGGCATCAGCGATGTCAAAGACATAACAGTTAGCAGGGACTCTGAGCTGTTCCGGGCACTGAACATGCACTACAATAAAGCCAATGACTTCCATGTAAGTGTCACACATTAGTCATTCCTCTTTTATGTTGCAGTTTGTATTGTTTGCGTCGAGAAAATTCTGGCTGAATGTTTGCTGATGAGGTTTGGTCTAAAGACTTGCATCCCTCATTCTGCACTACACAGTGAGACAGATAAACAAGGTTTCTAAAATTGAAAGAAGATATTCAGTTCTGTTCTCCCTCCCTGAGCTAAGCTAAGCTAACCTACTGCTGGAGATAGACATAAGAAATGTTTCAGTATTTTCATCCAACTTCACCAGATTTTTTCCTAAAAAGTCCAGCTACTCCTTTGAAGCACTGGTTCAGAAACTGTGGGTCCTAACCTGAGATTTGCTATTTTAAGGGGTGTAAACTTACAGAATATGGCCAAGTGTCAGAGGCTGGTATGATTGTTAAAATGCAAAAAAAAAGAAAGAAAGAAGTAAAACAGAGAATTGTGTTAAAGTAACTAATGCTCATCTCTGATGCATTATATACAGAAAAAAAGTATGCTCAAAATTAATCCAAACAGTTTGTTTCACCCAAACTTCCTGCAGTTATCGTGTTCATTATATGTGTTAAATGTATAGTTTATCAGTTATATCTGTGCTGTTATTGTTATACATTCAAAATAATATGAAATATCTACATAATTCATGATACCACTTAGTCAGGGGTCGGCAGTTTACTGAATAACAGAAAGGGGTCCTGTAAGGAAAAAAGGTCGGGTGGTTGTGTTGGAGTTGACACATTGATCCCAGCAGTTACTAACCTGCTGAAGTATGTCCTCCTGTCAGCATGGAGCTGTGCTCACGTATGTCCGTGCTCTGACCTGTGTGTCACACTGCACCTGTGGCTGGCCAGCCTTTACAGTCATTATCTAAACTCCAGAGTGATGCTTTATCAAACTGTGGGAAGAGGAAGCCGCAAAATCCCACTAAAACAACTCAGGATTAGAGGACCAGTACGCCTGAGCGAGACTGAGATTGCTACTGATGCGGAATGCTGAGAAAGACGCTGTGGATTCCGAGGGAGAAGGCCGTTTGGTGGGAAAGGGACGGGACCGTTTTCTTTACCTTGGGACCAAGACATTCCTTTCCCAGGGACGCTTTTGTGTCAGGAGATGAGGGGAAAGAAAAATAACTTATGCCAACAACTGTTGTGTTAACTGGTCAGTGGATGGGAAACAAGGGCTGCAGGGCGGTTTTCTCCCAGCATCCCTTAGATCTGATGTGCTTTTATGGAGCCTGCTGTAGTTATGGATCATTCCCAGATACTGACCCAACTTTAACAACACCAAATCCTTTTTATTAACCACACAGTATAAACTTAAACCTTCGCACATCAAGTCATTTTAATCTTTTTCCACATTCCTGCTGGGATTCATAATTATGCTTTGTTGACTGGCCCTGACAGCGCTGGAGAGAATCCCTGGGAAGAAAGCTCACCGGTTCTTCGTTTAGATTGAAGAAAACAGGACTGGCTAATCAAAGAGGCCTCCAAATGAAAGCTAATGATCGCAGCATTGCATTTATTGTATGTGTGCAGAGAACAAAGAGATGAGCTCCCTTTCATCAGTTTGAGTGTTTGAAGAATTGCACTACAGGTCTTCATTTCATATGTTTTCGACTTTGAGAAAACTGAAGACAGATTGGTCAGTATGCCTGTAACACAGCATTACATGATGCACATTTTCCATTATTAGAATTATGGCTGCAACTAACAGTTATTTTTGTTATGAAATAATCTGATGATTTGGTTTCAGAAAATAGTGTATGTCCATCCCGGTTTCTGAAAGTCCAAGGAAATGTCTTGTTTTGTCTTTCTAAATCCCAAAGATAATCAGTTTGATATGATATAAAACAAAGAAAAGAAGGAAATCTGACAAAACAAAATACATATATTGATCGATTATCAAAATAGTTCTTTTAATTTGATTTTGTTTTTTACCAAAACTGATGCAAATTCTAAGTGCCTGCTTTTTCCTTCTTTTACAGGTTCCAGACAGATTCCTGGAGATTTCTGAGATCACCTTGCATGAGTTTTACAATGCCATTTCTGCGGCCAAAGATTCAGACCCCTCTTGGAAAAAGGCCATATACAAGGTGATCTGTAAACTGGACAGCGACGTCCCGGAGGAGTTCAAGACTTCTTCCTATTTATAGGCTGAAGTTGAGAATGATTACAGCGAAGGAATTGGATTTAGTCACTTGACAGTATTATTTCATCCTTTCTTGTAGTGCATTTTAGTGAGGTGAACTGTAGATCATTTTGTAGATCTGTAAAAACACACACAGACACACAATTTTAAACATCAATAAACTATCTATAGTCTAAAAAGCTGTATGTTCTACTTTTACAAACAAGCAAATAAATATTGTGGTTTATTCTATTGTTTAGTGTTAACTTGTATGATCTGCCTCAACACATTTAGAGAGTTACTGAGTTTGTAGGTGTGTAAAAATGTTTACAAAATGTTATTCCTTTCGGTATTATGAAACTATAGTGTAGTCTGATTTAGTTGAGCAGAAAGAGTTTTTTTGGCAATTACCGTCAGTATTAGTTTGCTTTTTAAATCATTGCATAGCTGTGTGTGTTGTGTAAATGTATGCACTGCTGTTGTATGTTATGCATAATGTTCTATAATTATGTTGTAAACTTCTAGCTTGACAGAA
The DNA here is from genome assembly GCA_903364295.1 of Serranus cabrilla. Classification (NCBI taxonomy): domain Eukaryota; kingdom Metazoa; phylum Chordata; class Actinopteri; order Perciformes; family Serranidae; genus Serranus; species Serranus cabrilla. The sequence goes on along the minus strand of CAFUXE010000596.1, from coordinate 482,550 downwards.
TGTGCATGTGGAAATAATGCAAGTGGGTTTTATTATCATGTATAAAAGGTCATGTAAAGTACAATCATTTTCAGATATTTCATTCACAGACATTGTACTGGATGATTATTGAAATTAAAGATGCACTAAATTATAATTTAAACCGTGTGCGTCTTGTTTTTCTTTGGCAATACATTAACGTATTTTGTGCTTAAAGAAGACACCAGGTAAATGCTTTGTTTTTAGTTGTAAATGTTTAACTCTCCCTGTGAAAATACTGCGAGCCACCGCCGAGCCCCTAAGGTGCCTCTAATCCACGTCCAGCAGCCAGCTGTTAAATGTCCCCCGAACTATGCTGTTCACATTGTTCACCGAAGCCAATTCAAGTCAACTTTCTAAGGCCTGCATTCATTGTGTGGCCCGGTGCGGATGCGGACAACTGCCATGTCTTAAAAACAGCCACAATGCATTCCCTCCAAATGACTAACGCCCGAGGTGACCTCATATCGCAGTTGTGCCACCAAAGCAAAATTCCACAAACCCGTTGACTCTTTCTTCCAGGCACCCACTCAAAGCACGCTGATCGCAAACACACAAGCACATGCAAGTATGGTGATGTCACAAAAAAAAAAAATCACATGAGCTGTTTTGGATGTCTTGGGCTTTCAATAAATATCACAGCAGTGAATTGAATGTGTTGATATTAAATTCACTGCAAATTGTATACTTCACTATGAATTAAAATAGCTTCAAGTGTTTATTATTGCACCTCATGCAGCAACATTTCGCTCTATTTTTCTTGATTTTCTGTTAAGAGAGAATATAAGAGACGTCAATTCCAGATGCATCAAATATTCTTAACCATCCAGATCTGCTCTTACCTAGGTGTGCTGAATGATGAATCCCACTTTTTCATAATTGTTTAGGTAATGCACCGTAAACAGTACATAAGGATAAATGTGCTATGTGCAAATCATCTGGCACATGCCAAAAATGGAGAAACAAAATTATTCAAGGATAGGAACTTCAGCAGTAGTGAAATCAACATACTGTGCAATAATCTTAAAGGTTCAATTTATAATTTGGGGCCATAAAATGGGGGTCAGCATTCCACCTTGAGCAAGTAATGCATGGTTTACTTTTCAAGATGATACAACTGTACAGTAAGACATACACTGAACTTAAAATCCCCAACAATGAATTGCAAACTTTTCAAAAAATTGTAAGAGCTACACCCAAACAACAATTCTGTGTTTATGAGACTTGCATTGGACAGGTCCCCAGAGGGACTAGCTCCATCCTGGCAGAGATTACTGGCTTAGTAGAGTCTACAGAGACTAACAGCCCAGCAGAGAGGATGCAAAGGCGGATGCAATGTGAAGTCGAGAGAGTAGGTATTGGCAAAAATGACACTGAGCACAGCAGATTTATGTGGGGCTGTCTTAGCCTGGATCACTGTCTTTTGCATCCTTACCCGGGTCCTCCTCTCTGCTGGGCTGTTGTTCTCGGTGTTGGTGTGTAATGTTAGATAGTAATTTTAGTTTTAGCTGCTGCTGGCTGCTGCTAACTGCTGTAGCTACTGCTAACAGTATAGCTTCATTGACGTCTTCATCCTTTCTGTGGGCAGACTGGACAAAGACTGGATGGGCCGATGCTAGCTGGTTAGCATGCTAATTTCAGTAGATATCTCTTCAACACAATACATAGACATGTTTGACATAATGTTAAAACTATGACTTTTTCACATTCTGTTGATAATGTCGGTTAATTCTTTGAACTAAAATAAAATCAGGCTATATCTTACAATATGCGCCCTTGAGTCAGTACTGCCGTTATAGGAACATTAAAAAAACCCTTCTGAAAAAAGAAACTTCCCAAATATAATAATGAGTAAACTATAATAATAATAACGTTAATATTTATGTATACTTTATGTTCATCAAATTTTAAACTGCAAGTTCCTTGCATCAGACAAACACTTTGTGGATTCTGAAAAGGTGATGATTTTGTCTTACCTTGGTTAAGAGAGACTCTTTAAGACAGTGTGTCTGATTTGATGTCTTACCAAAGAGAAGATTAAAAAATAAGACGACCTTAGAAATCAATGGGTACGGACAAAATTAAATACTTTTGGATACCCCCCAAAAAATAAGAAGAGTCAATTGTTTGTGTATTGCTTCCTGTACAAGGTCCATTGTATGTTTACCAGTAATTTTATCTCATAAATGTGAACAAAAAAGGCAACAAGGTGCCTTTAAAATAATGCAATGAAGACGAAGAGGAGTGTAGAACAGTGTGGACCACTTTTATAAACGTACACTCTTTATCACTATGTGAGATTACATTGTCTGTGCGCAAAACCCAACATTTAATAGGAAAACCAATTAGGCACCCAAGCACCAATTACATCAGAAATGATAACATTAAGGAAATTAAAACATTAGTTGAATTGGTTGATGACAAAGACTGGAGACAATAAACCTCACTAATCTTTTAATAGATATTTCTTTTCAATTAGATCTGTCTTCTTCAGTAAATTGATTTACATTCTCAACTCAATTAAAATGCCTCTGGTTGAACCAAAGTGCTTTGCTCTAAATTAATTTGTTGTGTAACATTTTCTGAACAAGACTTGGTAACCTCTGATATAATGAAAGAAAACAAAGAAAATACTTTTGGTTTGCTGAACTGCCTCTGGCTGACAAGGCTTCAACTTAAACAGCGAGATATGAAATTATGTTCTGTATTAGAGAGTCTCAGATAAAATGCAGCTTCACTGCTTTGTTATGAAGATGAAATGAAAAGTAAAAGGCTACAGGAGGACGGCAGGCAATTCAAACAAAAACACTGTGGGAACAGAGGCTTTGTGCTCGGCTTTTTGCCTCATAGAAAAGCACGTATATATATTAAAAAACATACAGAATTTATTGAAGCTGTAGTTTTCTCAGTCTCACACTGAAAAGAATAAATAAAGAGACTTTACATTAACCGCTTAGTTAGTTGGAGATGAACAGAAAAAGAGTAACAGCATCATCTAGTGAATCTCTGCTGTAATACACCCAGCTCAGCTCACCATCGGACTCAATGCACAGTGTGTATGATATTCATATGAAGCATATAATTATTATATATCATACCTTACCACCTTACCATATCATATTGCTATGGATAAAATATGCTGATGATCTTTAATATCTAAGTGTGTAATGTGAAGTATTTTAATATATAATCATTGTTTCAGATTTAATCAAATTTTATTATGATTACAATAATTTTTCTTGTATTGGTTATTATTAAAAAAAATAATTATGATAATAATAACAAAAACATCAACAATATTGATAATACATTAATAATGCCTAAAACAAAACAAGTAATAATAATCATAATAATTACAACACTAATAATTTATCCCTCTTTTCTGTACAGTGCTGTGAGTTATGTACGTTAAATTGAGAATTGACATTAACTTAAAATCATATTCAAAAAAGAAAACATGATGCTGTCAGGGGTGTCAAACTGATCCAGTAAAGGGCCAAGTGGCTGCAGGTTTTTGTTCCAACCAAGAAGAAACACACCTGAATCCAATCATTCTAATCACCTGAGCTGTCTTCACTCAGTTGATTAGTTATCAGTATCACCTGTGCTCCTGCTTGGTTGGAACAAAAACCTGCAGCCACTCGGCCCTTTACCAGATCAGTTTGAGCCAATTCTAGCATTTGTAAGCATTTTACAGAATGATCATTTTTGACAAAAACCAACATTTAGACATCCTATAATAAGGGGTTTTTCTTTTGACATTTTTAAATATAATATAGTATGCCATTTTTCTTCCAGTTTTGGACACACTATAATATAATGTTTCTTGTTTCATATTTTTGGATATACTATACTATTACCCAGGTCCAACAGCATTTTTAGGCATTTTTGGGTGAACTACACTATGACCAATTTTGGACATACTATAGTTTTTTTTTTGTCATCTAGAACAGGGGTTTCAGGCAGAGTGGCAGAAGCACACCTGAATCCAATCATTCAATCACCTGAACTGTCTTCACTCAGTTGATTAGTTATCAGTATCACCTGTGCTCCTGCTTGGTTGGAACAAAAACCTGCAGCCACTCGACCCTTTACTGGATCAGTTTGACACCCCTGCTGTAAATCATTGTTTAAAGCTGCTGAATATGCAGCACCAGATTCTGTTATGTATACAAGTCTCCACACAGGGGTGCACTTGTCACTATAGAGACTGAGCTGCTGTTGAGGGACTCTTAAAAGCAGTTTTTTCCTCACAGCAAGGACTTCAAGGAAGCAGACACTGTGAAATCTTTTTTAATTGTCAACATTGAATTTTATACATTTGTGGGTTAAAAAAAAAAGCATGGCTGATTTTGCACAGTTACTGTATGTGTGTGGTGTGATAATAATAGGAAAATGAGAAAATGTCTTCTTAGCAGGGTCCTTTAAAGACAAAGGCAGGATCAGACACCCCTGAGCTGGAGACAAAGCAGCTGGGGGACTGGGGGCATTGGGACAGTCCCTCTGTTTAATCTCCTGCTCATAGATATGGGATTTTTTTTTGGTAGGCTCACTCTGGGAGGGCGCAGGGAGCAAGAGGGAGTGCAACTTGAGAACGGAGGCCGCTGACTTTAGCCTGCCCTTCAGACAACCACTTCTTGGTGTAGTTTGGTGTGATCACCAGTAAATCTTTATTAATTTTAATTGGAGCCCCCATTTAAAAGAGCAATTAAAGCGGATTAATCGAGCCCATCCCGTATAATGTCTTCTGTTAATTAGTTTGTCAGCACTGTTTTAATATCGCTTAATGACTTCATATTTCAGGGATGACATTAAAGGGATGCTGAAGGAAAAGAAATGGCCTTATCACAATGCGCTGCTTTAATGGGAGATGTCCCCCGCCAGCGGGCAAGGTCAGGCCTGAGGCCGCTGGGGAGGTAGAGGCTTCAGGGTGGCACCGAGGCAGTCACCTCCAGGGATACACCGCCTCGCACACACTGGCACACAGTCAGTCTTGTATATACACACTCCCCCCAATCACTCAGTCTACAAATAGTTCTGGGAAAGGGAAGAATGGAAAAGCGTGAATCCTTGCTAGATTCTGTTTCCTCTCTTTAGCCTTGTAAATTTTGGAGGACGGTGGGAAAGTTAAACAGATAAGGATGATATGACTCTTAGGTGGGATTCTCAGAATGTGTTATTTACACAAATTGCACTGCAGACAGCAAAGCCACCAGGATGCTGCGTGACATTCAAGATCATAAGATCTTCAGTGGGTCCTTTGCGGAGCAGGGCGGTGGCTTGGGGGCCAGTCCAAATATGTTTTCTCTAAAGCCCAAATCGTTCAAAACATCTCTGTGTCATTTTGTGTCTTTGACTGGACCTGCTTATCAATGCAGTAAAGATTTTATTACAGTATCACCATGTCTAGGTCCGCCCTAACATTGTCAAGGGAGCTTGTTTGACTTCTGCTACTACTACTACTACAGGCTGTTCTCATCATCTGTTCCTCGTTATACCCATGAAAAATAATGCACTTACATTGTGAGCCAGGATGAATAGGTCAAACAAAAACAGGGCTTTGACTCGGTGCTTGTGCCCCATTTGAAAATCTAACCAAGCAGTTCCTTGTCACAAATTAAACACCATGTTTAAAATAGTGAATGGGAATGTCCCCTTACCCTCCAATGTTTGGGCTGAGCCCTAAATGTCCACAGTGTCTGCTCCACCCCTGGTTTGCTGAAGTGGGTGCCAAGGGACCCTGGGGTACCATAAGGATGGAACCAAACTGCCAGGAGGTTATCTCTTTCTCTTACTCACATTTTTTTTGGGACAAAAATATTCATATTCAACTTCACAATCCGTGGCTGCTCCTATTATTGTGTCTGTGCGAGCTGGTTTTCTCTGAGTCTCAAATAAGACTCAGATGTCACTGCTAGTCTCCTTATCTATTGTTTATTTTAAAATCAGCAACATTTTGTAAAACTGCTGACTCTTTTTTTGTGATTGCTGTCCTGATAATAATGTTTCTATTTCATGACCAGTGGTGGAGAAAGTATTCAGACCTTTTACCTAAGTAAAGTACTGCATTCAAAAGTAAGTAAAAGTACAAAAGTACCAGCATCAAAATGTACTTTTATGTAAACAGCGTTTTAATTCTAAAGGTAGGGCTCAGTTTAACTATTCAATATACTCTGATGAAGTTTAATTAAAAAAAATTCTCTAATCATTTTAAATGTTTCTTTTGTTAAATAGTTTCCTTAAAAGTACTTAAGCTGTCAGCTAAATATCGTGGATTAAAACATTTACATTAAGATGTAATAATGTAAAATGGTTCATTTTTTTGTGAAAAATCTCAACAAAAAAAAAAGGACTTATGCCATTTTTGTAAGAGGGTGTCAATATTCTTTCTATAAAAGATGGACGTGTTGGGTTGGTGAGTGAGGTGAGAAAAGCAAGTTGCAATAAAAAAAAAATGAAGGGGTTTCATGGTTTGAAAGTGATTGGGAGCCACTGATTTTTGGGAAACAAACTAAATCTGAGCAATGACAGATAGATGTGTCTGCTGTTTAGAGGACCTTGTCATTCCAATGCTCTACTTCAATATTGTGACCCCCTTTTTTGTGAAATTCCAGCTGTTGAAAAGAAGCACTGCAAAAATGATAATGCTCCTACAGTGGATGTTAACACAAAGTTCAACTCCCTTTTAAACAGAGATTTGATGTAGTGTAACATCGTGCCTGCACATTAGCCTGTGATGCTCCCTTTACAGTGACACCGAGCCAAAGGTGGCCCAGCAGCAAGAAGTTGATAAAAACCAACAGCACATCCTCCTTATTGCAGCCCTGGCTGGCGTGCATCCCTGCTAATTTGAGTGTGCCCTCGCACCTCCACTCTCCTCAGCAGATTCATAAATCTCATTCCCATTATCCCGCTAATTAGCCGGGATTACAGGAGCATGTAATGCCCCCGCTTCCCAATAGATTGATTGGAGGACGGTCTCTTTGTTTTGAAATCACTTCCTGATTGATGTACAGAGCCCTAGTTTGCAATTGTAATGGCCCAGATGTTAACAATCAAATGCGTTTCCGCTCCAGGAAGTAACAGTCTGTCATGGAAGAGGAGCCAGCCGAGCGTGTAACGACACATCACAGGAGTGTGGGGAAGGAGGGACTGCGGAGGAGGGGGTGGAGGGATGAAGGGGGGTTAGGTACTGAAGCCCTGGCTTGAATTGCTACTGAGGGCATAATGTCCATGCCCATACTTCCATCTCAACTATACCTAAGCTCTGTGTTTTTGGTGGTTTTGCAGGAGAGAAATATTGGCATTTGGCTTTTCTTCTGATCTCTATTACTTTTATTGCTGGGGTTGGCTCCTTAATTCTGCACGAGTACATTCTTCAGTTTAATCCCTGTTATGGAAAATGCCTTTTTAATTCAAAAGCTCACGTAAACTGGTTTTAGGTTAGAGGAGAAAACATCACCAGCACATTAGCGTTGAAGATGTTATCAGTGCCAGTTTCCACAGTCTGTCAGAGAGATCCTATATGCAAACAGTAGAGGGCACTATTGTCTAACCAAACTGACTCCTTTGCCTTCCTCCTCATTCCTTTTTTCTTACCCTTCACCAATAAATCACTTTCCCGGATAGTTAATGGATATAGAAGCAGATCATGAGTGAGCTATCTGTGGGGCGATAATTTAAGTGAAGATCCTCACACTGATTGCAGTGAAAGGTTATTTATTTCAACAATAATGCAGGACACAAAGGGGGAATCTGGGCAAGATTACCAGCTAGGGTACGCTAGAGTGCTCATCTCCAATGGAGCAGCGTGTAAATTGGGTTCACTTTCCCCAATGAAAATACAGACTGCAGTTTATTTCAACTTTATGCACATGGAAGGCTGTGCTTCCCTCTCAAGGGTGGCTGGGGACTTAGAGATGGCTGTGCACATGAGGGGAGGGTGGGTTTAGACCTTGAAAAATGCCCCTTTTGTCCCTGAGTCTCTGGAAGGCTGAACTATTGAGGTATGGTCCCCCATCCACCAGTTCCCACTCTCCTCTAATTAAAAAGCATGATGACAATAAGGAGATGGTCTAAAGCACGTTGGCCTGAATAATGGACAGAATAAGCACAGGCTCCTAAATGGGACTGAGGTAAACTCTTTGTGTGCATCTTTGTATGCTTGTGTGCTGTGAACACAGTGGTGCTGGGCACTATTGATTGACTATGTTGGTGGAGAACCGCAGGGCACAGAAGCCAGCTCGGCACAGATACTCCAGTTCTCCCCTCATGCAGAAAAATGCATGATTAAGGCCCAACTGACATGTCTAAAAAGTCCTGGAGAGAGAAGAGGAAATAGCTCCATATGCTGCCCCATGTGGTCACAGCATCCCTAAAGTATGGCACCACTCACTGTCTGGTTCTGCCTCACTTCCAATAGCCTCTAATCACTGGGTTCTACAAACAATGCGCTGGTAAACACATGCCACAGCAGAGTATAGGAACTTAAAAGCTGCAGCGTTCAATACGCCGCACACTTGGGTATACAATGTATACTTTTACATGTCTGTCATGCTCCAGGCTCTCAACTATGCTGTCAGCCAAGATATGCATCGGACATGGATCCAATGCTGTGTGAGATATAACCATTGGGTAAAGGATGGGAGCCCTTGAGCTGCATGATAAGCACTGTCACGGAGACATAACATATGTATCTATGCTATGCTTTGCTTAACACTCCAGCAGGCTTTAGTTGACTTTACCTGGGGTGGCAGGTGAATTCCCCTGCTCAGCGTCATGTCTCAAAGCAGCAGTGTTGGAAGTAGTGCAGAGAATGCAAAGCCAAGCCAGGTACAGTGAGGGGGCGTCTTTAGGGCTTCTAGGTTCAGACTCTCCAGGGGGGGATCTCTATTCCCAGATGGGCCTCCCGATCATCAGACTCCTTCCTCAGGGTGATGGAAGGTAAGCAGCCCTCTCAATGCACACAGCCTTCCATCCAGATGGGTGGACCACAGGTCAAATTGTCCCAGACAACTGACTGGGGACATTTGGGTGGCTGGTCCCAGGGGGACAGCATGGGACAAGAGGGAACCTGCCTGAGACTGGCAGCTGCAGCACTCCCTCCTGGCCTAACACACCCGAGGGTGTGCCTGCTGCTCAGCTTGTGCCCCAGTGGCATGTGACAAATGGTGACATGCTTCTGCTCCCCTGCTTTGTTAGATCGGTGGCCCTGATTGAAAGCAACGCAGCAGGCATCTCTCAGATCCATATGTCTGCAGAGAGACGGAGGAAAAGGAACGAGAGAGGGAGCCGACTCATCTGCAGCTTTAGCCAACGCGCAGACAAATGAAAATAAAGTGATATCATTCCAGTGCATAAACGTATGCAATTTTCTGCAATAATGGGGTGCCGGAGATGAGCATGTGCACTGCCATCATTTTATTTACATATGGATGAGTCCATTTTTGTTTTTATGCACACCAGTCTCTTCATTAATATGTGCAGCTCAAGTCATTCAAAGAAGGATCATATTTCATGGAGGAATAAGGAGAGTTCCAAAGGATTTTGAAGAAATAAAACAAGAAAGAAGACAACTGAGCCAGGCCTTCTACTGAAGTTCCAGCAGCCTTTATTAAAAGTGCGGCATGATTGATAACCTGTCAGTCATCGGAATAATCACGACCAATCCCGTCTCTCGCAGCCGGCTCTGCTTCCCGCCCTCATCCTTTATGCCCCTATCACCCCCAACACATCCACTTGCCATTGAAAACCTGTAATTGAATGAGTTTTTGTCATTATTGTGATTAATCATATTAATTTGAACTAATTAAGAGATGGTTCGAAGTTATGACAATTAGATTAATGAAATTAGTTTTAACTTTTTTTTCACCCAACCTAATAAAAAAGGGAAAATCTGACCAGGACTGTTATGAAACAGTTGGCAATCTGGATTTTGGGACTAATTGAATGTCTGATTTTATTAATGATGAAATTTATAAAAGTCCTTGAGGGGGAAATTAACGCAGATTCAGCTGCTAAGAGTGGAAAATTAATTAAAATTCCTGGAGATATTCCTGTCATTAAAGGCACAGGCCCTGTTAACCCTGGTCCTACTGTGAATGGCTAGTGTGTACACACAGGGGCCCTCCACACTGACTGCAGGGAGATATATGTTTTTTTAGAGATGACAAATAAGCTTTAAGAATCCTCCCTTGACTGGGATTATGAG
>CAFUXE010000596.1:439972-451825 GCA_903364295.1 Serranus cabrilla | reverse complement strand
ATTATCTTAGTGTTTTGTTATGTCTGTAAACCCTGTCTACATATTGTAAAATTAACACTGTGAGCAGGAGTATATGAGTCATTTAAAGGGGTAAAATGACAATGCAGGTCCTGGGATGTGACATTGGAGTGCCAGTAATGTCTTTACATTAACAGTTTGTTTTTCAGAATCAGTGAAAAACAAGAAAGCATGCAGAGCAGTGAGTTTTTTCTGCACATCGTACCGACGTGTGGACATGCCTGCCTGAAGCAAGGGGGACGGGGGAGCAAACACAAAACAAGCACTCAGTCTGAATCAATGACTTTGGAGACCAAAGCCTCATGGGTAGTCTCCTCAGATAAAACAGTTGGTGCATCCCTGATTTTTCCATGATAATACATATCTTGTTGAGATATAAATCAGAATTACAATTTCAATAACCACAGCGCCACCAGTAATGAGATATGATTTACTTCTAATGAACTTTGGATATTACATTGCAGAACCAAGAGTATTAAATCGTTAAAGTGTTAATGTAACATTATAAAATGCCATTAAGCTGGCAATTAATCAGCTTGAAAAATAAAAAAGGAAGTTTTACTGCTCCAAAACCTAAAGATTTCTAATTTCTTTGCAATGCTGCATGTGGAAAAATAAAAGCCTGAAGAGCCACTAAAGCTACAAGGGTACTATGAAGTTACTGACTGAAACTGTGGTATGGAAAGAGATATTAAGAATCTTTTTTTTATTGCAGTATTATATCAAAGTTCAAAATTCAGATTTTGTGACAACCTTAGATATGAGTGGACACCTCTAAGTCAGGGTCCATACTTTGTGTCTGTCCCTTTATTGATGAAAGCTTGTTGTTTGAGGTGACGCTGTGGGTTAACGGAAGGGCCGGTGGGCGTTAGTTTAAGCCATGATTACTAAAACAAAGCAGCCTCTCGATGCTTATCAGCCCCTCATCGACTCCCCTTCTAGCCCCTGTCGTCCAGCGTATTGACACCCATTGACTGGGACTTGAAGAAGAACAGGATGGTGAACTTGTCTAACACAGATCAGGGTCAGGGCAAGGGACAGGGGATGTTTGTTTGTGTGTGTGTGTGTGAGACCCCCGCGTTGTCCCACATGGATCCAATAGTGCTGTGTGTGCTCCAAATCAATGACATGGGGTGAAAATGAGGCCTGAAATTGGAGTGATTGATTCCAGCAGTTATGATGCCACGTTCATTGATGCATCTTGATTTGACTTTCCTTTCGATCCTTCTTACCTACAACACGACCACAAACACCATATAGATAGCAACCTGTGTGTGTGTGTGTGTGTGTGGGCCGCGTTGGGGAAGGAATAAATTCTCTGTAGGTCAAACAAGCAACGTGAACTGTGAGCCACCTCAACCCCTCACCCGATTTCCCCTCCCTCCCCTCGTTCTCTCCTCCTTCCCAAGGTCAATATCCTGAACAATTAGTCCGAAGAGGAGGAGGAGGATTTGAAGCTTGGTCGCACCCTCTCCAAATGCCCCCTCAAGGGCTTCAGGGGGCAGCAACGGTATGTCAGACTAAAGTGAAAAGTGTACCCATTCCCTCTTTATGTCTCCATTTTCTACCCTCATTAGGGCCATTCATGAGCACTTAGAGGCCCCCTGCACATCCGCACATCACCACGGTCAGGTCTGCCCTCTCTTCGACGCACCTTTCCCAATCAAATAACTATCATTAAATGCCTGTGTGTCTGTGTGTGGCAGAGACACAGACACCAAGCTAGTAGTACCGTATAGTGCGATCATACTAATGTAATATTGATTGGTCCCAGTCACCATGGCACCAGGACAATAGTCCAGTCCTGCTGGCCACTGGTCAGTCTCCCAGCAGGCTCTCTCCTCCCCCACTCTGCTGGCTGGATGATCCATACCGCAGCAGATTAAAAAGGCACGGTGTCTTTGCGTGGAGCTCTGTAACCTATAGAGCACAGGACAGCAGCGTCACAGGACAAAATCTAAATGTATTCATAAACTTCATCCTTAAAGTGGCAGGTCCATACAGTCGTAAATCTCCAGCTCATCCTCCTCTACTCGCTTTTCTCTCCCTGCCAACGCCCGCTGGCCTGTCAAGCCTCAGAGGAAGGGAAAACAAGAGCGGGGCAGTCGTCAGGGAGGCGGAAGAGTGTGAAAATACAGCGAGGTGAAGCAAGTACAAATGTTGAGCTCAGAAAAACTAGTCCCCTGTGAGTCCATGTGCAATGCTACAAAAAAAAAAAAAAGAAAAGAAGACAAAGAATCATTACATTCAACTCAGGATTTGCTGTTTGTTCTCAGCCACTTTCAAACAATCATGGTGAAACTTCCTCTGTTCTGAATGTTTTTGGCAGGGCAGACAGCGGTGAGTTGACGTCATTTCGAATTCCAAATGTCTGAGACTTGTTTTGTCTGGACAGCTGTGCCCTTCCATCCAATCGGACCACACGCAAACACTGAGAAAACGAGGAGTGGAAGGTTTCAGTAGCAGCAGAAGACACGCAGCTGATTTTTTTTTGACATCTCAGATGCCTGAAAACAGAAGAGCACAGGACTCCATTTTTGATTCAAGTGAGTGATTTGCATAGAAAAGTTCATAAGCACGGGACATAAGGATATGGTCATAAAAGAGGGCAATAAAAATTTTAACTATGACAGAATATTAAAAGTGGCAGTAAATTGAAGGCAGGCTGCAGAATGACCCTTGCAGAGCGACTTCCTCGGTTGGGACTTCTAATCTCAGCGCATGAGAGGGGCACTCACTGTACACAGAGAATAAAACATCTCCTGCCGACCCCTGACAGATATGGTTGTCTCTCACACTTTCATCCTGCTGGATAGTTAAGATTTAAGATAATGACACAACGACTTTCACGTTGATGCCGACATTGAATCTTTTTAAGAGGCCTCCTGCTGCCGTGCCGGGACGGCCTGTCAGCCACTGGCAGTGAAAGAGTTGAATGTCTTGCGCATACTCGTTTCCCGATGTCAGGAAGAAATTGTTCGTAACATCGGCCCCCCTCACACTTGTCTCAACTCATTTATTTCAGCCAAGGTCTGCGGATATAAATAAAAGGAAATGTTACTGGAGCATTCAAACTCGGCGCCAGCCTTGAGACCAGTAATGTAACCACATATCATCAAAAGTGCTGAATCTCCCTTTGTCACCACACATGACATGCAATTCCTCCAAACATATTCACGTTTTGTTGCCATTCATACAAATAAATAATCACAGGAAGCCAGGACAGCCCTTTAAGGCTGACCTCTACAGTAATACTGAGTGTCCATCAGATTTATCCTGCAGGCTACTAAAATTAGATATTATTTACCACCCACGGGCATTTTCTTTAACATGCTGGAGCGTCTTCAAAGCCGGATTTAAAGCTTTTTTATCATGAATGCAGTTCAACAGGTGGTCCATAGATGGAGCTCTTCTCATTAGAATATACATTACATTACATTATAAGGCTGTCCTCGGGTAACTGCTCGCTGCCCTTCATTCTTCAGCAGCAGCAGAGCTGAGCTGCAGTGTGGGCTCTACCTTTACCTGCCCTCTGTGTAAGCAGAAAACAAAAAATGGCAACAGGAAAACAAACATGCTTAGGAAGAATTTGTGCGATATATGTACCTTTATTGTGAAAGGATATAGTGACCATTTTAATAGGTGTGTTTCACTGCCTTACTTAACACACTGGACCCCTTGTGAGCGAGTGTCAAACCACAAACCACCGGGTCCCCGGAGCAGTATGACTTAATTGAGCTATCCTGGGAAATCTAATTACAATAATGCACAGAGGATTGTGTAATATTCCCTCTGCTTCTGCTCCAACACCTATCCCTCACACACATGCACTCCATCTCTCTCTCACACACACACACACAGATGAAATGAGCAGGGAGGGAGAGAGGAGACACAGATTGGGGATAGGCACAAACTGCAACAACTGTAAAACATTTTCACGGGAGATGTTTTAATCACGATTCATGAGCCTGTAAACCTTTAAACAGCAGTCAGTCAGACCCGCTGGGCAGTGAGGACAAAACAATGACAGTGTTATGTGTTCAAAGAGTGCAGCGTGGGGACGGAAAAAAAGTTGCTTCTTCTTTGTTTGTTTTTTTTGTCAAATGATTGCAATTTTTGAAACACTTTCTCAAAGTTTGTGAGAAAGGTCTGCGTAAACAGTTAATCTGAAGGTGGGCGGGTGACAGTGGAGAACAATATTAGAACAAAAGCGTACTTAATTTGCTCGTTTGATATTACACCGTACAGCTGGGCAATGATCATAGTCATATCACTGTAGAGAGTTATTGAGCAAATCACGGCAATTCAAACACGGCCATATGCAGTGTATTTCAGTGCTGCTGGGGACCAAGAGACAAGCTATTGAGCACACACACACACACTCACACATCGGGTGTCATTATTGGGATTTCGAAAATAATCCATCGTCTGACTGTGCTGATTGACAGTGTTAATTCCACTGAAAAGTGTCCTAAAATGCCTGCCAATATGTGAGCTTTTACTGCACAAAGACAATAGGAAGAGTCCTGCAGCTGTACACTGAAGGTATTGATGCTTGTCAGGCATCGACAGAGGCAACCTTTGTGTCTGCTGTGGGCTGACAATGTGAGAGGCGCTGTGGGTGGCTGCATTTAACACCGGTGACACTACAAAGGGAGATGACTGGACACGAAGGTGTATACATTTGTACGGAAGCCCTAAATGGCCACGATTCACACATTTTCTCTGTTATTTCCGTGATTACAAATAAAATTCGTAGTTTTCTTGAGATCACAAGTTATTTATGTCATTATCTAAAAAAATTTGGTTAAACTCTTGACATAAAAAAACTTTCTAAAGACATAATTAATTATAAGATTACATGAAAACAGTTTTTCGTAAATTAAACACAAAAGGGCTAGACATCTGTGATGTGCCTTTTTGCTTTAATCTAAGATCATTTTTGAGTGAATTTGAAAAAGCCATCACATCTTGTTATTTCGAGATTTTTTATTATCTCAAGAAAATTATCCTGTTATCTTGGGAAAACAAAATCAGTAAGAGAAGAAACAATTTCGAGAAACTGATCCAAATATGTCTGGAGAATTTCTTTAAATTTAGAAATAATGATCAAAATAATACATTTAAGAAAACAAGCATAATTAACTTCATTATGGGTAGAAAAACTAAATAAAATGATTCATGTTCAGTACATGTTACGTACATTTGTATGATCCTGAGAGATAAAATCTGCCTGTGAGTTCTCATGTGTTTTGTGTGTGGTATAGAAACAGACACATATCAAGGGCTGGAAAGCAGATGTGATTTGTGTATAGTTTCTTATGGAGTCAATATGTGTGTATGTGTGTTTGTGATTGAGTGCAAGGTCAAAGGGACACGAGGGAGAGACGAGGGAGGGGAAGCGGTGGCGGACTAAGAGGGGGGTTGCTACTGTGCCCAAGGCCATACCCACACAGACGGACACCATATTGAAATTAGCAAATGGACTGCATAGTGTCGCTTGCTGCCCCATTTGCGGTCCCCTCTTCTCCGAGTGATATACACATGCACCCAGTGATGGGACATCACCGTTTCAAAGGGGCAGCGGGGTGGGGTGTGCAGGGGGTTGGCTAACCCCCACCCCCATCCTAAAATGAAATGGGTCGACTCTTATTTATTTACAGCATGTTTTGCACTCATCCCATAACACTGTAAATTACCTGCATGGTCAAGGCTCCTTTCTCAGGCAAGGAGAGAAAAGGACATAAAACATGTGATCTATATGATATTTAATTCAGGAATCACATATGATCTGTCAATTTCCATATATCATGCTTTATGAGTCATATTTTAAATACAAAATCACGTTTATGAATATAAATGTGTGAATTACGAGCGGTCATATGTGTTATATGATGTACAATATGTCTATAGGCCCCAGACGGAGTGTCTTGCCAATATTTATGAGATTTCAACAGTATATCTCATAAGAGGATAAGGGATGGGTGATTTCCTCACTGGGGTCTTACGTGGTTGATCACGGATCTATTTCTCACAACGCGTGCCGGCTCATCATGCTGTTGACTGTTTGACTTTCTGTTCATCTCTTTCTGAAATGAAAATGGCATGAAAATGGATAGGCTACAAGGATGAACACAATAAAGAATATGATGCAGTTCTTTTTTATAACCTGAAATATTTGATGTAGTTTATTGTTAGAAAACATGTTGGAATTTGTTTCATACAAGAATTCCTGACACTTACTATTATATGGCAAAGCAAGTAGCAATGGAGACAGCACTCTTTCTCTCTCTGTGTGTGTGTGTGGGAGCGTGTGTGCAGAGAGAATTCCATCAGGGGGAAATCTCTGGGGACCAGACCTGGTCTCTAGCTGAAAAAAGGCAGGGGCCTCCTCCATTATGGCAAACAAGTGCATTTGCTTTAAGGCCAGTGGAGATTTCTAACCTTTGCTTGACATGCCGAAAAGGTCAGGTCCATCCCGTGGCTTCCCTCTGGAGTTGAGCCTGACCATTTCCTCACAGCTCCTTTGGACCCCAGGAAAAACCCGGGATCCATGGTACCAACAAGCTATAGGGCAGATAGTCGGCAAATGACTAGGGGTGCATGATATGGATTTCCTTTAAGCCAACACTGATGACCAACAAGGGTGTGGGGGAAAAGTCTATACAGCATAGTATCACAATATTTATTATTACTTAGTATTTATATTTTGTTTTCAAAAAGAGCATTATTGCAAACACTAGAATAATAAAATGAATTGTTTTTAGCCCACTAGATGGTGCTTGTGTTCCGATTTTTTATTATATATCATTTTGAGTTAACAGTTATTTACTTCCAAATTCCCCATTTGCTAAAGGAGCTGCATCACTTTGTTGCATTGTTTAAAATACCTGTGTAATAGTCCACGTTTGCATTTAGTCACGTTTGACTGACTATGATAAAAAAAAATTGTCGTTAGTTAGGCGTAGAGCTTTTTGCCTAAAACATAATTTAATTGTCAGATTAGTCGTCAATGCGTTAAATAGTCAACGCATGCTGCCCCCTACTGTATAAGAGTATGTAGATGCCGGGCTTCTTCAGTCCATTAAACAGTTTTGCTATCGAAGTATTGCATAGTAATATAATTTTTTTCATTATCAGTTGATACTTTTTTCAGCTACATGGGATCCATATTGTGCATCCCTCCAAATGACACAAAACAAAATGTGTCTTGCTGCTTAAGTCACATTTCACTTATTTTGAAATCTTGGTCAGGATATTTTTCACCTACTTAATAAATGTAGGAATTAATTACACTAGAACCAAGATGTATATTGACTTGTGAATAGATACAATAAAAAAATGTAAGCAATTCTAATATCTGTTTTAAAAAATCACAAGTGAACACTCAGATGAAGCAAATGTCTTAATATAATTCCAAACGCAGGCCCGACCCTCAGTAATAACAGGGTAATTGTGTTAAACGCCTGTGAAGTGAGCACACACAGCAACCCGTGTGAGTTTTTCTCCATTTGATGGACGTATCCATGCTTATCAATGTTCCTTATCTCCCTTCATTATTTCCAAACCAGTGGTTAAATTGGAAAAGCCCATAAGAACGTGTGAATACATGGCAGAGGCAATAAAACAGTAGGGAAGAAGAGCCCCCCCACGTCCCACAACAGTGTTTTCCTTGGGTGGAGGGAGATACATTCAGCAGATAGTTGGAAATATTTCTGCTCCCCCCACAGCTTCATATCAGTGAGCAGCACAGATAAAGATACAGTTGAGCAAATAAATCTGAAATGAAGGAAGAAAAGCCTTCACATGCAGTTATCTTGTGTGTGTATACAGTTTATTACCTGCCCACTCTCTCACAGCACAGCGCTTTGTGTTCTTACAATGTTCAAGTGTTAGGGAACAAGTGATTTTAGCTAAAAGCAGTATTTTCTCTGCAGTGCTGGAGGGTCACAGTGGTTATATCCTAACAGGCGTCCTGTGTGGTGGCGCCCTGCTGGGGCACCTCTCTTTCTGTCCTGTGCGACTTGTTCTCAGGGGATTTTGAGGCTTTGCTTAAATTTCTTATCAGCTGAAACAGTGAAGCTTTTTTAATGAAGCTCCTTCTGAAGGACCAGAACCACAGTTTGGCCCAGAAACGTATCAAATACACGACCTGATTCTTTAATTTCTAAGTGTCCACACCAATGAAAGGCTGGAGGCATCTTCTGGGTTGTCTGACCCGTCTGTCACATTCTCATGAATACAATATCTTAAGAATGTCTTGAGGGAATTTCTTCCATTTTGGCACAATCATGGATTCAAGGATGAACCAACTATTTTCGAGGTCAAAGGTCAAGGTTCCCGCAACCTCACCAAACACATTTTTGGCCATAACTCAATCATTCATTCAGTAACCAAAAAAGTGCACTCAGCAGATCTCATCCAAAGGTATCCCCCTCTCCCCTCACAAACACACTTAACATGCCAGTGTTCAGCACTAGCTAAATCCAGAGACCCATAGCTTTTTTAAATTAATTTTTTTTTAGCTCTAACCACCAGCTCCCACACACGCCAGAGTTAAAACCATCCAATCCAGCAAGTTTTGGAAGGATGTTTTGTCCGGAAGTAGTGTTTTTGTGTCTCATTGTTAAAACTGATATTCAAAATTAGTGTTTTTAAGGCAAATACAGTTATTTATACCTAAATGTTTGTGAAGTAATTTCAAAGTGTTTAAAATTGCAATTTTTACTTGTTGTTGTTTACAACGTGATGCGCCCATTATGTCCGGTGGCCGACACGGGCCAACGCGCAGCAACGGCCAAACACTGCAAATACATAACGGAGCAGAACCAAAGTCACGCAAAACACATGCAACAATAAAATACTGCACCGGAAAAACGCTGCAACAATGAAACGATGCGGAACACTCAACAACAAAATGCGGCAAATACAGAAAAGATGCGAAACCGAAACGACACAAACCCCGAAAACACATGCAAGAGAGAAATGCTGCATATTGAGTCACAACACAACGGAAGTGTCCGCACAACGGAAGTGCCAGGCTGCTCGGAGGTCCCAACCTCCCACTTGGATAAAGTTAGAAAGATATTCACAGATACGACTTTGCCGGCTCAATAACTCATTAGCGTACAAACGTATTTTCTTTAAAACAAGCCTTCCTCCGCAATGGACTGAACAGACTTGCGTTAGACTATGTGCAGAGCCGACTGGTGCGCGATTGCGCAGGGACCGTCTGCTAATTGCAACACCAAAAAAAAAAAAAAGTCTATGGTTGCAGCTCATAATGAGAAATAGCTGTAGAAATGTGGTTTTGAGGTGTACAAAACTAACATTTATTGCGGGGACACTAATCTTGGATGTCCACTTGAAAAGCAGCCACATTTTAGAATTTGTAGCTTCTTCGCAGCAACATCTATATTTGAAAAATTGTGTACTGTCATGTCTACATTTGAGTAGGGAGAGAAATGGATGTAAATTGCAATCTGACTGGTTTGCAGAGGCAGTTATTCTAGTTTAGCTCCAGATTTTTGTCTTGACACCTGCAGCAGACTGATATCAGATGAGAAAACAGGTGTTTAAACTGCACTTAATGCTGAAAGTCTTGCCTTTCACTGAGTGATTACATAATGGTCTGATGAAAAAGTGAAACCAGAGTAATTTGACAAACTGGGACAAAGGTCTGCTGATGGCCACTAGGTTTTTTAGGACAGTGGCTCAGCCATGCATTAAGTGGTGAGCAGAGCAGGCGTGTAACCTGATAAATGCACTTAAAACAGTGAAGATGGACAATGAGAGGGCGAAATCTCAGATGGCCCTGGCCTGTGTGCCTGCTAGGCACTTTGACAGCCTATTGATCAGCCAAAGAGAATCTTGGGCAGGGTCAGAGGTGTGAGGATGCATGGCTCAGATACCTCTAGTGGGACAGGTACAGGACAGCAGTAACCAGGATCTATTAGGAAATAGATCTACTCCTGAGCCAGTTACATTGTCCTTTTGTTGAAGAACAGATGTGTTGTTGACTGCTGGTTTCCTCCACGGAGATGGCTGAAATTCTTTCCTCTAATATAACACAAGACAACAATATAACAATCTGTCTGTTGTTTGAAATTGATGTGACGTAACGTTTCTGTCTGGGACATTGATAGCCCACGGTTGTGAAAATGCCCAGCTCCTGTTATTGAATAGTAATAGGCTTGTCGGCCGGTGCCTCCAATTTCACAAATGGAGCAATAAATACACATAACAGAATCAGTGGAACAATAAGAATGCCCATAAAGGATGGTTGTGCCTCAAAAACAAGGAGGAGAGCACGGGGAAGGGTGGAGGGAGAGGGAGGAGGGGTCAAAAGAAAATTTGACAAAGGAAAGAGATGAAAAGTGTGTGTATGTGTGTGTGTGTGTGAGGGAAACAGAGAGAGAGAGAGAGAGAGAGAGAGAGAGAGAGAGATGGTGGCCCACTCTTCATTTCTGTGCCACAAGCTCTCCTGGGCATTTGCATGCTCCGTTTTCAACCTAAGTGTAATTTGAGCCCTGGGTTGATACAAAGTGTATGCAGCAGCTCTGTTCAAACCCAATCACTCACCCTGACGTGTAATCCTTTCCCTCACCATCATCAACGTTGCTTTGGGAATAATGAAACACACTTAAGCAATACACAGCAGTCATACAGCTGCGAGCGCGGCCGCATCTTGATGAGATGCCTCGTAACTCTAATGAAAGGTGTTTTGACCTGTCAATGGAGGTAAATGATTGCCTTGCTACTGTATCTGTGGGAAACTTATTGATGGCAATATCTGGTCCAACCGGATGATTTGCATGAGAAACGAGGAGCACATTGCTTTTAAAAATACAGCACCTGGCAACCGTGCTCTACATTTTATTTGTGTGGGCCTCCACATCTCCTTTTTCTTTCCTTACATCCTCAAGTCATCTTTGTCTTGTGACGCCATTGTTTCCATGAAGAGGATTATTACAATTAATTGGTTAGCAAGACATTATTTCAAAAAAGGAAATTGGCTCTTATAATTATATAGAGAAGGGAATACTTTAACTCCCTGGAATATCAGCTTCCTGAAATAATGGAGCTACAGCCCCTCACTACCCCCCCACCTCCATCAGCGTTAGCGTGTCTGTCTGCCTGTTTCCTGTGACGGATCCATTTTCAACAGCTCCTGGCCCTGCAGTGGCTGCGGTTGATGGCTGGATGGTTCGGTGGCCTGCGTGAATCTTTGACTGGCTTGCCTCGCTCACTGCCACCCATCTGTGGTCTGCTGGGAGCACCAAGCTTCTCTTTGTTTCTCCCATCGCTGAGCTCACACAGCGTGGGTGTGTGTGTGTGTGTGTGTGATGAGCTATAGTAGAATGGGTAAATACAGTGAGCTGAGGGCAGGGTTAGAGTTAAGGGTTGCTCTACTGGGTGAATAACTAAGTAGAAACACTATACTGATGGTAAACACAGTAAAGAACACATGTGTTTACTAAAACTGTTTTTTTTTACTTTCTTGGCATTTTACCTACAGCAGTAACTGTGGTTTTAGCCATGGGCTTGAATGATGGCAGTGTTGATCCAGTGGTTGGCCCACTATTGTCAATCTTGTCCCAACACCAGCAGGTACATTTTTTTGATTTATACAGCAAAATATCTTCAAAAAATCTCAAGACCAACTGGATATATTGGCTGAAAATTGTGTACAGCTATTCATGGTTCCCAGTCCGCTAAACAATTTTTTGGACACACTATAATATCATGTTTCTTGTTTCATATTTTTGGATATACTATACTATTACCCAGGTCCAACAGCATTTTTAGGCATTTTTGGGTGAACTACACTATGAC
>CAFUXE010000596.1:400159-411234 GCA_903364295.1 Serranus cabrilla | reverse complement strand
ATTAAGCCTCTCCTCCTCTCCTCTGAAAGAGCAGCAGGGTCCCTCTCCAATCTAAAGAAGTCCTGGGTTTTTTTCCCCTCCTTTCCCTGAAATTACCCGGCGACGCGTGCCTGAGTTTCTAATTGGCATGCCCGTCCCTGGAGACGGCCCCCTCCCTTCTTCCTAATGAAAAGCCTCGGCCTTAATTACACTTTCCAAACGCTGATTGTTATTGACAAAACTCCTGTGGCTCGGACAAACGACGGCAGATTAGCTCCATTACAGGCAGCCCTCCAAGAAGAGAAAGAGAGGGATTTCAAATCGACAATGCAAAGTGAGGGGGGAAAAAAAGAGGAGCTTTCAATTTTTTTCCATGTACCTTCCTCTTAATTGTTTGGGCCATTGCTCCACTTAAGACATCTCTTTCTTCCCCGATGCCTTTTTTCTGTTCCATTGTGTTGCCGTCAGTGTACTTTTAGTGAGGGGACAAAAGCCCAGTTATGTTACTTGAGAAAAAATGTTCATCTTTTGTCAATAGACAGGATTGCTGATGGCAGCATGGGTAAACAGGAGGATTTGGCCTAATGCTTTTGTTTGCCTGCAAAAGGTACATAGACTGTCTAAAGCTGATAGGGCTGTAAGGTCCAAAATCAACACCTAACAACCAGGCAGACCGCCTGATCTTCATATAACGCCTGCAATCATTTGTCGAGGAAAATTTACTGAAAGCAATGGATGAAACATCCCACTCATTTAGTTTAAATATCAAATACTTCACCTCTTAATCATCTCATTTCATCATACTCCTATCCCCTGGCTGATTTGACTTATTTTATTTCGTTTTTCCACTGTATTTATTGCACTACTAAGCCGGCAGAGCTTAGACCTGGGCAGCTGTTCCTGTTGTGCAGATTCTTTTTTCCAGGCTCAACAATATCTCCGTCTCCCTGATTAATCTGGAGCAGAGCGCACAGTTTCACAGTGGGGGGCTCTTCATTGCCTCTCTAATGAGAAGCTGTGATACATCATGCCTTGTAGATAGCCAATCGCACCCTAGTCCCCAGGCATGTACACACACACACACACACACGCAATCATGCACACAAACACAAAACAGGACAGGGATAATAAAGCACGTTCTCTGAGCCCCCCAAGGCATCTGGGCAAACAGCCCCTGCACTCCACAAATCTGACCTGAGTGATGATGTCATGTCCACCAGCCATGACAGACAATGTAATCATACCTATACTTAGGATTTGTCTCATGTCAAAATGGTTTTCTGTTTTTTTTTTAATCCAGGATAATCAGCATTTTTATAATGCAGTTATTTGATAGGCAGTTAAAAGTTGTATCGTAATGTTATTCTATAGGAGTTTGTAGGGATGTCACCATTTCAATTCTGAATCTAAGATCAGTTGGTAAGGGCTTTGATTAAAAGTAGGACCATGATTGCTTAAAGTACATTCAGTCTTATTAAACATGATACCAAGTAGCATATCTTTTTAAACAATAATTTGAAAATGTTAACGACAAGAAGCCAATTTTCTTTTCAAATCAAAACTCGATAGTCTAACAATCCAAAACGGAATAGAATCATTACCTTCAAATAAAAAGCCTAATGGAAACTTGACACCCCTAGTAGTTAGGTCTAGGTCTACAGTCTAATGGAATCAGAAACAAAGGTTTTTTTGATGGAGTATACTGGTCTCAGGAGGAAGAGAAAACATCTTTCACACTCCACTGATTTTTTTTACACAGTGAATCGCTTGGACTGAGTATGTTTCAGTGTTGTAGCGAGGCCAAAGTTGTCTTGTATGGAGGCTGTTTTTATGTCTGGTGATGCAGCGACATGGGATGAAATAACTTGTATTGAGTGTTTGTTAGAGGGGGGGGTGTGAGAGGAGAAAAATACCTTGTATTGTCCTTTTAAAAAAGGCTTTGCAGGCCTCACAAGAGGCCACCCCATAGTGATACCCCGAGGCTATATCTCCACAGACCAGGCACAGCCTCTTGGGGAGGGAGTTCAACATGTATTCGCACTTTATGGACGAGTCCTCCATGATGGTGCTAGAGCAGTCGTCGTAGCGCTTGCGGCAGGTGCCGGCTCCGAGCCCGCTGGGGGTGAACATAGGTGGAGAGTCCAGGCCGTTGGAGTGGCTGTTCATGGCGCTGACATAGCCGCCGCTGGCGTCTGAGTTGCCGCTGGGGCTGTGGTGACTGACCGTGTCGATGACCGAGGAGGGACTGGATGGCTCCGTCTTGATGTAGGACCCACAACTGGAGGGTAGGTGCCGGTCATCAGCGGCCATTCTATTCAGCAGCCTGAGGGATGGGGTGAGAGGCAGAGGGGGAGAGGGATACAGAGAAGAGAGACATGATTAGAAATGTCTAAATGCTTGATTGACATTAAGTTAAAAAATATAATGATTCTGTGGCAATTCATGACAATTACAACACAAATACTATTTTCTTTTTTACGTAAACATTTGTTATGTAAAAAAAACTTGGTCCGGCTCTATTCTATAAACATTTGATTGCTTTCCTGTATACATCTAGGAATATAAATGTGAAATTCCTGCATATAGTACAGCATGCTGAAAAAATGAGAGATGACAGTAGGTTTCATGTGATCAAACAGTCGAATCACAATCCCAAATCACACTTAAATGTATTTACTGGTGTGATTCTCTATACCACTATATGTCCCAACCTTCCCTATAAACCAGTGAACCAGATGGAGGATCCTAAGTGCTTTATTAGCCACACACACAGCAGCTGAAAAAGCGCTTCAGAGTACAAATACACACACACACCTCGAAAGTGGCACACATGCCCAAACAATAAAAATACAGAGACCGGAAGAAAGGAGG
Organism: Serranus cabrilla; assembly: GCA_903364295.1. Classification (NCBI taxonomy): domain Eukaryota; kingdom Metazoa; phylum Chordata; class Actinopteri; order Perciformes; family Serranidae; genus Serranus; species Serranus cabrilla. The sequence continues at coordinate 408,384 of CAFUXE010000596.1, read as the reverse complement.
TGAAAGAGAGAGAGACGGGGAGCGATAGAAAGAGGGAGAGCACTCAAATAACTTAACACGCAAGTGCACACACACACACACACACGCACACACACAAACAGAGCACATCAAGTCTGGGGCATCTCCATAGTTTAGAGAGCCGAGTGGACCTTGGCTTGTCTCCTTGAGTCAGCAGTCAACCAAAAGGAAACATGATGGCAAGATATTGACTTTTTCACTGTCGGCCTAATAACTGTATTTTGGAGTACATGCAATATGATGCTGTAACGTGTGCAGACTAAAGTGCAGCCTTTTGGCTGTGGCCACAAAATGCACTCTGAAGCCTTCCTTGCCCATATAAATCTGTTTCAGTCTCGCTCTATAACCTTTAACTTGAAATTGCACTGGGAGAACAATGGGGGGGAAAAAACTTAGCCTGCACATGTTCAACTCATTTTTTCCCTTCGCAAATGGAGTGGAGTAAAGGGGTGGACTGGTAGAGGAGATGGATAACTCAGTGTGTTGGGGATGCCGTGTAGACACAGTGACCTCCTAGGGTCAAGGCAAGGTCACACACTTACATACACACACACCCCTTTGCATTAGGTACCATGGAGGGGGTGAAAGGTCGCCTGCACTTGCCTGCATTAACAAAATTGAGCCTTGCATGGCTTATGCAAATTCAGACACAGGGGCTCCTGGTGAGTGGCAGCTAGACAGTCCGAAGTTGTGCCTTAGCACATTAGTTCCATTAGCATATTGCCAACTAATGGTAATGTTTACATATTTGACATGTCAGTTTACCATCAGCGCCGAGAGAGGGGGGTTGTCCCCTACTGGGCTCTATCTGCCTGATTGGACGATAGCTGTCCGTCTCAGAGAGCTTCAGAGGAAACAGGAAACGAGAGGCCTCCACTATGTCCCCTATCGGTCGGCCGGACTGCCTCTTGCTCTCTGAGGCTGATTTAATTGTGAGGGTGGGTGACGGAGGGGTTCAGGCCCAGGGGTCAGCGGGTCAACCTTATTTTCTCACCCTGGCTTCCTGGGCCCGTGGAGATGGGGGTCAGCGTGTCAAATTAAATCTCATTCCCAGGTTTCCCTTCCCGCTGTCATGTATATTCATCGGAGCTCCAGGTGCCTACCACTTCTGGAAATTCACAAAAAGGTTAACTGCTAAAATAAATAATAAAAAATGCCCCCTGTTAAAACCGTTGACCTTGTGGAATAAGCCCTTTGCCTGAGCACTCCTGGAATTCTTCTCGCAATATAAAGCCTTTACAATATAAAACTCATACACAACAGCCCTGGTGTTCAAGTGCATGCTGTCTAATTTACAGTTTTTCTCTCAGCTACTGTAACTTAAACAATACAGAAGATTAGAGCCCAATAGATTGATAGACTGATAGCGATTGTAGAGGGGGAAAATTCACTGATTACCAATATGGTGGCCGATATGGTGAATTTCATTTGCATTGATACTGCACCAAAATTTGATTACACAAAGGTACTCAAATGTCTGCTTTCTTACAAACAAATACATTTATCAAAGAATATATATTATCATTTAATATTATATATATAATGTATTACCTCAGGGGTGTCAAACTGATCCAGTAAAGGGCCGCTGTGGCTGCAGGTTTTTGTTCCAACTAAGCAGGAGCACAGGTGATACTGATAACTAATCAACTGAGTGAAGACAGTTCAGGTGATTAGAATGATTGGATTCAGGTGTGTTTCTTCTTTGTTGGAACAAAAACCTGCAGCCACTCTGCCCTTTACTCTATCAGTTTGACACCCCTGTATTACAATGTCAACAATTTCTATGATTGAAAATTTTGAAAATAGATACATACAAATAAAATAAATAGCTGTATGTTCAGTGCCAGGTAATTGCTCACCATTTAAATATAGAATAAATCCAAATAAAATTAAAAAAAAAAATCATCAGTACTGTATGTTTAGTATGAGTCAATTGCTATCCATTTAAATAAAGAATACATAAAAATAAAATAGCTGACACCATTTATAAATCTATTTTTCTATCGGTGCATATTGGACAGCAGATACACTGAGAGCAATAGATACTGATGTGTCTGCAGCAGGCCAAGAGGCTGTTGTCACCAGGGACAGTTATTCAGATTTGCTGGTTTAAAAATGATCCATTTGTACTCTTAAATGTCCTTGCAGACAGAAATTGAAAAAAAGTGAATCCATTTTTATGCCTTTCTAAAATAGAACTTGCCGCTCTTGATAATGAATGCAGATTGCATCCCCATAAATTAATGCACGGCTCTGTGTTCATCTGCTTTATGTTCTCTGTTTCAGATGGATATGTGCACCTGTGCGATAGGGCACCTGCACTTGGCTTATTAAAGGCTATATATTAAAACGCAGAAGCACAAGATGGCTCCATTTAGCTTTTATTTCACAAATTCAGAGTAAGCTTAACCTCGGATCAAAGGCCACCTTCAGGGTGACACTTAGCATAATTGCATAAGTGTCTTAACTGTTTCCCCTCCAGCTCAATGTGGTCATTTATAATAAATGTGCTGGCTAGAATCCCCTTAACTCATTCTGCTATGACACATTATACCACTGCTATGCTTATGTTTTTAACAAGCCTGCATATATTGATTAATGATACTGAGGGAATACTAACCACTTGAACCTGGCGTATTAATCAAAAAGTCTAAAATATTTCTATAAATATTCGTAATCTCTAATGGGACAGGTCCAATTTAAATCTATAAATACCATTGTATGGGAAAATGAATTATGAGCGTTAAATAGTTTGACAGCAGCAATAGTTGTAATAAATAATTCAATATGTGGGGCAGGTGCTAATTAGCTTGTGTGCTACACAGACAGGAAAGGGTCTGCTGAACTAACTGAGACTTGATGCTGTAAAATCTATAGTTCTGTCTTACTTCCTTCCTCAAGGTAAGAGCATTTCAAATTCCGCTGCCCAAAGGAGCAGCGCTCGTCTAAGATACAGTATCTCTCCCGCTCTCTTTTTCTCTCTCTGTTCCTCCTCCTTTTGTTCCCTTTGTACTGATCAAAATTCATGCTGAGTAGTGGGTTATGGGCCCGCAAACGCACACTGCGCAGTTTGGTTTTAATCTGATTCCACCTGGCCCTCCTAACAGCATTTCAGATCCCTAATATCATTCCACTGGTGCTGCTGTGACCAGGATTAGCTGGCCTAATGATCTGGCAGCTCGTCTCGCACTCCCTGTTCCTCGACTTCCGAGAGGAGAACCAAGGAGCGCTCGTTCTCTCACGTCTCAACACTTCCCTCGCCTGCGAGCGAAACTCTGATGACACTGTCGTAAAAAAACGCAGAACATTCTGGATCTAATTGAGCCAATTTGTAAGTATTCCTGCTGAGAGCTTCCTGCTCTCTTCAGGAGCAGACTGACATCCTCCGCTGTTCTCTGGCTAACTATAGCTCTCTCACGTTTCATGTGTAAATCAGAGCACACGGCACAAACCGTGCTCGACTCAAACGGTGAGTATATTCCTGATGTCCTTTTCACTCTCAAGGCCACCCAATGCTAAAAACACCATTTTATAACATTTGCTAACCTCATCCCGGAGTGTCACATCCTTGCTACCGGATCAGACTGGGTAAGTGGAGGGGAAGGGGTGGGTGGTGGAGGTGGGGGTTGACATCTGCAGGCAGGGTGATGGTGATATCAGATGCCCCGGTAGGGGCAGATCTGTCTGGAGGGCCCCAGGCGATGTGGCCTGATAAGCCACTGGCCCCAGAGTCAGCGCTGGTAGGACGAACTCAATTAGCTCCTGACAGACCTCCTCTCAGCCCGGCTCAGCCTCCCCGCCACAGCAAGAACCCACTGGCAGCTGCCACGCTGACCTCTCCTCCAGGGGCCACTGCCACCTTTTACCGCTCCAACACACAGCCAGGGATTCATTTTTTGGGAGGCCACGCTGAAATTTAGCGCGGCCAGACTAAAGTCACAGAAATACACGCGGTAGCGTGTATGCCACCAAGGTTGCTTGGTGTGTGTTCTCGCAGGGGAAAATGGAAATGAAAAAGGACTGGGGCTCAGTGAGGAGTTGGGGTGGCCCTTGGGAAAAAGGGAAGGGAATGGAGATTCCAAAACATACTTTGCTGAAATATGGAGGACTCCTTTCTTTCTAACTGGTTCCAGGTGAATGACCGGGTCCGAGAGAGGATTGGGGGGATGTGAATCTGCACCAACGTTATGTGCTCACAGGTCTGAGTGTGTGTTTGTGTTGCAGACAGAACATGAAAGATGGAGATATGGCGGGGAGGGGTAGTGGGGAGGTTGACGACTGTGGTTTGGTTGGAGGCAAGCCCGGTGCTCCATAGGGAACCATTCTAATCTATGAGGGAGAGGCCCCTAATTTTGGAGTTTCTCATTCATTAGTCCTGCTCTGGCAGAGAGATGAGGGAGCATAGGGGGTGGACCTGAAGGGAGGGGAGGGGCCTCTTTATTAACGGATATGCCAGACATTCAGGAGAAGCTGACAGAGATTTATGATGTGCAGATCTATAGAGGCAAACAAAAGGGAAGTCGAGGAGACGGAAAAACAGGAAAAGAGTGGAGAGAGAAAGTAAGCGATACATGAGGGGAAGAGAGAAGAAAGAGCGAGGGAGAGAGAGAGAGAGAGAGATAGAGTGGTGTTTATGGTACCGATGGAGAGCGAGGGCCCCGGATCAATAGTCCGTAGGCTGGGGGCTCGTGCAGGGTTACCACTGGGGGGACCATGCTGCTCTGTGGGCTGGGCAATTAAGTTTTTCAGTCTCCAGCAGAGGATTATATTTAGCTGCTCCACAGCGATGTCACTATAGTCTTTATAAAGCTATGAGCTCACTCCACTACGACAACATGAGCCCCATGCTCCAGCGGCACCACAAGATAGCGCTGGCCAAGAAGCAGATCACATCTATTGATCCCCCCCTCTTGCTCCTTCCTGTTCTAGAGATGCTGCTGGCAGGAAAGAGAGGGCCTCTTGTGATACAGGCGCTGCTGTTTGTCTGACGTAAACTGTCTGGGCCGCACTGGGCAGATCCAGTTCTTATAAAGGGGCTGAGTTCAGGATGTTGAGGGAAGCAAATGGCTAATGACAGAGCGACTATCAGTGGGGGGGGATGTCGGCTGTCTAAACTTCCCACTGTGGAGAGCAAAGAGTTAACCATCCACTGTGCAGGCCCCAGTGGGGAAGCTCCCTGCAGAATTGGACAGCTCATCATACTGTATGTAAAAAAGAAGTTCAGTGATAAGTCTAGTCTGCCTTGCGGTACATTTGGGATCAAATTTCTAATTCGGCCTTTTCATTAGAAAAGATTAGTTTCCATTACATTCATTATGTGGCATGGCCATGGTATAATTTAACAACATGAATTTACAATGGCTCGTGATAACTAGAAAAAGTAATTATAGGCAAAAAATCATCCTTAACAACAGTTTCTAATTACAACATTTGTATATTAAAGACTGGTGTGGGTAACGACATCAGACACAACCTGGTGTTGTGTGATACAGTATGTCACTGATACACAATATCGCGTCATGTTTTAACTCTAAAGTGTTCCGATATTTTCGTCTCTGTCAATTTAAGACTATTTAACAGGAGAACATATTTTTTTGTCAATAAATCATCACAAATAAATACACTAAATGTTTGATTTCTGCTTATTGAAAATTTGTTTTGACATTTCAGTGTGATTGTCCTTGATTTCCGTGTAATGTGTGACTCAATACAGAAAGAGGAAAAGATTAAACGATTCAATAGAACCAAAATTAACACGGAAAAATAAAAAGAGATTTGAAAATATGCCCCTGAATAACTGACCTGTCCAGACCAATATTGTAGGAATAAGTCATTAAAATTCTGTTTTATGCTACAAAAGCCTTTTAAGGCGAGGTTTTGTTTAACGGCCATAAATTATGTGGAAAGCCAGCTGATATCAACCACAGCACACCTCTCACGTACTCTCAGTAGGGTTCCTTATGTAAAATAAAGAGCGTGGATTATAAAATATGAATGATGGAAACTTGAGCAAAAGATCCAATTCAACAGACTGGTTAATTTTATCAGAGGTAAAAAAAAAAGGTGGAGGATATTCCTCATTGTGTTGGATGTTTATTGCAGTGTGTGTAAGTGTATGTGTGTGTGAGTCACAAACAGAAAGAAATATTATTATAAAGGGTTAAGGCTATTTAACACAGTCCAGTGTAAATCACAGGTTTAGACACAGTGACTGTGCGTACAGGAGGATGGAGGCATAGAGCCATGCATGAAATTACTTCATTAATCTTCTTCTGATAGGCCGTCCTTGTTTAGGGGGGGGAACTCTACCTGCTTAAAACAAAGAGCCTATCCTGCCTCTGTCATAAATTGTCCTCTTCATAAGAAGAAGAGACAAATAGAAACAGACAAACACACATGCCAACACATACACAAATATACAAGGCAAATTTATCTGGCAAAATTTTTGCCGGTTTATCAGGTGTCCGGGATCATTAAAACCCGATCAGATGTGCAAACGTTTGAACAGGTTCAGTGTGTCATCACGGCACGTATGTAAGATTTAAATAACATGAGTAAAACAGCATTATCATCAAATTTAACTTCTCACATTTAAATGATGAGTTTTTAGCACGTAGTTTAAACTGTTCCAAAATAAATTGATGCTGCTCAAAACACTACAGCCATGACTGTCTGCCACAGCAGCAGACACAGTCACTGCAATAGCCTCTAGCTTTTTACAGGCTCATCTCTACCAGCTGCCACACATTCCCCATAAATAGTGCTGGTAATAAAAAGACGGGTGGGCCTAACTGATTTATACGGTAGTGTCCACCACCACCACCACCACCACTCGCCATTCAGGAATAATTAAACTTTGGGGATATTTCCTGAATTAATGTGTCTCCTTCAGGGGGCAATCTAAACATACATTTCAGCGTTGGCCACGTCTGGTGTCACCGGATGTACCGGGAGGGAGGGACTCTCCAAGTGGCAGGTTCAACAACCAGCCACTCAATGTGACCATTCGATTGCACTTAGCGCTGTAGGGGTGGTCTCATAAGGAGGCGATTTAATGTGGCCAACAGGAAAATACACACATGAGCACACAGTTGTATAATTTGAAGGCAGGTGAGCAAGCACACACACACACACGCACACACGCACACACCAACAAATCTGTCAGTTATCAGAAATGATTGCATTACAAGAGTGAAGTTGTAAATAAGAGGTTTTATGAGACACTACAAACAAAGTTAACCTGTTATGAATAACGCTCAGTTAAACGGGGAGTCAGAACCCAGCCTGATCATCTGAATATGAATCTAGATTTTGAGTGAAGCATGATAAAGCCAAACAAATAATTAATATAATGGGTACAGAGTAACAAGTACTGATCCCAAACCAGTGTTTAATAATCTGTATACCTCACTGTGTGGAAGTGACTCTCTCTTATGGGGTGAGGTAACATCAGGCTTAACTTAAATATTTTTTTGCTAACTTTATACAACCAAAATGTAAAATATAAATACATCATTATTAATTTTATGAATTGTTATTTATTATTTAAATTATTAATCATGCACCATCAACTGGGTAAAAAAATGTTTAATTCAAGTGCAACCTTATAAATTAAAAACATTGGTCAAAATATAAACAAGAATTAAAATTAAGGTGTGTAATGTATATTATACTGAACTGCATAGATCAGCGCTATTATCACAATACCTGATCCAGCTATTTGAGTCGGTATTGGCCCAGTATTCAATATCAGTATGGTAGATCCCTAAATGTTTACTAATTATGTTTATTTTTTAACACAATCCAGTTTTATGTAGGAACAGGATTTTACAGCCATGTTTTCAAACCTAACTGATGAAAAAAAATGAAGTTGTTATTTCTGTAATACGAGTGATGCTTATTTGACACGGGTCAAGAAAATCAAATACGTCAATAGAAATTCCTGTTGAGCTCAGACAAACTGGGCCTACAGTGGCCGGCTCTTTGCACACTGCCATGTTAATGGCTGGTTATTGGTCACATCTACTTCCCCTGGGCAAATCAGGAATGAGTGAAAGTGTCACTCTCTCTCTGGAAGACACACCCATAACATAGCTAAGTGTGAACACTGCCAGTATTTCAATAGTCTACGCAGTTTTCCTTCCTACATAATGTCTGTGCATTTAAAAATGAGCCTGAAAACATTTAATCACAGCTTTCTAAAGAGG
>CAFUXE010000596.1:369138-383264 GCA_903364295.1 Serranus cabrilla | reverse complement strand
TCTCTAACCATCCGTCTATCTCACTGAGCTATCTGCTCTTACTGACAGATGGTGCTCTTCGTTACTTTGACTTCTTCATTCAGGGTTTAAAGCTTCAAAGTTAATTGAAACTGGACTTTCAGCGTGATTGGGGTGTAACCTTTTTTTAGCACCATTATAATAGATATATTCATTAAACGCCTGGTCCTTTTTGTCCATTTTTGCCAGTAATTGTGTGAAAAAATGCCCTATGTGTAAATAATTTACACCCTTTTCCAGGAACTTTCTTTTTATAAATTCTTGAAAAGTGCAGATTGAACATTTCTGAGATTGCAAAAATCAAATTCAAACTATTTTACAACAACTCAGACAGTTTTACATTTCTGGAGCTTTCTGTACAGGCTGTTATATTTGTCAATAGCCAGGCATTTTTTATTTTAGCAGTGGTAGTTTCTGAAACAATTCCTGTCCACCTGAAGACAGAGACCCCCATGACACATATCACACATGCAAGGTGTGCTTTTGTGGCACAGAGTGCACTTTTTCCTATTGTCTTTTGCCTGTGCACTCATTTGTGTTGGTTGAGATAGGGAAGTGGCCTTGAGTGGGAGGACGATAAAATCACTTCAGGAAAAAATACTAAAACTATTATTTACAAGATTCGGATTTATTTACAGAGAATAAAACTTTAAAACTTTGCTAAACTCCAAGAAACCGCACCAAAAGTTTGAATCCTCCAACTCTGTCACACAAACGCTCCCTGCAGCTGCTGCTCTTTCCTCCCTCTCACGGCACTCAGTCATTACCGTAATGCATGTAATAGCATCAGAAAGCCCGGTTTCACAGCTTTCAGGGGAAACAAAACCCTCCCTCCAAAACTGTAAGAAAAATATTCTTACTAACTTGACTTGTTTACTGTTCTAAGTGTAATGTTCAAGTGAAATTTGAATATGAACTGAATTTCAAATGTATTTGTAGTGTTTGAAAAGGAGAGTTATTTATTTTGTATGTTCATTTTATCACTGTTGCGAGAGGGGAAGAGCTGGAAATGTATGTTGTCAAAATTCAACCTGTCAAGAGCCAATGTCTCCTTTTAAAATGCATTGTTGAGCATTTTAAAATAAATTCTAATTCCACTGTTAATCTATTGAGTGTTTTCCATTCATTGTGTTTTTGGGGGTCGTTACTGTTAATGTGTTTTTAATGAATTAGCATGTCCTGTTGTAATTTCTATTGTAGTATTATTTTAGGTCAAGAAAACTAAGTTGAACTGAATATGATGGATGAGCAAAACTAAAGAGAATTTAGCTATCACTTGAGTAATGGAAGCTCACAATAAATAAGTTACTGTAATCTAATTTATTCAAGTCAATTTGAGTACTACAAACTCAAAATAAACGAGGTATTATAATCCAGTTATTTAAGTTAAATTGAGTACTGCAAACTCAAAATAAACAAGTTATTACAATCCAATTATTTAAGTAAATTTGAGTACTGCAAACTAACTAAAATTAAGTTAATCAAATCTAATTAATCTATGTCAACATAAATTACTTTTTTTTAAGGCAGCAAGTTTGCATAAAGTCAACTTATTATATTTTACAGTGTATGTATTCTACACGTAGGCTTCACCTAAACTGATATTGCTTTTTTTAGGTGGACCTTTTTTTCATATGCCAAAATAAGTTTTGCTGCTGCCCCTGTCCACAGCAGTACATCGCTTAGCCTCTGTGTCTGTCCTCCTGCCTGCTTCTCCAAGGTATAAGTACCTCATAAAACCCCATTAAAAAAAAAGTATTGTCCCTTTAAAGGATGAGCTCCAACAAGGGGTAAGAAAAAAGAAATCCTGGGCACACATGTACTGTATTAGCAAAAGGCTTCTACTATTACAAAGCTCATGCAGTTTAAAGGAGAGGTGTAATTTGGCTCCCTCACGCACTGATCCTGTGTCATCTATAACAGAGAAGTCCATAGAGGTAACGTCTCTCCATAAGCATAGAGGAATTCTCTGGTGGGGGTTTACTTATCATAGAGTCTTTCATGGACAGTATGAGCAGCTCTTCATTGTGTACGAGGGGGGAGGTTTATCTTATTTGGAAAAGTGAAGGGGGCCTGCCCTTATCTGTCAATAAACAGTAATTAGATTTTGTGGCCGATAGCGTCGATTGGTTTCTAATCTAGCTGTCGCCCTAGACGTGTGTAATTAAAATCCTGATTGATAAAGGGGCACCAGCCCGCCCACGCCGCCACTTTACCAGACCCTACCCCGACCCCTTCAAAACACAAACAAGAGAGAGATATGAAAGAAGGCCTGGGGAGGAAACTGCACTACTTATTGATCAGCTATATCTGCCTTCCTATCAATGCCCTTTTCCCACAATGGAGGGGCTAGTACAAAGGTTCCCTTCGTAAAACTTCATAGCTAATCTTCATCCGGCAGATTTTATCCTCCCTGAAAAATGAAAACAAAACAAGCTACATTTTAAGCGGGAAAACAACAACAACAAAATCTGTCTCCTTGCACTTACAACAAAAAAAACCTGTGCATGTGTTTGTGTGAAATTCCCTGTCTATAATGAGAAATTAAAACATGCTTACCACTAATGAGGGAAATCTTACTATGATTGTAATGCAATCAAGGAAAAACACCCCTTAGGCATTACAGAGATGAAATGCATTTTATCTATTTAACTAATGGGCCTGTGAACACAAAAATAATGTCCAGACAAACACACACACGCACACACACGCACACACAGGTGAATGTCAAATGTGCATCACACATTAGACAAATAAGGTGTTACCTTCAAGTCAGAGGACTCCCACAGCGAGTAGCCAGGCTGAAAGATGTTCAAAAACACTGCCTCCAGACTTCACTGTCATCAGGGCCCATGCAGACAGACGAGCCAGGAAGAAAGGCTACGTGCTGTCTAAGTTCTGGAGAAATAGGGACAATGAAGAAAGTGAAATAGTGAGAGAGGAGAGCGGGACAGAGAAAACACATCAGGCAAAGAGGCGCCCAGCTAAGTAAGCTTGCAAGTTTAACCGCTCCAGCTTGTGATTATCTCACCATGGCCCAAACCTCAGAACGGTGCCGTGACAGCATGAGAGGCAGATAATCAGACTTATAAAGTCAGATTTTGCCTGGTTGTATGCAGGATTTTTAAGCTGTGTACACTGGGAGAGAGTGCAGACGGCAGGCCCGTGACCTTTCCTGTCTGACACTGGTCACCTGCTGTCGTGTGTGAGGGCTGACCCACAGCAGTGAATGATGGCTTCACCTCCCTCTGAGACACATATGCACTGGCAAATGCATATAAAACACACACACACACATGCATGCATACTGTACCCACTGTGGGGTGGTTAAACCTCCTTTCACTCACCAGCACACCAATGCTCCTAACACATCAAGAACATAATAAATCACAAATTAGAAGTGTGTGTATTTCAAGGGGGGTGGGCTTTCTAGAAAGCACTGGTCCAGTGCTTAATTTGATTCTTAATGGAAGGCAAAATTTCCAAAGGAAAACTTTCATTGGGCACAAAATGACTTTCCTTAGTTTTCACTTTCTAACACTGTGAGAGATTGAGATTGATAAATGCTGGCACTGCAGTGCCAGTCCATGCATGGTGTACCTCATTTAACTGATTTCTGTAATTTCCTGACTAAACAGTGATTAATAAATGGTTACCTAAACAAATGGGACACAGACTGAAGAAATGTTTTTTAAGAAAGCCCTTTAACTTCTTAAAGGGATAGTTCAGATTTATTGAAGTGGGTTGTATGAGGTACTTATCCATAGTCGATATATTACCTACACAAAACATATTTAGGCCTTGAAAAAAATCAATATAAGTTAGTTCATGCTATATTTAGAATATTTTCACCACTTTGCCTTACTGTCAGAGAGCCCTGTTTAAGGATACACACAGGGAGCTGATGCTATTCTGTGCTCTCATCAAAGCCACCTGACTAATGACTAAACTAGACATTTTACCTCCCTGAACACAGGTGTTGCTGGTCTACCTCTAAAGTCTATAATAAAGTATAAACATAAGTATGCATTTAAAATAATAATCCATTATGATATTTTTTCCCAAAATGTAAAATACATTTAGGTTGTGCTCATGATCTCCTATAACTAATTTCAAGTACATTTTCACCCTTGAAATACTTAGAAAGAAAGCTCCCGGATATAAAAAACCTTGTCATGCGTGAATAAATGTGATTGGAGATCAGATTCTCCTTTAGCTTCTTCTTAAGAATGTCTTCTCTCATGATAATAAGGCCAGCTCCCCCTGTGGTGCCACAACAGTAGAGTGACCTTGTCACCAGGGTGCCATGTGTCACAGTGGGGGGACCCAGAGGGAGAGGGTGGGGTGAACAGATCATCTCCCTGCATGCCTGGTACCCGTGCCCTACCCTTCCTGCTCCCACCACAGGCCCAGCACCAGAGAGGCCGGAGCAGGGAAGAGGAGCAGCTCCAGGCTCCGGAGAACATGACTCCAATTAAGCTGTGGAAGCCTGGCTCACGCTCCACTGCCTCAGCCCAGTTGTCCTATGCAGGACGACACACAGTAAACCTCAGGAAATTAACTCTGTCAAGATAGTCACTGAGAGACTTAGATACTGCTTTACAAACAATCTGCTCCAAAATGGCAGAATGAAAGGCAGTGGAAAATAATGATTGCTGCAGTTTTTATTCAATTTGAAAATCAAACCAATAATCACAAGGAAAGAGCAACAACAATGACAGCTTGTTTCCTGTTTTGAGAGCCCTGGAGAAAAAATGTGGAGAGTTAAGCACACAGTAATGGATGAGAGCGATTGAGAGGCCTCGTTTTCCCCTGTGATTAAAAATGTATGTTGCCACACGCAGCCTTTGGTGTGGAACTCTCCTGGAAAAGGAGCTGGTTAATATTCAGGCCCATGTCTGGCTAATGTCTTAAAGTGATAAATAGGAGGGGGTTGCTGCCGTTTGATTGTTCTTCACAGGCAGTCTGGGAGCAGCAGCACAGGGGGATTTAAGGTGGAGGAATCCTCTCAAAGCTCCTCATTCATTCACTCTCAGACGCCCCATCATTAATTGGGCCTGTCGACATGACTCCTCTGTACCCAGGGCCACTGGCAGCTACCGTGGTGGATGAGCTTTTTAAGACAGTTCAAAAGAGTCCTTGCCTCATGAAAGGCATTCAAATTACATGAAATTGCATTCATGTCAAGCCTTGCAGGCATATTCATACAGTACACTGGCATAATGTCTTGTTTCGTGCCCTGCATATCTGTGTGACTATATAATCGTCCTCTTGGGAGCAAATCACACTATAAAGAGTGTGCTTTAGAAAACTATTAATAGATAATGTTTCTTTTTACAAATGGCTATACACATTTATACAGTAAATACAGCACTGTACGATGCCATAGACATGTAATTCAGGTCACTGTTATGAAAATAAAGCAATCTTTTCTAATTAAATCAGAGTTCTAAAAATATTTACAAAACAACCAATTTTATTTCTAACAACTGCTGTAATAATCATAAAAACATAAAAATACACAGGGAGTCAATAGTAGTATCACTGCATAAAAAGAGTGAATACGCAGCACCAGGAGCTGCCTGACAGACAGCTTCATATATTGGTTGAAGAATTTAAAATCTGACATTTCATGTTTCTGGAAATGATACACTGATATGTTCTCAGAAGCATTCTCATTGTGATGGGATGACCACTGCAACACATGACAACCACCAAACATTCTACACTTGACGTTCACTGTTTTAAAAACACTTGGTTAAGGTTAGACAAACTTATAACAATGGGACGTGAATTTTCCTTGTCTATAGTCCAGGTTTGGGCGGTGGCATCCACCTCCCCTCCCAGCCGCTCAATGTTTGACCTATAAGGCTTTAACATCATGTTGCTTTGTTACCAAACAAATCAAAAATGTAAAAAAAATGTATTATTGATATCATGTTATGATATGCAGTTATGGTTACAGATTCTCTCACGACCACCTTATAGTGGCATTTTGACTGTAATTTATATGTCACTCACAAAACACACACACAGTTAAAGATAGATTTCACTAATAGCATGATTATTTCTTAACATTTTCAAACAATATTGCAATAATATTAATGTGAACTCTTTGAATGAAGAATGAAAATGTGATATTGGGACAGCCCTATTGTGCAGCTGGTTAATCTTTACCCATAGTGGAAAAAAAGAGGCTTCCGATCAAGTACATAAATGGCTCTTATACTCTGGCTTCATAATGCATAATAGAACATCTAAATATGTAGCTGATGTACAGTATGTGTGACAGTTACCCCTTTGGCACAGTTTCCTCTTTGACAGTTATTTCTCTGCTCTGTGTAAGTATAGCTATGCAGGACAAGGTGAGTCCAGCCTTCAAAACTTTGTGATTTCTACTGATGTGGAGTTGGAAGGTGATCGCAGAAGGTGGCCAGATTTGGTTCATGATGTCAACCATGTGATACTTTAGTATTTATAACCATTAGGGGCTGTATATATGTCATGAAGTACAGCGGGCTCTTTTTCAGGGTGGCCATTGGCCTACTTCACTTCCATCCTTGTCTGACTGTATTTTTCACACCAGGACCGATAACCCCTACTTCAGGAGACACTTTAACTCTTACTCTAAGGGAATCCTAGCTGCTGCAGGTGACTTCATTTATTTTTTTTCCACTTATTTAAAGTGTTTAAAGGCTGCCTGTGAGTGCACAGTTTGGTCCTAGAATTGCTATTTTGAAAAAGATATCTAATGCATTACAAACGGTATACTTTTTACTTTTAGTGCGTATAGCTGCCCTTAATAAATGTGTACTGTTGCAGGCAGAATGCATGCAATTGTGCATAGAACTTTGACCCTCTTGCTTAAGCTGTGCAAAGGATTGTGGGTAAGAATAGCCAGAAAATCTTGCTGGCTTGCCTTCTGCAAAATGTGACCAGATGCAGAAGGAAATATTTCTGACATACTACATTTGACATGCGATGAATTGGGACATAGCGAATCTACTTCTGGCACACTAAATAGTATGCTTGTATGATTACTGGAGCGCGTTGTTAGTTACTGGAGGAAGACACTGATCCTCAAGCCACAGCAGCTCACTGGATCTGACCTTACACACAATAAAGCCATCACATGTTTAGCAGAGAACACAGCACCATGCAGGCTGGGATTAAATACTGTTTTCTAAGAGGCCTCACACGATTACTTCTGTCTCTCTCTCTGAGTCAAACCAACTCTTGCGTTGTCATTCTTTGTTAACGAAACTATTCGCAGTCTCACTTTTCTCTCAGTCTTTACATATTTGACC
The DNA here is from genome assembly GCA_903364295.1 of Serranus cabrilla. Classification (NCBI taxonomy): domain Eukaryota; kingdom Metazoa; phylum Chordata; class Actinopteri; order Perciformes; family Serranidae; genus Serranus; species Serranus cabrilla. The sequence goes on along the minus strand of CAFUXE010000596.1, from coordinate 375,939 downwards.
ATCTTTTGCATTCATTCAGTATCTCCCCCATTAGTTTTTCCCCCTCCTCCTCTCCCTGTCGTGGAAGTGGTTTCTGTTATGGCAGTGGGAAGGCTACCCGCAGCGGGAGAGATCCTAATTAACAGCCTATTCATTTGTGTGGAGCGGAGGGCTCCTGCTTTCTGAGCACTTGTTTTATGGTGGCGCTAGGGAGCCCTGTCCAGGGATTTGGAGGGGGATAATTGCCTTTGCCGCAGGCTGCAGTAATCTGGTCGGCTAATTCATTATTTTAATAAGTTAGCTTCTCCTCGGGGGTGTGCTAGCTGCGCTGCGCCTCAAACCTTGGTGGTGCACCTCGTTATTGTGGCGCTCTTTTACACTGCCGCCCGCACGGGGTTAATAACTGTTATTAGCCTCTCTCCTCAGCCTGCAATTTCTCGTTTAACTGGGGCGATTCAAACGAAACCTTTGCGAGCGTCTAATAATCAACCTCTCTGGAACCAGGGGTAATCCCTATGAAGGGGTCCATATAGAGGAGAGGGGTAATGGATGCAATCGCCTGAGTGCCTTTGCCTCCGCTCCTTTCATTATGGCTCCTGATGTTGTTTTTGTTGTTGACGCTGCCGTTGTTTTTACTCAATTCCTCCGAAATCATTTGAGGGAAGCAATATTTGACTTGAGCAGGGGAAATGGATCAGATTTATACATACAAATAAGATGATCATTAGGTTTGCGTAACTAATGGCTTCATTTAGGCCATAATCTTCCATCTTTCTAATAGGCTGTGCAGCCAGTGGGATGTGTGCATGTCTCTGTGTAGAGGCAGGTTTAATGACTCCAGTGCAGTCAGACATTTTGTGCATTGGCTGATTAAAAACCATGGTATTTCAACAGGCAGGGAATAAAGAGAGGGCTTCATGAATAGTAGTATTAGAAAAATCCAATATTGGAGATGGTGACGGCTAGATGTTTAAAGGAACCTGCAGTTAAAATCCAATTACGAATACAGCACAAAGTGCTTAAATGGTTTTGAATGCACCCATTGGATACATTATTTCACTACGTAACGAAAAGAGATATCCTAATTCACTTTTGAGAGAAAATACAATGTAGACAAGGCAATCCTATTATGTGTCCCTAGATATCCCTGCTTTGCATCTGCCAATGACAAAGTCTTTCTCTGTGGCTTAAGAAGAGAAAACATTCAGGCTGTCCTGCAGTGAAGTTACACACACAGGAAAATGTTCAGGCTGGTGATGACTGCTAAACTGGAAGCTGCAATTTGGTGCATCTTCATGCTTAATTACACATGCATGTATACTTCCACCAATAACTCTATAATGATATTAATAATCCAGATTGAGTGTTTGTTATCCTTTCTACACTCAGGAAAATGCAGTCCTCGTGCTCTGTGTGGCTTATGTTCCATCCTGTAGACTGGCTTGTTTAGCTGTCATCATGCTGTGACCTGCCAGCCACAGTGAAATTAGCTCCTGGATATTAAAGAGGCTATCTCCTCATCTTTACTTTACCATAGTGGAGTAGTGACACATCACATGGCCCTGGGCCCCGTAAGGGAGAGGGGCAATAACATCTCGGGTTGGGAAATGTTGAAATGAGAAAGACCATATTTTGTGTTCAGTCATATGACTGAAAGAACAACATGTCCGCTAATATGCTTTCTTATCAACCCAACAACAAGCTATTAAATGACCTGAAGTATTGCACAATGTTTATCCAAGAATGTGACAGTGTGCAAATGGCCCTGCAAGATCATTTAGCACTTTTATCTGCATCTAAAAGTTAAACCTTCTCTTAGCCATGGCCCCTTCTGCACACACTCGTGGCGGTTGTGCTCCATAAAGTACGCACATGATAGTAAATGACCTGGTTCGCTATTAACTATTATCCACTTAATGTCCTTCCTGGCTTGCCACATGTGGGGCTTTGGCTGCGCGCTGGCCTCTGGGGCTGCCTGGGGCTCGTTCAGGGCCATGGCTTTTCAAAGCCCACACTGCCATCTGCTAGACCAGCGGCCCTGTTCCCCGGCTGATGTGGCTGCAGCCGGGGCGGCAGAGTCCTGTGACGGTCCCACACCCAGGTGTTTACCACAACTTCATGCATATGGATTGATGGATTGCTATAGATCTCTGATACCATATGTGGAAGCTGACACACTGCTAATAAATGCTCTGCTATGTGGACAGTTTTGCTAAATGCTATTTGGGCACAGGGAGGCGTTTGCTTATTGATTTTTTTCCTCTTATGGATATATCTCATTTGACTCTTCTGTGTGAGGCAGTATTGATCAATGATATCAGCTGACGCTTTTTAAAGAACTGCTGGAGTGGCATAGCTCAGCCCAGCAGTCCTGCCCACCTTAAAGCCGCTCAACTTAGCATGACTGGCTTCTAATGAGTGGTCCCTCCTCTCATCACACAATCCTGAGTCCCTCCCTCCCGCATTCATCAATTCTCATTAGAGAAAATCATCATGTGGAATACCAACTTTTGGCCAATATTCATCACTGTCAGCCCTCATCCATAGCAGCACAATGACAGACGCAGGATCTGGGAGTGCCTAAGTAGCACTGACTTAGCTCTTTTATTCCCTAATCTCACCCTCTGTGCTTGTGGAGCCCGAGCAACTCTCTGCAGTGCACGCTCCCTGACAGCAATTACTTTATGCAAAAAGAGTGGAGGAGTTCAGTGAGTGGCGTGAGTGAGAATAAGCCTCCTCTGAACTCTGGCTGTTGGCAGGCTGCAGCATTCCAATAGGACCAGCTCACTTCCCATGGGCACTAAAGGGCAGCGAGGAGGGAGGGGAGATGGCAGAGGACAGCTTTGTTGAACTGTGATAGGGATCTTGTTGTGACACCGACCATCTAGCCATTATTCATATACAGCTGCTGAAAAATTCTTACACAATTACATAGATAAATAGATATACATAGACATAAAAAAATTTGCAATAGAACACACTTTACAGTTGAAGGAATAGTTGTACATTTTAGGAAATACTTTTTGCCAAGCTGACTAACTTCTGAATTAGAGATTCATTTTTCATTTAGTTTTTCCCTTTCTCTACCACTATCTCACCTTGATCTCGCTTGAGTGGGAATAGAATAATTAAATTGTGTAGCTCTTCTAGACTTTCAAAATGTTATCAATCTAATTGTGATAATAAAACGAGTCATTTCAACAGGGTTGCTGCACTTATAAAGGTTATCCACTGATTTATGAAAAAGTCATTTTGGTCCAGTGGCATCATATGACTGTAATTCCACTGTTTGGCCACATTGTCAAATTGGCCTTTAAGCCCAAAGCACTTCCAAGGGGGCTATGTCCAAACGTACCTACTAACAACCAAATTAACGGAAGGGGACCGTCCGTACTGGACTACACAGCACACCTTATTTACCACAGGAAACGCCCACTTTACAACACAACATGCCCAAAGATATCTTCCTGTATTAACAAACTTATTCTAACCTAAACCAAGACGTTTCCTAAACCTAACCAGGTTTTGTTGCCTAACCCTAACCAAGCTGTGCGTATAGTAGACTTGTCCTTTAGTGTTGTGCACTATGAAGTGTTCTATGGGGTTTTATGTTCCAGACTATTTCTTATCTGTGAGAGCTGAGATATAATGTGTTCATTGGTTAGCTTTAGAGGTACTTGTAGGAGGATTTTGATAACTTTGGACACAGCCCATTTCCAGTCTTTATGCGAGTCTAAACTAAACGGCTGCTGGCTCTAGCTACATGTTTACGGCACAGATGTGAGAGTGGTATTGTTCTCCACCCATTTAACTCTTGATAAGAAACAAATAAGCATATTTCCCAAAATAGCAAACTATTCCTTTAAGCCTATACGCTTCTTCCATCCGCTGGATCCATCTATTCTTTAGGAGCTTATCTACGTCACAGACAGATTGCCTTCGCCAGCAAAGTGTTCCCCCTACTGTAAAAATAGCTTGTGCGTGTCATTCTCATAACAGCAGCCGGATCAATACATTCATTCCCATTTTAGCTGCTCTGCCCCTTTACCCACCCCCGCCCAAGAATAGGACAGCTTGCAAAACCCAGCCGCCATGTCAGCTAATCACAGCCCTATTGCTTCAGTCATTCGTGCCCCATCGTTGGCCCACACCGGCTGCCTGCCCAGCGCAGCAAGAGATTTTACCCAGAGGTCAGTGGGCTGGCCGGCCTGTCTCGGTCCAAACTCCCCTCCTGCCAGGTGGATCAGAGGGAGGCTAGCGGTTCACTTCACCGCTGAGAAAATGAGATCACACCGCCACAATAGGGGGGCTGCCTTTGGAAGACCTTCATTCCAGGCTACAAGATAATAGCTGAAAACCATTTGCATCAACCAAGGGGACATTATAATAAATCAGACACCGTGATAAATTCTCTTAATGCTTGGCACTAACAGGTGTTAACTGACTCTAAATTATAGTCAATTACCAGCAGCTAAAGAAGGCTTCTGTGTTTTGTTATGAAAATCTAAATTAGTGGACACACTCAGCTGCTCCAGACACACAATTCAGATACTTTTCAAATACTCATTTATGAAGAGAAACTTCAAATAAAATCACCTTGAAATACAATATAGAAGGCCTCCAGCTACTACTAATACAATATGCAATATACATTCATGCATTTTTAAGGTGATGTTTGGTCTATGTTTAACCATCGTGTCTCACAACATTGTAGAATTTTACCATGTTTGTGACAGCGGCATCGGTACCGTAGAAATGTGCAAAATGTATGTACCTTTGCAAGTTTTCTCAGCAAAAATTCTCGCAGTCGTAGAGATAGATAGAAAACATGAATACACACACACACACACACACACTAGAGGATGAAGATTGCATTCGGGAACCTTGGAGGGCAACATATGATGTCCTGAGGCGGTCTCTCAGTGGTTGAGCCATGAGTCACTTCCCTCAGGGCTGCCTCTAAAAACATAAACAAACAGCATTCCTCCTCTCCGGGGAAGCATTCAAGAAAACTCATTCAATAAAAAATGTTTACAATGATAAAATGGGTATATAATCATGATATTGTCTTTGGATGTATTAATTCATTATTTATTAATGTAGAAACAATAAATAATCTAATACTGTAAACATGTCAGTCACACACAAAATGAATTGCTCACTGTTGCTTTGCGTTCTTTGTGTTTAATAAAGAACACAAAGCACGGAATGCCACTCAGCCAGGAGTCATTTCTTCATCGTAAGCTTGACAGGCAAACAGCGTAGACCCTATGAACTCACTCATTGGGTAGACCCTATGAACTCACTCATAGACACATCTTGTTTCTACGGTTTGGATTATTTTTATATGGATGATTATTATTATATTCTTTTGGACAACAATCTTCTAGCTGTAGATGCTTCAAATAAACAGATTTCCCAAAATGTTGAACTAGTCAAATGTTCCACCATGCCAGTCATAACCAAGAGTGGCACAATTCAATTCTAAATTGAAAATTTATCAAAATTCTGTTTAATTTTTTTCAAATTGAAAGCAGAATTGGCAAAATCAGTCATTTGACCATATGGCCTTTGTGTGGTGCAAATCTGTTTAAGAAGAATTTGAACATTTAAATGACAGTTGTCAGGGAATAAAATCATTGATCTGAGCTGCTAAAAAATTTACGTTTAAAATTAAATCAAATTGTGATTTATTGTGTTGAAGTTGAAGGTATAATCTAAAGTGAGCAGTTTGGTTCATTGAAAACACATGTCCAGTAAGGCACCACATACGAAGAAAAGTGCACGCCCACACACACACACCAACACACACCATTTGATACATAGCAGTGCTTTTTCACAATGTCATATGCATCTCAGAGAAACCAGTGTACATACTGAGAGATACACACTTAGATCTGACCCAAGCCCTTCATCTCTCGGCAGTATAGCGATATAGAGCACCTGAACTTTTTCTCCGTGTGATAGATGGATGGCAGAATATCCCTGAGGGACCGGTGATTAAACAGGAAGTGGAGAGAGTCACTGAGCAGAGCAGGAGCTGGCTGACCCCTCCTTCTGGGCCACTCACTGATCTGCTGCTACAAAGAGGAGAGGAGGGAAATAATGAAAGGGAGCCATAGATTATCAATAAAGTCAATGCAGCATTGTGTTACACATGCCCTCTGACCTAAGCAGGGTTACTAGCTCTGATATCTTCATTGTGGCAGGACGATTGGAGGAGACAGTCATAATTTATCTGTATTCCACGATTAGATGCTGTGTGCTTGTCAAGTTTTTCTTTCTGTTTATAGTCATTGGAGTATTGAGAATTATTAATCAGCTTACTACTGAATCATATCACATGATGATCATCTGAGCTTTTCCTCGTGGTAATCTATTTTCAATAGAGAGGAATTTATAGATACATCTTTGTTTTAAAGCGTAATATTTCCAAACATATTTCATGTGATGTATCATTTATATGAAGTCGTCACATTAGTATGCAAATTATTCAAAAATGATCTCTCAGTCACTTTATCAAAGCATTATCTCTTCACACCTAATTAGAATTCCAGTCACAGTCAATGAAAAGCTTGTTTCAACATATACCATATCACTGCTGCTTCTTTACAGTAACGCCACTGAGCTGAAATCTGTCTTAGACCGGCTACTTTAATTCATCTCCAGCATTCCATGTTTAATTTTTAGCCTTGGCTGCCCACGGGGACTTTAACCCTTTCTGCTGTCTCATTTTAATCGGATGCTTTTTTGTTAAATGTTTAACTTAAATTGGGAGCCTCATAAATATTCCAAATCACTCGTCCTGTGTTTGATGAGGAA
>CAFUXE010000596.1:322881-369024 GCA_903364295.1 Serranus cabrilla | reverse complement strand
AGCAAGCAGCAAATTGTTTTAACAATGTGCGGGCCGCCTTTGTGTCGAGATAATGATGATATCTCTTTTCTGTGGAGCTACATGCTACTGAGGTAATCATAAAGGTCTCTACTGTCATCGCTGCCTGAGAGCACCTTTCATGCTCTAAAGGGACAACAGCTTGTGCTGAATATGAATCTAACTGCTCTATCATAGACTTTACGTGTTGTAGCAGGTTCTTGGGCTAGTTTTACCTGTTGAAGTGAATTATATCTATATACACTGACACTAGTGCACAGACGGTTAATATCGCAGTTCCCCCGGCAAAGGTCGAGCAGGTCTGACCTTTGAGTAAGTCTGTTAGGCCGAGGCCCGTTTTAGAGTTTCTCTCTTTTCCTGTCTGTCGTTCTCTCTCGCGGCTCTGCGGTCATTAATCTTCCACACAGGTGCTGAGGACTCCTGACCCTCTGCTCCACTTCCTCCATTAGCACCATGACAGCTCCACTGTAAGGTTCATATACCCAACCGTATTTCCATCCCTCTTTCTCCCACACCACTTCCACTGGTCCGGGAACTCAAATTCACCGCGTCCCCTTCACTACTCGGAAGTTCAGTGCGGCTTCGTCATCCAGCCACAGCATTGAGAGATACACACTTAAAATGTTGTCTCTTTTCCCGATGGTATAATTTAACAGGAATGCTGCTGTATATATAACTTACTGCAAGAGATATATAGTCCATCCTGATCTAAACATAACCTTTTTTCATTTATTACATTCAGTGTGCAGATGGTTTTGTCCAAAGAGACTTACATTAAGTCCTGAGAAATTCCTGCAATCATCAGAATGGCCTTTGTCAGAGTACTGTTACTATAATGTATCATATTATTGGGCTGTTATTACTGATACATTTTAATGTTAGGGCAAGTGGAGATAACAAATTTACATACTATTTTACATATTTTTCACTTAGTAAATACAGTACAGTGAGTGAGTATGTAGTATGAAAAAGGAACCTTTTTTCCTCACTATGATTCATATTGGCTCATGCCCTTTACTATCAGGACAACAGCAACAATGAAAGATGTGGAGCAGATTTGGTGAGTGACACTAAGATTAACTTTGTTTTGACATCTAGTCAGACTTATCAGGTATCCTTGTGAAGGGCAAAAGAACCATGTCCCATGTCAAGGTCAGTCCAGCGCAATCTTAATCGTCATTTCATAAAATGTTTTGGTAATATTTATCAACAGTATCTGTAACTTTCGCAGCACATATCTGTTTTAACCATTATCGATCGTGTCACACAAGATAAACAACATTTCAAAAGTTAAGATCATCTGTGTCACCATGGTATTTTCAGCACTGTCACTCTCATTTCATATCAACTGTGTTATTCTAACTGTCTCTCCGTCAGCTCCTGATGTCCCTCCATACAGCCCTAATACACAGTTTTAGCTGTAAGTGTCCCGATAATGTGAGTGTAAATTTAGATTTGGCAACTCGAGAACAACGTACCAACTCTCTTCAGAGGCTCTTGTTTTCATCTGTGGGTTGCTGGAAACGAGTTGTGAATCTGTGCCATATTTTGAGGTCACAACCCCTCCACTGTAGCTGCCTTCTGCACAGAGTCTCAGTTTCACAGCAGAGGAAGCCCCCCCTACACACACAACAGCTGGACGGGCTTCCACACAAATACACATCCAGTATGTAGGCATTTTCTACATTCTCACATCAACCTACAGCAACACATGCATGCAGTTGTTTAACATATGCAGCATCTCGGTGCATCCTCTCACAGCCCGCCATACGCCCAGGCCCAAGGCAAAGGAAAACACAAATGTCAGTCAGGATGGGGAAAGGTTACAGGGAAGCCAAGAGCTCGATACTGTTAATTTGCTCCCCCGGGGGGTCCAAGGAGTCAACCAGCAGAGGGATCTGGCTCCGCTAACTCATATCTCCAAAATACCAACTCCTCCAGCAGCCTGCAGCCATCTATGATAAAGAAATGTGACAAAGAGCATCTCCAGGACATGGATAGTCAGACTGTGGAGGGTGACTTACCTACAACCTTTTCCTTTGTGATTACTCAACAAATCCTTGTGTCTGGTTTAAAAAAGAAAAGAAGTTTCCAAACTTTTTCTGCCATGGTCCCTTTGTGGAAGCAGAAAACATCGCCTGCTATTTAATTACCGGTGATTAATTAATTAATTAATTGATTAATTAATTAAAACTTTTATTTATTTATTTTATTTATTACCATTATAAAGATAATAACAAAGTGCCCTTTCATTCTCAGCAATAACAAAAATGTAAATTAAAATTGGGAGGAAACAAGCCAAGATGAATACTTTATTTAAATAACATCAAGAACATGAACTTTTTTTTCTTTTGCCTGTTACTTGATGATGTGGACTCTGAAGTCACAAGCATCACACGGCTCTACAGGTACACTGACAGGCTGATAGTAAACATGATAAACCGTGTCATATCTTGGTTATACCTGACATGTTTACTTGATGAGTATCCGTTTTCCTTTTCTTGACTGTCACAGATCATGTCTGTCTTTTACATCACAGGCTTTGCTATCTGAGGTAATCTTGCTAAACTTTTCATGCATGACAGAACTCTGTGTTTGTTTACTCTTTAGTTCAGTCCTGTTCAATGCAGATCAGGTCACTTCAGGTCAGATCAGTTCAGATCTTTATGCTCCCAGAGAATTCTCTTTGAAGCAAGGTGACCTAACCAGATAAAACTGAAACACAGTACTACTGAGTGCACACTGAAATAAAAGCTGTGTGATGCTGAAGCTGCAACCCGAAGAATAAATAAAAATAAAACGTTAGGCCATGCAGGGAACCAATCGGCTTGTTTATAATGTTTTAGAAATAAGAACAGTAATGACAGGGATGTATGAAAACTTAAACCTGTTGCACCAAATATTTTAAAACCTGTGTCACTGACCTCAGGAAACATGTCGAATCCTGTAAAGCAACTACAGGTTCTTTTTACTTGTTATGACACAGTTTCTATTGAAAACTGTATGACAAAGCAAAACCAGACCATCAGCCAGAATATTTTTATATTTCTCTTTCTAAAGAGTTGCTGCAATTTCTGTCCCCAGGTCTGATTCACTTCAAAAATCTGAGAAATTGATTTGCAGCATGCAGACCGGAAGAATATTTGTTTCCATTTTCCAGGCTGTTTTGCCACTTAGAATGAAGCAAGAAGAGTTTTTCTTTATAGATTTTTATTTTTAACACCATATTTTGTGTTATGTTTGATACTTGGGCAGGATTATGCAGACATGTGTCACTAGAAAATGAATTTGGATTATTTATAGCTTTACATAAATTGCTCAAATTGAACAATTGCATCAAAAAACATAATTTGACATTGAATTAATTAGTTTGTAACTGAATTTCAATAAATTGGAAACTATATGAAATTGAATTCAGTAGCTCTGACAGTTTTACTGAGAGGAAATACAGATTCACAGAACTTGTAATTCTGTCTTGTTAACAGGTCGCTACAAAACCTACAAAAATTCAGCCTACACAAACAGCAGTTCAGGGCAAGTAGCAAGTTGGATGTGGTTGTATTTATGTTGTTGACCAACATAACACACAAAGTTTATTTTGTACTTTTACTTTGTTTGACCATATTCATATTACAGTTATTAATCTTACATAGCAACAAATATGACTAAATTGCAACAGATTCTGCCCCATTCCTTGCTTCCTACCCTCCTATTTCCAGCACCTTTGCTCCAACCGAACATTTTCAAATGCACAAGTGAATTTGAAATCAACTCCACACCTGTAAAGTTTCATGACTTCATCTTGCACTGTTGTAATGCTACTGCACTTTCACAGACAGACAGGCAGACATATAAACAGCTGGCAAAGTACTTGAAACTGCCTCTATGGTGGTTCCTGCTACAGTAGGTGTCTTCAGGGACACATTTTGCCACGATGACACAAAAACACACAGAGTCACAAGATGAAAACAATACCAGACACACTGTCGCAGCTGGAAATAAGTTTATGACAGGAGGCGGCGTTTTTGTCCCAAGGAGACGCCAAAATCTACACAAAAATCAGAGTTCCTAATGGTTACTTCAAGGATGGTTTGGATTTGATCAAATGGATTTAGCTTTCCGTTAGGTTTTGATGTCACACGTGCTGTACACGTACACATTAACATGAAATAACTAGGTAACGTACTACACAAACGTTTAAAGGATATATTGTGAACACCAGTCAAATAAATGCTTCTACAGGCCATGCCGAGTGTCCTTTTGAGGGTAGATGTTGTGTGAACGTGGTGTGTGAGGTGTGTGTATATTCCTGGTGGTCCCATCCAGACGGTGTGTCTGACTTTCAACATGTCTCTCCTCCCCATCTCACTGAGGTCACCTCGTTGGTATCGCAAGCGCAGCAGTCACATTGTGCTTCAATGCAGACAGATTGCTTATAATAACCGTTAGAGACCTTTCATTTTTCCCTGTCAGCGATTTGCAGGATAATTTTGGCACCCTTTAAGGATTCAACTCCCTTAATAAGAGGATAAAAATAAACTAGCTAGTTGTTGAAGCACTATATTGGGATGGCATAATCCCATTTACAAGTCTGAACGCACTCTGGCCAATAAAATCAAACCCCAGCAACATTGTTATATGTGGCAATTTTCACCATTTCTAAAAGAAGAAATGACTGAGTGCTAGGCTTTTAGACTGCCAGGATTTACTAAATGGATGAAACGTCACTTTCCAAATTTCATTACTAAAGACCTACAGCGAAAAATGCTCAGTCAATTTATGTACCATAACAAATATTAGATGCGTTTATTTTTGGTCCAGCTATTGACCACTTTGGCAACGGATTACATTATAAGTCTATTTTAATTTACCGTATAGCTGTTTAAAAACAAGTTTCAGATTCTGCAGAAGTGAAGCGTATTGAATTCTGCAGTGAGATGCAGACGTGCAGGAGCTTTTACTGTCAGTCCTGTCCATCCGTTGTGTCGCAACTGATCTGACAACAGCCTGACAACCACATCACATGCCTATACAGTGAGCGCACACACATCATTTGTTCTGTTCTTTAGATTTTCATTAAAGGCAGAATGGAAATATGGTTTGGCTATGAAATGTAGATACTCAAAGACATTACGCAGAGCTCAGAGATTAGGTAAATTAATCAAGTGATGAAAGTTTGATAAGAGAATGGTACAAAAAGGTGATGCATGAAAACAGAATACAAAGTATTGTAGGGTGAGATAGAAAGAGTCGGGCGAATTAATCAACAGAGGCTGAAGGACAGAGGTTGAAGGAGTAAACTAATGTCAGTTCTGCCTTGAGTGAGATGGACATTTAAAAACATAGCCAGAGATCAATACACACAAGGCTATCTCTGTTGATAAGATCTATCCATTACTGTCTTCAAAGTTCAACACATTTCATTCTGCTTTCTGATTAAAACAACTCATTGCTCAATCAAATATATCTACATCATTTTATTGGTATCAGCAGAATATATAACCTATGGTGTGTGTCAATAATGTGTGAAGATAACCTATACAATGTGTAGGCAAAAATGGGGTTCATTCAGGGGCAGCCACACTGGCAAAAAAAATAAAATGGAAATGCGTGACATTAATTCCAGGCCTCTATTTATCCCATTTCCTATACTGTCTTTATGTATCTAATATTTCTAATTTACCACCGTCCAGGAAAAGTGACACAAGAAGCCATAAATTCCCTTCTAATTCCAAATAATTCCGATTACATGGACGAGTAGTTTTCAATCAGAAAGATAATCTGGATGATAGATGGTGGGATAATTGGCTGTCTCTGCCACGTAAATATTGTGTCGTTCTATTAATCTTGCCGAATGAAGTGTCAAGCTGTCACTCATTCGTCAAACTGAATTAGGAAATATAACGAATAAATAAATGCATGCGGGCGGGCGGCAGTGGCTGTGTGTGTGTTTTTGTGTATGTGAGAGAAAGAGAAAGAGAAATAGAGAAGGAGGAAGAGATGAGATGAGATGAGAGCAGGCAGCTGCAGTGGCCCTGAGTCAAAGTAAGACATAGGAATGGGAGACTTGGAGAGATTAGTGGGGTGGTCGTCTTGTGCTTCAAGTGCAACGATTCCCAACCAGGAGTATGTGGAAAAACTGTATAGCTCAGCTCATTTAAAAAAAGTTAAAAATATATTTACATGCAGTTATAAAGTTAGTGTTAATTTATGACTGTATGAAAACTAGCAAGCAAGCAAGCACAAACGTTTAAACAGGTAAAGTTAGCTAAAAAAATATAAATTGCATAAATAAATGGGTAAAAGTGATGACTAGTTTAAGGGTTAAAAAAAATAATCTCATAATTTGATCAATTAAAAGTAATTGTTAAATAGATGAAAAACGTCAAAGTAAAGCATAAATGGTTGAAGTAGTTTGCCAAAAACACTTAAAATTATTAGCTCAAAGTTGAAATAGGTAGTTCATGCATAAAACATTAAAATAGGCTAATGGCTAAAAGGTTAAAATAGTTACGTGAATGTGTAACATGAAATGGTTTAAATGGTGCTAAAAGTAAGGTTTATTGATTTACAGTTAAAATAGCTGTAAAAAGATTTAATGGATGAATGGTTAAAATAGTTAGCTAAAAGTAACGATAAGGATTGAACTGCGTGGCGTTAGGTGAAAGTAATGTTTATTGATAATAAGTTGAAATAAATGACTAAGAGCAATGCTGAAGATGGAAATAATTAGTGTGAAGTAAAAGGTTAAAATAGTTAGCTTAAAGTAGGCTATTAAAGCGATAAATGGATAAATATTCAGCTTTCACACACTCACAAGAAGTAGTTGTATTACGAGGAGGAGGAAGTATTGCTGACCAAACTAACCTCAATGATGACAGTTAAATTATAAGAAAAAATACCCACATTTATATAATAAAATGTGTTACAGGCTACATTTGTTATTCTGACGGCTGTGGCGTACTTCGGCTCAGACCAAAACAGTTGCTGCTTTGTATTTGTGTTTAAAAGTCAGTGAAAGACAGAGAGAGAAAAATATAGAAATGTGATGTATCTAAGGAGGATAGAGGAAGGACAGCACTCTCAGTTCTACCACCCCACCCCCCCTTCAGCGAGTATAAAATCATCTGGAGTATTACACATCTTTACTGTGTAACAATACACTGCGCTTAATCTTGCCAAAGGCATTTTTATCAGGATGGATACCCTCAGAATTACATTGTCTTTTCTGTCCCAGGGTCCGTATCTGTCACATGTCAAAGGCAGCTGCAGTCGCTGAATATTTTACCCAACTATCAGGTGAATAGCTGAGATTGTTTTTAGTCTCAAAGGCTGAAGGGCCATTTGTTCAAATAAACTCACAATGATGCTCACAATGTATTCTGGTAATAAGAAATAAATGTTTATTTGATAAGTGAAAGCAGACTGTACCAGAAAGCCAATTGAGAATTTGCTACATTTTATAATTAATATGTGGGAGATCAGTCAAGAGGTGATAAATATCTTATCTACTCTTTAACCTGTAGGACAGGCAGATAAAAAAAAATCAAGCAGTGACATCCTCTTAATTTAATTTATAAAGATCATAATTAACGACCTGCAGGCTGCAGGAGACCCCATTTCAGACTGGAGACAGAAAGGGCCTCAGCCATAAGAATAAAAATGAAGTTTTCATTGAATTCTGAATTAAATCTCAAATATCAGTAATTTCACAGAAAAGGTCAGCTCTAATGGAGTTCCTCCCTGCTTTTTAATATCTCATATTTCTCTTGAAAGGAGTCTACCTGCCGTGACGTGGGCCGCTAATTGTGGCCGGTTAATTAATGAAACCATCAGGTGTTTGCAAAGGCAAACAAAGAGCAGGGCTCTCCTAAATCATCTGCGCCCTTCGACATGGTTATTATCCGGCGGCAGGTGAACCCTAGCCTTGACGCATGACAGATTAGATCTCCTCAGAGGATGGGCCGTCCATTTATCTGCCTGATAAACTCGGAGCCTCTCTCCATTTTCAATCATCAGAAAGGAAATGAGATTAACAATCTAATGATGCCAGCAACCCCCGCACACACACACACACACACACCTGCACACACAAAACAATACTCATAAGCAAATGTCCATTTATTGTAGCTTTGATTGTGAGCACAGGGAAAAGACATCTTCTGTGATGTATGATCAAATTATTATTTATGATATATCAGAAAACAGGGAGCTCTTTTTATTTGATGCGATGATTCCATTCTCTCAGTTTCAATTCTGCCTGCTCTGCTGTGTCCCTGTTAAATCACCCAGTGCGGCGTGGGTTCACACTGTTCCACAGAGGTCCGGGCCTGTCGTTTTCACAGCTCCAATACCTCAGACCTAAATTTACAGTGCAGGGCTTGTGTTGCCCCGCTGTACTCCCCTTGTGGGTCAGCCCCTCCCCTGCTGTCCCTGACACGCATAGCAAGCATCCTGGCCCTCGTAAAGCTGACATCTTCACTAAACTATGCTAACAAGGCCGTAGTGATTTGTATATGCACAGCCCGGTGGCACGTGGCGTTGGGGGTTGGGGCGATGTAGAAGAGAATCTACTCGTGTGGCGAGGGGAAGCTCATCAAAGCACCGCCACATGCAAAGGTTCCAGTGTACGCCACGCAGACAAACATACATGTGCACTAAAACATATCTGAGGGTTCACATGGTGTAAGGTGACAAAAGAGGCAAACCCAGGGTCCAGTGAGCATTTCAGGTCTGTGATTCCTCACAGTGCCACGATTTATAGACTCCAGGCTGAATGGCTGGTGCAGGTGCAGAGCACAGACAACTGCTCTGCTCCGCCGATGCAATATATTACCGAGCAACAAACATCAGCCGGGGTGTCAACACGAACAACTCTTATTATTTAAGGCTGTGTCTTTTAAAGGTGATGAGCTTGAATGGGCAGGATGGGGCAATCAGGTTGGGGGTTTGAATGTTGTTCCCATTATTTACGAGAACTGAGTGGTAGATAAATTTAATTAATGCACTTCATATTGATAGGATTAACTAGAAAGCAAACTGATATTCAGACCATAAACTGCATCAAAAGAAATGTACATAGTCATTGTAACATCACCCTTTGGTTTGCGCACAAACAATGTGAAGCCTTTTATTATTATTATTATTATTTTGCAGACAGAATTGGCCATATTTGGATGAATCTCAGGCAGAAGGCAATTATCCTGCCTGGTAGCAACTTTATCAATAACAAGGTAGCCACGCCCCAAAGCATACCATCAAGCATATTGAGCTTGGTTGACTTGGAACTAACAATTGAGACTATCAGCTCATCAGGAAAATGTTACTGAGGTAATAAATCTAGTGAAAATAAGCATAATTTTCTGCTTAGGCTTCTATGTGTATTCAGACTTCTTTTTGCAAACAGAAGAGTCGCCCCCTGCTGGTGATTGGAAATAGTGTAGGTTTGAGACACTTCCGCATCGGTTCCACTTTTCGGGCTGCCTGATTGATTCTTAGTACCATAACTGGATTACTGAACATGCTTTACAAAGAGACTACAAAGATCATACACAGAGACACAAAACAACCTCAAATGACCACAAACAGAAGAATAAACAGCCACAGAACTAATGTGTCCATCTTCAAACATTGCACCAGTCTAGCTCTCCTTATTAAAAGCTTGTAAACTGCTCTTGCATTTTCTAATATTCTATCTGTATATATACAAAGGGAGTTCACATTATTTTAAAGCTTTAAATAATGAATAAACATACTGGTCATGGCATATTTGATCAGTATAAGTCTCTGTTTGGCGTGCCTCTGTCTGTGTCTATTAATACCTGTAGCTGTGGGCTGGGGGACAGGGACCTGTCCACTGCTCGCTCGCTGGTGATTGAAGGCCCTACATGCTCTTTTACTGCCCGACAGGTGAGGCTTATTTGAGGGCATCGATGAGAGCAGCAGCCCAGTCGTGACCCAGCCACTGCTAATTCGAGAGACTCACAGTAAAAATTATATTACGCTTCATTAAAACACACTTTTTTTTTATCTGTTGTAGAAATTACAACCAGGAGGTGCTTGGTTAATAAGATCATTCTGCTGAAAGACCCTCTACTTTGAAGTGTGCTGCGTTCGTGGCAAACCACAGTTGAGCAAATTCTGCAAGGCTTTAGGTAATTATCCCTCAGTGCTGTTCTTCTGTTTTACTGCACAAATTTATAACAGAATCAATGCAGCGCTTTTTAGCCACTGTCAAACTATTGGTTCAGCGGTCCACCACTTATGTCTCTCAAATACCTAAAACTCATTTGCAAATGTTAGCCTGCTATCAGGCTCAACTGTGTGAACCTGGTAGAATTATCTGGAAAAAAAAAAGTCACAGTGTAGTATTTTGTGGAATTTTGTGAAAAAAATGGTGTAGTATTTCATCAAAGTTGCATTAAAAAAGTAAAAAAAAACATCATGGTATAGTATGTTTTCAAAACTTCAACTACTTTATATACTGCTGGATAGCTTAATCTATATAAATATATCAGAATTGATTAATTGATATGTCTTTTGAATTAATAATGCTAATCTGGAAAATTACTAAAGCTGCAGCAAGTAAATATTACAACATTTCCCTAGTGCAGTATAAAGTTGCATGCAATGGAAAAACTCCAAGTGACGTGCAAGTTCTTCAGCATACTGTACTTAAATAATTACACTTAGTTACCCCACTGATGCAGTAGATTTATGTTGTGTGTTCAAACAGGAAAAATTATAAAAGTCAATAAAGTCTGAAAGATTATTGAAATATTTTCAATGTTATAAAAGTGTGTTAATTTATTGCTTACTTTGTGCAAAACTGGAGGGAGATTAGGTTATAGTACAGTACATGACCACAGTATTTACAGCCTTGACAGGAAAAGAATGAGAGGCCACTATGAAAGATGTAGGGCAGATTTGGTGAGTGACACTAAGATAAACTTTGTTTGTCCTGCACATACCTACAAGTCAAATATCACTCATACATCACAGTGTGACTGCAAGGTCAAAAGAGTCATGTCACATCAAGGTCAGTGCAAAATATGTTTGTCTTAATTGTCCTTTTAAAGTGTATGATGTGAAGCACATAGCCATACCCATAAAGAAGCATCGACTGTATTGTGAACATTTTAAAACTTTACATAATCCATGCCACCACAGTCTTTTCAGCTCAATCTGTTCCCTGACTCTAAACATGGCTGTCCCTCTGACTGTCTGCCTGCCCGGGGTCAGCAGGTAGTGAGTCAGTAGAAGTGAATGAGAGAGCGCCTGATCTCCTGCGAGCGATGCTGTCAGCGTGGCCCTGAGTGGGCTGTATGGAGCTTCTGTCAGAGGGTGTCAAATTTCCACGGCCCACACTGTGGCTCTCTGTCCTGCTCGTGGCTGCATCTCAATGGGCCCTTTGATGAGCCACCCGAGGCCTTTCATCGTGCACCTTGCCACGGAGCAGGGGGCCCAGGGGAAGGGCTTGCGTCGCACAACACCTGGCAGGTATGCAAAACCACGTGCCCGACACAAAACAAAAGCCACTCTGTCAAACGTTTATTGAAAATTAATTTCCTCTCCCCCACCTTTTTGCATTCATAAAATGCAGGACGGAAAAGAACAGGATGATGCGAGGCAGTGCTCAAAAATGTGAGATACAGGGGAGATATGACTGTATACGGGCATCAGGTCAATAACTTACTAGTCATATGATGGGAGTGAATTTTAGATTAAGATCTTACCCAACAAAGGTTCTGATCATTTTTCAGATATTGAAAAATTTTGCTTTTGTGTTTCATGATGTTGAAAAGGTTGTGTGCCGTGGGATCATTTCATGTTTTCACGGCATGATGATGTAATACGGCAAGAAAAGGTGTTGAAGCTAAGATGTTATCATGTGAGAGCAAAGCAATCTAGATCTGTTTCAAACCACAGAAAACTAAGAGTGACAGTTAGTGTCTTATCTAACTTGGCCCTCTCCAGTTCCCATACACCTGCCCCCACGTCCCTCTGCCTGTACTGCCCTTCTACTGCTTTACCCCTTCCCCTTATACAACAGGCCCATCCCCGGGATCATCCTCTTCCTCTCTTATCTGCAGTTCAAAGCCTGTTGACTGAATTATCTCCGGACGGTAAGGGAGAAAGGAAGCAACTGTCGGCAGCTCTCAGTCAGCCAGAGAGGAACTCTCCTCCGACAGCTGCTTGGTTAACTGGTCTTTACTGCCTAATCCTGTGGTGGAGGGATGGGAGCAGGGGGAAGAGAAAGCGCAGTGTAAGCACACATCAGCGTCCGCACATAGAGCCCCCCCAACAGACAAACGGGTTCAGTGTTTCCTCTCGGAGAGGCCAGTGTCATGAGATAGTGGATGTTCATGGCAAGAGCGGAAGCTGAGGTCTCAGGTTTGAGTGGCCACAGAGAGTGCTTGACTGAGGTGTTGAGAGGAAAGGTGTGGTGGCCGGGCCCACAGCAGGACGGAGGGTACATTTAACTGCTGCGCCGAGGGGAAGAAAGAACAAGCGCTGCACTACAGGATGAGTGGAGCCTGTTGAACACCTGTGGACACTGATCAAAGGCAATGTCTGTGTGTCTGCTGGTACAGTCCGATATCAGCCATATTGTTTGTCTAACCACAGTTCCTCAAGAGACTCAAAGCTCAATTAAATAAGCAGTTTTTTTGTAAGTTTCACCCTCATTTCAGTTGCGTCTCTGCTGACGTTCACAGTTTGCACCTGTAATCAAATACAAGTCTTCTAATTGATGTCATTGCTATAATTTTTCAACTATTTCTCTAATTTTAATTACTCTTTATGGTTTCTATATATTTTATCATCTACTGTCTTTTAGTGTCTAATTTCTATTTGCCCTCAGTTTAATGTGTTTGTATTCTCAAGCACTATCTACATCTGTGATATAAAGGTGCACTATATATAACGTTTATTCATATTCGTATTGTTAATATTAATTATCTTCGTGGATTCTTAGTGCATACAAAATGTCTAATGCTTCATGTTTGTGCTTTTCAAAATAATGATTAAAAAATACATAATATAACTTTATTTCTGTACTACTTTTTCAAAATCAAATTACAAAATGTTTTACAAAGAAAACAAGTAAAATTGCCATATACTAATAAATAAAAGTCAACTTAATATATTAATAATGACATGTAGGATATTAATATTAAAACACAGTCAAAACAATGGAGATTTGCCAATCCCAAATGTGCTTTAAAAGTAATCATAGGCATAGGTATGTGAAACATGCATGTTTGTAGTCCTACTGACATTTTATGTCAACACTGCAAATTAAACCCTGTTTTGTGCTGCCCTCAGGAAGAATGAACATGTATTTCTCAGTCCACTTGTTCAAAAACGTGTTTTTCACCGTGAAGCTTCGTCTCTCTAACAGTAAGCTTGCAAAATGATACTTCTAATGGCTGAAAATCACAAGTTAGGTAACATGATGCTAATGTGTTGCTCAGAAGTGGACTGAGGACTGAATATTAAGTGTGTGTTTTATACTGTAGGTTGTTATTAGGTAGTTGGCCTTTTGGAAACAAGCAACGTGTCTTGTGCTTTGAGGAAACTTAATGGACATTGCATTCATTGCTGTAACAACCTGACTGTATTAACTTTACATACCTACTACTTCTATGAAAAACATCAATGAGGCTCAATTAACATTTTCTTTGCCACTTTTCCCACTGTTTCTTCACGCTCTTTATTATCAACTGCTGGCCTGAAGCATATTCATATGCATTTAAAACCCACACGCACTTACACTGACGACATCAACACGACGAGTCAGCATAAACGTTTTACCGCCATATGGCTCGACCCTTAACTACAGTATGGCCTGTTAGATACAGTTGATTTAAAGAAGCCCAAGTCCTCCACATCCACATAGATCTCCCCCCCCCTGGCCCCCTCGTCTGTCTTGGCTCTCTGGCACACAAGGTCATCCCCTAGCCAGTCACGACACTCCAATTAAGGCGACTGATGGACGCAGCTAATTGGTAGGATTTATAACCTCCTTTTATTATGCTTTATGAGGAAGGCAAGTGGAGGGCATTACCATTTAAAGGCCCCAGGCTCCATGCTGGATCACTGTCATCCACTACTGTCCGGCCTGACTACTGAATACCGCAGCAGGCTGAGCAGCTAGAGTCCAAGTGTCCCCTAACCTGATCCTGTATCAGCTCATGATACAATTCAAGAGAAAAACAACGAACTTAAGAGAAAGAGTCAGACTAAAATCATAGGAAGACTGAATTAGAGAGTGAAAAGGCAAGACAGAGTTAAAGATGGGGTGAAGCATGGAGGGAGGCTCCACGGGGCAGGAAGGCAGGAGAAGCCAGGCAGGGCTCCTATAATGAGTGTGTGGTTATTGATTGTATTGTCAGGGTGGCTGACCAGGGTCCCGTGTGCTGTGGGCCCCAGTCCATCTGTGGACAATGCAGTCAGTTACACCTCACTGCTCCGTCTAATAAAGAGCAGGCAGATTGATGTCACCAGTATGGTTGAACTCTACCTAACACTCACCAGCACCGCTCAGCACACACACACAAAGGCACACGTGTACAGTTGGACAGTACTGAAATCATTTTTATCTCCTTTCCTGGCAGAGAAAGAAGTATAAGAACTTTTGTTTACAGTTGATAAATGTGCTTATGCTTGTATATAAATATGCTTAAATACACAGTATAGCACAGGGCTGAAACTTAAAATTACTGTCATTATCAACAACTATTCAATAGTGAAAACAGTCCAAAGTGAAATCTAATGGTTCATTTTTATAATAGGTTACTCCATTTAACAAGCAGGAAGAACCCGAACGGAACTCTTTCACATTTTATTTCTTAATAGCTTACTTTAGGCCCTGGTGCTCCAGATGTTTTGAAGGCCCTTCCTTTATTTCACAATATGCTGCTTTGGTCATTTGTTTTTGGATCTCTCTTTGTTTGCTGCTTAACAAACAACTGAGTTGAAGAACAAGTTTTTGTGGACAGCCTAAATAATGCCATAAATGCAGCAGGGGTTTCCCAACTATTTTAGGACACTAAGTCAAATAGTCATTTCTGGCTGTGCCAGGATAATGGTTTCAGCACTAATATAATACCAAGAGTCACTGGACAAAAAATAGTTTTCTTCTTGCATGCTATTTTTCAGAAGAGCGAGGAATCACTTAATGATTTCATCCACCTCCGCTCAGGTATATTTTGCATTACACACCTTGATTGTGAAATATTGTTGTAAAGTATTAAAAAAATGTAAATTAATAAAGAACACTGCATTCCAATAAATATAGTGTGCTTTATTTTAGGCTTTAAAAAACATACGTCCAGATTCCACACAGAGACACACAGAAAAACGTTACTTGCAGCCACTTTGTGTAAACAAAAACAGGAAAGTGCAGTCTGTCAAGAGATCTGTTTTTACATCTCGTGGGAACGCTATCTCTATCAGTCAAGTACACAGAGAACACATTACTTTTTTGCACCTGCGATACACATCAGGAATCATTCCATGTGACACCTTTTACATTCTCAGCTAACTTGACTGACAGCTTATCAGGTCAGGAGTCTTATATGAATGAAGAAAAAACTGCAGTCGTAATGATGGCTGTGTTCTGCTGGTTAAAGTTGCCTCCTTTAGGAGGAAGTCAGCGCCTCCACCTGAACGTTTGGCCGCATTCAAGTCCTGTAGCCTCTGTGGCAGTAGCACGAGCGATTACTCCTGCGCAGCCAGCCAAAACACAAAAATCAATAAACAATCTCAACGTTTCTGAGGGCTTTTCGTCTGACTTAATAAATGTCTCAATCCACTGTTATGACTTCATTTTGCTTTAACGTCTTCTTCATGTGCATCTTTTGCCGATCAATTAGAGAATGGAGTGCGCCTTCTATCACGACACCTGCCCTCCATCCGCTGCTACGCACACACACACACACACAGATCCCATGCCCAAGCACAAGGTGAACTGCTATTTTAATCCTTGAAATAAGATACCTTTTGAAAGCACTCTCTTAAATGGCTCATTAGAGGCCATGCCATTCAGTCCCAACAGGTTATTCTACATCACGTGTTGGGTCATTTTATTTTGTCCCAATTTGAGGTGTGATTTTTCTCTCCTCCAGATAAACAGGTTGCAGTGTTCTGCTTAGGTGCAGCCAGGTTACAAGACGTGGTCAAAGTGTGCAGGAGAGACACCATTTCCAGGCTGTCAGCGGCGATGACGACCACAGCATCCTTCTCTTCATGCCGCTCCTGCTGTCACAGGCCCTAATCCTGGAGCTGCGGGGATGACAGGTGAGTGGTGCCAGAGCTCCTGGTCTGTGACTGGAAGCTCCGGGAGAATTTCACGTGCACCCCTCTCTTGTCTCCCATTGATTCTGCCACTTCCCATTATTGTCAATCAGAGCGGCATAGTCTCCACGGGAGGAGCTGTGCGGCAGGCGATTGCCAGGGCAGCGGGGTTCGGAGAGCAGCAGCATGCTGCACGCCTGCCAGCCACTCCACCAGCGCGGGGGCCACCAGGGGCCCCTCTCAAGAGGCCGCCTGGGCAGGATGCCACGACTAAAACTGAAACCTTTTTGCTTTACAACACATAATGCACATGGCTGAGAAGCATGGAGGGGTGAAACCTCTGGAGCAAGCTTTGTGTCGACAAAAGGAGCAGCTGAGGCCCTCGCTGCAAACATAGTTTCACAGGGCTGTCAGCGGGAAAGCATTGCTGCTCTCTCAGACGTGACCGCCTTGTTAGAAAAATGACATAATAACAATGACAGGAATAATGGAACAGAAGTGACGCTCTGTTCTGCAGCTTGAGGAAGGTTTAGGAGGCGGCTGCTCCGTGAGCGAGCATCCAGTGTGGCCACATCCCCTGGAGGCTCCTGACCCAGAGTGGGCTGCCCGCGAGGTGCCGAGCAGGCGTTCTGGTCAGGTAAGGCAACCATGCGGCTGCTATAAGCCCTGGAGATTGATGGGAGTGGTGCCCTCCCTCCCTGCGCTGTAAAAGATTATCCGCTCACCCGCTGGAAACAAAGCTGTGATGGAAATTCGTCTCGCATCATCAGCAACAAAATATCTACACGGCGAAGCGGGAGTCTCTCATTTTTCATGGGCTATATATTAAATAAAAAAAGGCATTAAAGAAAAAGGGAAGGGGGTGGTCTGAGTGATAGCACTAGTTAGTATTTTTTTTTAAATGGGCCACTTGAATCAGGGAGATTATACGGTTTTTATTGGCTGTCAGGAAACACAACTTTCTGCGTACTTCACCCGCTGAAGCTCGTAACGCTCTGATTAGAATGCCAGCAGAAATGAAAAGGGATGGTGCTGGTGTAAAGACACGGGCGAAGCAGCAGGACAAGCACAGATGCCCTGGAATCTGCTCTCCCTCAAATACACAAGAGGACCAACACATGCACACCAATAAAGCACACAGAGTGGAAGAACGGGCTGCACACGGGCTTCAGACAGAATTTATACACCAACTTTCACAGTCAGATCTGGTGTCAGAGACTGAGCCGTGCCTATTCTGAACCGGATACATGAGACACATCAAGCAGAGTGTTATCTCTCGCTAAGTGAATATTGCATTCAGCTGATATGTGATATTTGAATTTCCCATTAGAGGGGGAATGTGTGTCGGAGCTCAGTGATGCTTGCTCATTTCAGAGCAGGCAGTGAATGGAAACCTTGCTTCACAGTTGCAGTGTGTCATGGTGGTGATAAGGATGAAGTGATGGAGGGGGTCCCCTGAGGGGCTGACTAGTAAGAAAACTGACTGCTGTTACTTACAGGGTCACCTACACAGGAGCTCACAAGTCAGTTTGAAGACTAACTATCATTTACTAGAAACTCAACCCGATCACTGTGATCTTCTCCAGCAGATTGAAATCAGTCATTATATCGACTTGAGACACTCCAGTCTATTCACGTCTGTCAATTTGTTCAAACTCGGCTTTCAATTTCCCATTGCGGAGAGAGAGTAAGAGAGGGGAACGTCAAACTCCCAAACATGACAGAGCTGGCTCTTTCTGACGAGAGGAAGCCATTGATTTTTCCTCCATTTCACCATCAATCTGGTGGAGAAGAGGTGGCTGTGGGTGCTCAGACAGCTGATGATGTGATTTGTAACCGTGGACCACCGTTGAGCGGGGAGAATTGCTCAGACTCTCAACACGTGGCAAAGTGACTACCGCGGTCTTCAGCATTCAGCCGCAAGATTAACAGTGGGGGATCTACTGATGATCTCCATCGGCCGAGGGAGTATTTTCTCTGTCAGCAACACTAACATTTGTATTCAACAGGACTGCTGTCAGGTCTGGTGGGGCTCCTGTCCCCCCCAGTGAGAAAAGCATTATTGAGGAACAACAAAAAAACAAACAATAATTTTATAGAATAATCACTTAGTCTATTAAATAGTGAAAATGCCATTCACAGGTTATCAAAGCCTGAGGTGTCCCAAAGTTCAAACCCCACAGACATCTTTCTTTGGTCCAGACTCCAATACGAAACATGACATTTTCTACAGATATTCATGGACCTCAGAAGATGAATCCTAATTTATTTGGTGACACCATGAGGGTTTAAATATATGTTCTGTCGTGAAATATCTCAACAACTACTTGATGGTTTGTCATGACATTTTTTTTTACACACATTCATGTTCCCCTTAGGATAAATTGTAAATTGCAGCTATTTGGTGAACCTTTGACCTTTCATTTAGCAAAAAATAATGACATTCCCGTCACCCTCGGCCGTACCATTTATTTAGTGCTAATTTAGTCTGACTCTAGTCTGACTATTTTCCTTCCCTTCCGCTATCTCTGCTATCCATTTTGCAGGGACACCGCAATAGGGTATTAGATTTAATTCCTGTCTTTCTATATTCAAATGTTACTAAATTATAGAAAGTTAGGCACATATAAGTCAGTTAATATCTATACTATGTAACCTTAATCTCACATCTTCACATACAGATTTCACGCAATCATAATCACTCGTTTATTGCACACAAATTCAGTATTTGAAATAAATAGATACTGCAGTTTTTTTTTATGAAAACTCATGACATGGAGGAATGATTAAAACATCACAGATGACATGAAAGCTTTACATCATCTTTAAAAAAAAATCCCATTTATATAATTTGGAAACACACAAATGACATAAATAGAACCACAACTTCTTAAAACTGCTTCTTATCCATAATAGTTTATTCAAAGCAGAGTATCCACCTCATGCTGACATTTATTTTGACATGATAGAAAACAGCTACTGCATAAACGCTGCACTGCAGGTTTGACTAAATATTACCATTGTGATGTCTCTCTAACATCTAGTGACACCGTGCAGGCTTTCTAAGGGAGGAGTAATCCTCTTTAGATCATTTGCAAAGCAATTAGGCATGCCTCCGCTGCTATTAAATGTAAAGATAACGGCCTATAAGATAAGATTATTTGTACTACGTATCAAATGTGGATAGCTGCCTAAGAGCCCTGATATCAGGGAGATATATTTAAATCCTTGTAAATGAAATTAAAAAATACGACAGTAAAAAATTAGAGAGACATATCTACCCTACTATCTATCATGAAATTGAATTTATGAGTTTAATGTCCTTAGACCTAAATCCTCAATTAATGGACCTATAATTATGCATCACATCATAAATACTACACATTATACAGTGCAATCACTTTAAATGCATCATGGATAATATCAACTCTGACATTCCACTGAAAAAGGCAAATATATAAATACTTTTAGCTGCCAAAAAACAACACGAGATAAAGTAAAATATATTGATCATTGATAGTGCAGCATCGCCACACTGACAAGCACAGGAAAGCCCGCCCACACGAGGTTGGATTTCATTTCGAGAAGGGTGCCCAGATCAAACGGGATCACTTTTGAAACCCAAAGTGAGTTGAACTACGGTGACTCGCAACATGCGTTTGTCAGCAGGAACCAGAGAGCCTCTTTTGCATGTGTTTCTATCATCACTACACAGCAAGAACAAACGCCACTGACAAGAAAGAAGCCACAAAAAAAGAGCAAATTCCCCACTGACCTGTGACCCGGGGTAGCAAGGGGCTGCCCTGCATGCATACAGAGGAGGTTCAAACAGAGTTTATGACTGCATTATCTCTCCTCTTCCTCATCACCCCTCCACCCATCAGTGGACACTAGAAGCCACTACGCTGCTGGAGCAGACAGACCAGGCATCACTCATTCACTCGCCTCCTAGGTGCCTTTGTCAGGTGATTGCTGGCGGAAAAAGGAAAACAGATCAATACATCTCCCATGGGCCTGACAGGTAATCTTTACCTGGGATGAAATATGAGTGGTACCAGCCTGCTGGATTCCTTAACTGTAACAGGGCAATTGACTGGCTGCACGGAAGCCATTCCCCCACTTCCTGGCCATTGGAAATACATTTTGGGGCATACAGTCTGGCTGAGATGTCATTATGGCGGCTGCTAATTACCTGACTTGCAGGGAGAGGTGTTTTCCCTCCTGCTACTAATGGAACTGTATCTGAACTGATGCGTCTTCCTTCCCTGTCAATGCGCTGGCACCGAAACACAGACTGACGGATAGGGCAATGGCGAGAAGCTCTCCTTAAAACACTACACAGTCAATACTTGTCACCACGTCCAGGGGCATCTGTCTTGAAGACACCACCAATGTATTTATCTTCCTTTATCCTTTTTGTAATTATGAATGTATTCCTGCCACCATGCTGCTGGACCCCCTGGTCAAGCTGCAGCAGTGGGCCCAGCATCAGTAGCCAGGGGTGGGTGTGTGTGTGTGGGGGGAGGGGGGTGCTTTCTGCCTCAACACTTTGACTGATTCCTGTGGCAGGATGTCTTGTGTGAGGCATCCATTTAGACGAGTGTGCACACACAGCATTTATAAATGTCATCCCTGGCCAACATGATCACATAAAGCCTTCTCAGACGGATTATTGCAGACGTATAACTCACGTTAATTGGCAAATCTCATTCTACTAAATGTGATTCTTCTCTTAAATAAGGCTTTAAAGTGTCTGGAAAGACCATGCAGAATGTAGCTGAGGATAATGCAGTTCGTTTCACTAAAAAGGTATCCTGTAATCATTATAGAAAGTGCATACCTGTGCTTTTTGTTGCTGGGGAGATTTGGGATAAGATAGCAGTATTAATTTTTTTGAACTGAAACTACCTTTTTTTTTTACATGAGGACGACAAGATGGCACCAACATTTTTATAACTCTGACGATACCAGCGTGCGATATCACTGATGCACTCCACAGCACTCAGTCCTGACAACTGCGCTGCTATGATGCAGAATGTTTGCGGTTTGTGGGTCGGTTTAGATCAGGTGTGTCAAACTGATCCAGTAAAGGGCCGCTGTGGCTGCAGGTTTTTGTTCCAACCAAGCAGGAGCACAGGTGATACTGATAACTAATCAACTGAGTGAAGACAGTTCAGGTGATTGAATGATTGGATTCAGGTGTGTTTCTGCCACTCTGCCCTTTCCTGGATCAGTTTGAAACCCCTGTTCTAGATGACAAAAAAACTAATTATATGTCCAAAATTGGTCATAGTGTAGTTCACCCAAAAATGCCTAAAAATGCTGTTGGACCTGGGTAATAGTATAGTATATCCAAAAATATGAAACAAGAAACACTATATTATAGTGTGTCCAAAACTGGAAAAAAAAAATGGCATACTATATTATATTTAAAAATGTCAAAAGAAAAACACCTTATTATAGGATGTCCAAATGTTGATTTTTGTCAAAAAATTATCATTCTGTAAAATGCTTACAAATGCTAGAATTGTCCCTGGTATACTCTGTGAAAACATAATACAGCATAATATGTCCAAACATGGCAAGAGCACAGGTGATCCTGATAATTAATCAACTGAGTGAAGACAGTTCAGGTGATTGAATGATTGGATTCAGGTGTGTTTCTTCTTGGTTGGAACAAAAACCTGCAGCCACTCGGCCCTTTACTGGATCAGTTTGACACCCCTGGTTTAGATGGTTGATTAACACAGATTTTTCCATGTTGGATGGTGCATATTTGCTCCCATAAAGGCTCTCATAATGAGAACAAAAATATTGTTTGCCACTATCTCCATTATAGTTGTGGTGTGGACTTTGCAATTTCAAAATGATATATTAAGAGTTACATTGATAGTTATCGCTCTTGGTGCGGGCAGCCAAAGACTACATCTAAAATAGCTGTGAAAATAAACACTGTTTTAAATACATCAATCACCTGTTGTGTATTTAAAGAGTTATCACCCTATGTGGTTTAGGTCAAGCAGAATGTTCTTCACTTGACTCTTATATGAAAATGCATTTTTCTGAAAATACTGCTTGTTTACCAGCTTGGCGAGAAGTGTTGTGTTTGATCTCACTGTATGCGCCATTGATCTTTTAATGCATCTGATGCCGAGGGAGCCGGGGAAATGTATACCCCAAGGGTAGGTGAGAATCTAGTGTGCGGCGGACTCTCCTCTCCTGTCTCCGCCCGCTCCTCCAACTCCTCTCTGCACAGCTCCAAAAGCAACTAATCCACCTCTGCTGAAAAACAGGCTGTTCAAACAGATTTGCAGCTGGCCTTGAACTTAAATACATTTGGGGGAAATTTGAATATGGAAGGTAAGCTGAAGAGAACAGAGGCGGCCCTCCGAGGACCGCGACTACACTCCCTCTGTGTTGTGCTAATGAGCACCTTTGTACAAACTGTAGCTTTTCAAATCCATGCTAATAGGAGGCCTGTACTTTGTGTGGCGCTCTACCGGTGGTCGTCTCTCTGAACCCTGTAGCAGCATGTGGTCGCTCGACATTCTGATGCTCTCCTGTCTCGGAGGTAGCTCCTGTACGTGTTGCCTGCACAGCCATAAAGTAGAGCAGACCCCCTCACGGCCACAAAGCCTCACCTGACCATCCTCTCGGTGTTCCTGCTGACAAACGCTGTGCTACTACAGAGGACATAATTGTTGGATTGTGTGGTAGCAGGTGGCCTGCAGACTGTGAGTGGAAACAGGAGGAGCCTTCCAGTCTAGAGCCAACAGAGGAGCCTCTTGAAGCTGCTTTGTGAAGATGGCAGAGGGGCTTAACAAGGCTTGATTGCATTAACATTTGTCATGCTTAATATACTACCTGGAAAGACTGGATCCAGCAGTAACATGCTGATTTGAGGAGTAACGATGTGTTTTATCATTAAGTTTGTGCAGCAAGAGGAGTTTTGGCCTTTTTGTTCTCTGGCACAGTTTTTCTTTGTCACTTCAGTGTGCTTGTCCAGCCTCGTTCATGTTCATCATGGTCCCCCTGGAGAAAAAATAAACTCTGTGAGCCTGCTGCACTTGGTCCCACAGTCTCTAGGGTTAAGGTGTTACTAGCTCCCTGTGCCTCTTCTCCCCGATGATCCTTATGAAATGGGTTGCGAGCTGCAGAGAAAAAAGAAAGCACATATCATATTCTGGACATGTAACGCAACGCCGAAAACAAACAGTGGAAGATACTCACATAAATCAAATATTCTTTTGCTGTTTCAAAGGACAGCCTCTCGAATAAAAAATTTAATTTAGCCCTCCACTCATGGATCGCTCCCTGTTTTAGGTATATTAAAATAAAACTTTGAAGCAATCCACTTCTAATAGGTTAAATATTAATGAGGTTTTGGTCAAGTGAGCCAAATCCAATTTGGCCCCATATGACTTGTGGACATGGTTATTAAAAGGCCAATCTGTGCTGCTCCTATGGCTTAACCCCCTCACCACCCTCGAGTTATGCAGTGTAAGAAGCTGTATGTTTTTTACTCCATTCATCACACGTTCACATCTCACTGACTACCTTCCTTTTTAAAGATCCTCTTTCTCTTGATCTCGCTCACCTTTAAAGCTTTTTGTCTGTGGGACTGAAGGGAAATATCTGAAAGAGAAAAGGGGCCAATTTTTGCAGAAGGCAGAGGAACTCTAAAACAATTGCGCTACCTAACATGCTTGATAAATAAATCTTTCCTGATCTCCCCCCAAAAAAGTTAGTGGCGGTCACACAAGACATTTGCGAGGCAGTCCCAGAGCAGAGGACAAGGGAACTAGAAGTGACATTGTGGCTCTGGGCTGTCTCAAAGGATTAGGCATTACAGCATTCACTGGCATGTGCTTTTGCTCCTTCCCATTATATCTGCTTGTGCCTCTTTCCAGATGACTTCTTCCCCAAACTGATCCGGCGGGCAAGATAATTGATTAATATTTCTTGAGGGAACGATGACTAACCGTTGCTGAGTTTCAACCCAAACACTCGGGTTAAACATAGTCAAAGGCTTTGCAAAATTCAGGGGTTTTCATATTTGACAGATACACAGAAATGGCTGGGAACATTTAGTTTGTGAGTGTGTTAACATGCACAGGGCATACCAGATACTAGCCTCTGTCCCAGGTCAAGGTCACAATAGGATAAGCGCTTTATGCACATTTTTACATTGTGATTAAAAGAACAGATATTTAAATAAACATTAATAAACATTTTACACACACACTTTTTTGTACTAAGTTATCACAGCTTATCATTGTATGTGTATCAGAGCTTCTCGTGTTTAGCTCATTTTATGGTAGAAGAAGTACGCAAATCTTTTACTCATGTTAGAGGTGCTATATACAACATTCAGAGCCTGCACACAGCTTTCACCTCTGACGCCACAAGCAAACACGGAGGCGGCTGAGCTGAAGCACTCAAAGTTCTTCCAATGGCAAAAATGCTGCCAGAGCTAAAATATTATGCCGAAGAGACTGGATTTTTTACCATGCGTTCACAAAGGCAGGCCGCTTTGTGAACAGAATTGCTCACATGCATGCCTTTGTATGACGTGCACTGTTATAGGAACCATTAGAGGGCACTAGAGAGCTCCGACTGTACAGAATTATTGGATTTTCCGGATATAAATAATAAACATAGCAAAGATTTTTGAGATCACGACAGAAAAAGTCAGCAGCACCATTGCTGATTATATGTAAGATCCTAAGACCAATTACGTCATGACAATGGGAAGTACTGCCCCTACTGTTTATGTGCGTATTGCATCACAATACGCATAGGATTTAATTTCTAATTTCTTTGGTGAAACCTCAGACAGATAGACATGTGATCTGACACGATTTTATAAACAGTCACAGGCCATAAAGGAACTCAGGTTTAATATTTAACAATACATAGCATGTGTGGAATGTAGTGTACATGTACCTTCAAATTGTACTTAAGCACTTAGTTACTTACAACCACTGACTGAATGTGTAACAGAGGGTTAATTTAAAATTATGATTGTGAATAATGAACTTCATTTTGCCAGAACACCTACACTCACACTCAACTGGTTTTACATCAAGGTCGATAAAGACATTACAACGCAAAGGTTTTCTGTCAATGGGAGAATTACAGTACATGCATTTATTGTGGGTGATAATGGGAGGTTGAATGGAACCATCTTACCATCTTAATAAGCTCTCATGTGATGCTCTCTAAAAACAATCATTACAGGCCTTCCTGGAGCACTCCCCTACCCCGTGTTTATTAATCAGCTAATTACACATTGACAGTAATGGGCCTGCTGATTCCCACACTTAAATGAACAGGGCTGAATAGCTCTTTAATGATTAGCCTTTGTGTTTCTCTCTCCTGCTCACTCTCCTTCTCTCTCTCATACACACACCCGCACCCACACACACACAATTATTTTCACAATTGAAAAAAAGAAAGAAAATCAGACCTCCCAGTGAGAACGTTTGCACACAAGCGGGCCAAGAAGCCCCTCACAGACTGTGCTGCTAAAAACAAATCTGTCTCCACAAACAGAAAACAATTAGAGTGGTTACAAAGGCAGCAGGTTCATGGTTACACTATGTCAACTTGTGTGGGTTTCTGTGTTAAGCTGAGCCTCCAGCAACAGCAAAACCCACCGTGAAAGTTTGGTGGAGCAGCGCAGGCAGGTGCAGGTGCAGACGGAGGAGACGGGGTTGGGGGGGTGGGGGGTTTTGAAGGACGCGAGCAGGGTGCGGAGTGGAGCCGGAGAGGGCGAAATAGTGCGGTGGGCTGCATTTCTGTCAGCAGAAGTGATGGCTGAGTGGTAGCGTTATTTGTCTTGTGCTGCCATACGGCCCTCGCACCAGCCTGGGCATTAATGAGAGGGGGCCGGACCGCCGGGCAGGAACACGGCGGGCCTCAGACGCAGGTGATCTGTCACGCAGCCGTCTTGCTCAGGCAAGGAGACACGTGAAGACAGAGGGGAGAGCAGAGGCAGCAGGGCTGACCAAGGGGCCGGCCTCCACAGGGGCACCCACATGTGGCACTTTCCAACATATAGAGATAACGGTCTGACCAAGTTTTCAAACTAACCTCGCACCCGGCCGACTGACTCTAAACTCTGAAACGTAGCGCACTGAATAAGTTTGGGATTATTACCATCATCCTTTTATAGAGATAAAGATGAAGGGCATTATACAGTAGGAGACAGCAGGGGAGGAGTAAAATTGCAATAATTAATTAGTCTGTGTGTGAGACCAGCCAAGGCTATTAAAATCCATCAGGATCTTTAAACATACTGATTCATCTTTGCCTCACGAATAATTCTCCCAAAACTGTGGAGTGTGTAAAATGTATTCATTTCCATTCTCGATCATTGGGCAATATGGGGATTTTCTTTAAGTCACTCACTGCTGTATACAAACAGTTTTTAAACAAATATCAATGTCTGCAGAAATTGTCCGTGTAGGCATGGGTTGTACAGCTTTTTAAGAATAAAATTCAAGCACTATTAAAAAAAAAAGATATTTTTGGGCCATTTTCAGCTTTATTGATAGTAGTAGTAGATAGAGTGAAAGGGGGAGACATGCGGGAAAGAGCTCCGAGTGAGACGCCTCAGTGGGGTGCACCACCGCACCCCAAATTCAAGCACTTTTTATGTAGCTAAACTAACAACATCCATACCATCAAAGCCTACATCGTCACATTTAATTGTAACATTCAAATGTATTTGTTCTGTGCTTTGACAGCCATGTAGTTCCATTATATTCAATAAGGCACACATTAATTACACTACAGATGAGAAAAAAAAAATATATTATTTTATATCTTAATCATAACCAATAACATATATTAGAAAACTGGTATGCTCTGTTCTATATCTAGTAAGGACTTGTTGGATTGAGCTGGATTGCTGGATTGATGGTGGTGAGAAAAGTAGAAAATGGCCAATTTACGGCTGAGAAATGGAGTGGTCATCTAATCCAAACAGATACCTGGCTTGATAAGTTGTTGTTTTTTCTTTTTTGTTTTTTTTTCACAACCAGCTTCAGCACTTCCACGGCAGTGCTAAAAGGGTAAAGAAAGAAGACAAAGCAACAGCTGGGTACCGCCTCAGTAATTCCCCACGGGGACCTGGAAGACACCTCCAGCCGCAGACCATTTTCACTCCTGATTACAGAGTTTCAAATCAACCACTAACACATACAACAATCCACTTCCTCTGGCCAACTCAAACAAAGACTCGGCTGTCGTGTTCACTGAGAGCAAGACGCCGTTCTTTCTGCTAAATGCAGTCTTTCCATGCAAACAAGATGTTTACCAGAAAACAACTCCACTCAACAAATCACTGAATCTGATTTTGTCTCTGAACACATTTATGTCAGAATGGCAACAAACCAAAATTTGTACACAGAGTGTGTGAAAGCTTGTCAGAGTGAATGTGCATCTCCTGGCGGTGTTGAGATTACCGAGGAGAGACATGGTGCAGAAGGCTGCCAAAGTAAAGATTTATACAGAGCAGTTGCAGCTGCAGAAACTGACATTGGACGACATAGGATGCATGATAAATCATGGTGGACAGGGGGCACTAGACTCAAGAAGCAGGAAAACACTCTGAACGGGGCTACGGGGGGATGTGCCAATCAGGGACTCTCCTGATCCTACATTTAGGAAACATCATCATTTAGTCACCTAATCCAAAACACCCACAATAAAATATCTAAGAGTACATTCAAGTATTTCTATTTTTAAAAACTATTTACAACAGTGATAACCCCCTTCGCAATTTGCACACGTTGACTATAAAATGTATTTTTTTTTGGAAAAGGAATAAATCAGTTCTTGTGTTATCTTTAGAATTTTAACACATGTATTTGTCCCTCTTTTACAACAGACTGTGGGTCCGTTAAACGGCGAGAAACTGAGGGATGCCCCTTGTTCCGCATGTTGAATATGAGGGGTCCTTAAGGGCCAGGGGTGAATCCTTTTTTACTTTTATGGGGAGCGGTTCAGCGCGAGGGAGGTGAAGGACAGAGTTGCCGGCCGTTCCATCACTCAGTGCAATAAATTGATGCAATCTGTATCCAAGTAAAGCATTGGCTGTTTTTAAATTCCACCTCTTTTATCCAAATGAATGATGGACCCAGGTACAGTGCACTGTGCAACAATATTAATATACATCAGAGGCCTGCACCCCTCACTAAATCAGGGAACCACCAGCATTTGTTATTTAAATGACAAACAGCAGCTGCAGGAGTGGAGCATGGAGAGGGGACGCAGAAGAGAAGGTGGACAAACCAATTCAGATTTCAATCCAGCAAAGACACAAGGCCCCGAGCCATGACTCTAATGAAAAAAGGCAGCTCCACTGGTCCAAACAGACACAACGGCTGCTGCTCGGTGCCACCTCCAATAGGTTGAACTCCACATCACACTTCCTTTCTTCTTTTGCTTTAAACAAACATTACACAGCTACAAAGTCCAACTGCACACTTGTCTCTGCTGTTCACAGCAAATATTTTATATTCTGCAATTTTGGAGGAATTAAAGAAATCTATTAACGAGACCAATGCCACGTTTCCATTTCATGGTAACGCATGGTTGGAGTTCCAAGCCGATGATAAAAGGTGGAGTTAAAACACTGCAGACCGCCGTCAGAGAGCATCATCACTAGTGTGACAGGGAACGTCCTGCACAAGTGTGCAATCTTTAAATATCAAGCTATCACAGGAATGAGTTCTTAAACCTGGAAGTAAGTTAGTATCTTAGCACCATGGGGTCTAACCTCTTAAATTCAATGAGGATTTTGTATGGGTTTTTGGTTAATTATCTGAAATAATCTGTGGTTAACAGAAGCTTAAGAGATGTCACCGTTTTGTTCTACTGTCCACCAGACACGGACGGGAACTGTCTCACTAGTCCGCCTCACAGCCTCTAGTCATGTTTTTAAGTGCTCTTGCAAACTCTTGTAGATTGCAAATTCTGTTAATAAACAATTTATTAGGCTACGAATTCAAAACCACTGGTTAGCTTGTCGGAGACCGTCCTAAGGATAACGGCTGTGACATTCAAGTCATGTGACCGTGGAGTAGTTACCTCTTACTTTCGTCGGCTGCATGAAAGCTTCAAACATAATAAAAATGGCACTAGTTTGTGAAGATTATCCTGCTAAACAAAATGCGTAAGCATCAGAAACGTGTGTTTGTCATAGAGCTTATTTTCTGCCATGATCCCAAATCCAATGCAAAAATCCCATAGGGGAATTCTCTATAGACCCCATGGCAATACTACTTCCGTGTTGGCCTACAAAAATATGTGATTTCTTTAGCTCCTTTAAGCAGCAACAGTTTTTTTTAATACAACAATCGCAAAAATTGCATCATCAGATGTCATCAGAGTTTTGCACAGCGATTCTACGGCCGTGGGCAGATTACGGCCTCCAACTGCCAGTGTCACTCAAAGAAACATGTAACAAGCAGGAAAACTCAAAGTTACTATAAAGAAACATAAAACAACTACAAAGAGACACAACAAATGGGCATTTTGTATGCCGTGTCCAGGGGCCCATTGTCTTGTAACCAGTCTATGCTTGTAACTTGGCTGTGGCAAATAGATGAGAATCCTACACTGAGGCGTAATATTGGTAGAGGAAAATTAAATTGAGAAAAGAACCTGGTACCAAAATTGAGTCAAGTTGAGCAGAGATGCCAGGTCTTTTTTTGAAAGATAACTCCTAATCAGGTTTAGTTTTCTATGTAACAAAATAAAACTAAATAATAATCGAGGTGAGGTCAGAGATTCTTCAGTATGTGTGGAGGGAGATACCTGATGTTGTGTTGGACACAGCTTTTTCCCTCCTCCTGCTGATGTCACTCCGGGGCCGGTATGCACGGGAAACATTAGTCAGCCTGTGGGGGACAGAGACAGAGAGAACAAACGTTACTCCCGCCCAGAATACACTCGTAAACATGTAGAATTTTAATAATTTCACAAAAGTCGATAAATGCAAGCGAGGCACATTTGCAAACACAGCATCTTACATTCAGCCTCAGTACGGTGCATATTTTGCCACATCTTAATTTTTCTTCATTAATAGATATTTTCAGCAGAGAGAATATTCGATGAGGAGAGGTGCTTGGGGTGCATGTGGCTGAGTCATTGCAGAGTTCACATAAACAAATTACACCTGCTCTATGCCTCCTGTGTCATATGTCAGGAGCCCTGAAATAGGAAAAGCCCCCCCACCAGCTTAATGGCCCTGACTTGGGAGATGTAAAGTTAAGGTCAAGGTCCGCTCCATCACTGTGGGGGTGGGGGGCAGCTGATGTGGTGTGTATGTTTGTGCATGGGAGGAGGAGAGGGACAGTGGAGTGTGTGGGGGGCGAGGGAGCCACATATAAAATATGACAGAAAAAAAGATTTAAGTTAAAATCTTGAACATTCTGCTTGTTATACACAACTAAACTGCATCTCAGAGAGGATTTAAAGAACAATATGGTGTGCTGTTAGAAAATGCCAATAAACCAAACTTGTAAAAAATGAATTCACAACAGATTGCAAAACAACAGAAGCTCACACAGAAGAGAGCTCCTTGTTAACCAGCGCGGCTACATAAAGCTCACAACCCTAACAGGCACATGCTACAATAAGGCCCCGTCAGGGCAGCCTTTTAACAGGCAGCCTGTTCCATGACCTCAGCACCCATAAATCACATGACGGGTGTGCAGGCGCGGGGTGTCGAGAGCTGTGCGGGGCATGCTTTGAGCGAAGTCTCTATGTTGTATAATCAATAGATATAAAAATAAATGGCCTGACCGTTATTCTCTCCCTGCTACCCCTCTCTAATAAAATCCCAGTAATGCATATTTCATTTACTTTTATACTTATTGATTACCTGTACTCCAGTTAGTAAATCACGCGCCTATCGATCCCTCAATCGTACCTCTGTCGGACAGCACATAACCAGCCATTTGCGCCCCTGATAAAGAGCTCAGGCATTGAACTCTCCACAGTAAATCTTTGCAAACTAACTTTTTAATTCCAAAATCGATCCCCGTTTAAACGTCGCATTATTTCACGAGGCACGCCTGCGGTATTAAAAGTAATACCCTGATGCATTTGGTCTTAATGTGTGGAGGTCCATCCCTACAGCTCTTCCCTCATTACACCGAGGCCGAGGCACTCTGGGGGCCCCTGCTGCCTGGAGGGAGGCGAGGGCCCTCCACTGCTGCCGAGAGCCGAGACGCAGAGCCGCTCCGGGGCCGCCAGGAACCCACCGAGACACTCAGCACAATGCTAATCAAACATGAGAATACCATCAGCTGGCTCATTAACCAAGGCAAAACACCACCATTCATCTCGGAGCAGAACCCAAAGGCTTTTTATAAGCATGTTACATGGCTCAGT
Source organism: Serranus cabrilla (assembly GCA_903364295.1). Taxonomy (NCBI): domain Eukaryota; kingdom Metazoa; phylum Chordata; class Actinopteri; order Perciformes; family Serranidae; genus Serranus; species Serranus cabrilla. Next base: position 337,299 of record CAFUXE010000596.1, on the reverse strand, counting down.
GTAAAACTGAGAGAAGTGATAAAAAAAAAAAAGGCACAACACTGTTTTTATTATTTAACATCTGCTCCTTCATCAGTTTTAACAGTGTGACAGATGTTGGCCAGTTGTTTTGTCCCTAAATATACAGAAACTGTGATGAGAAAACAAAGATTGACTTAGAGGCAATGAGCAATGGAAAAACAAGTAATATGTAATGAAGACGGCCAACAACAACTCAATTCCATCAAAGACACAAGGACACTGAAGAAAAAGTCTCCGAGATGGATTTTTCAGGTCATATGAGACACTTTTAAATGCGGTGCAGTCCCTTAGGGTGCAGAGTAAAACAGCACTGACACAGGGTCAATTGTAATTTTGGCGCCCACATCCAAAAGCAAATATATCAATTAAAAATAATAAATCAAAAGAGGAGTGAGGAGCTGCAGTTACAAAATGGCCATCTATTTTCATTAGGGTACACGGTGCTTCAGGTGTGAGCAGGATCTCAAGATTAATAGAGGTATTCAAATGAATCAGAAAGGATTAGGGTCTCCAGGGGACATAATCAATAGCTCCAAATCAATAATCAATAGGCCACTCACACCAATATACTAACTGCTGACACCAAGATCTCACAATTAAAATGAAAACTGGGAAGGGAGTGGCGTAAGACTATGATTTATCTCACAGCGCAAGTGTCATTTAGAAATAAATAAGTCAATAGATAAAAGCTGCTGCTGCCTGGCTCAGGTGGGAGGCAGTTATGCATTTTAACGTGGCCACCGCCCCCCGAGCATTACAGCCAAATCCCACAAAGCATCGCGCCTATTCACGCGCCGATACCGGGATAAACAGCACGCAACCTCATACAGCCTTTATCACTTAACATCAAATCTCTGATTGTCGCCGTCAACTGGCGGCAAACAGGAGATGACAGCTTTTATTAATACAGTATCATTTCAACCTGGCCGCAGTACAAGATTAATGCTTACACTCTGCTCACTGAGAAAACACTTTTCTCTCAAGGGTGTTTGGAAACAAAGAAAAGTCAGATGTATGGGAGCTCAGCGCGAGAAATCGATCAGTAAGATGCTGGAAAAGAAATGAAAATATAGCGAAGTGAGATCGAGGAGGACATTTTAAAGTTGTTAAGAGCAGGCATGAGCGATTATAGCATTCCTCATTGTCATGCAAAACAAAACCTGGAACTGGTGTTGTGTTTGCATGTGAATGTGTGTTTTGGAGGAAGTTTGAGGAAGTAAATGGGTGCCCGTGTGTGCAGAGCTGGGTCGTAAGGACGGAGCAGCCATCTCACTGGAGAGTGGATTTGAGCAGCTTGGGGAGAGAGATTCAGCTCGTGCCGTCCAACGGGACACATCAGAAGCCCCTCTCGTCAATCCCCCCTCTCTCCCTCGTTCATTTGGGAGTATGATTTATACTTTTTGAAGTGAAGGGTCTTGAATCCCACTATAAAGGAATTAAGAGGTCTCCCCTGAGTCCGCCATTCAAATGAGAGCATGGCAGGGATATGAGAGCTTTTTAATAGAGAGAAATTAGTATTCACAATGCCTCAAACTGGAATCTGAAGGAACCTTTCAGGTGGAGAAGAAAGGGCCAGTTTAGAAAAGAAAGCCCTAAGAAGTCGGGGGCTTTTCATAGCAGTCGTGTTTTTGCCCCTCATCAAGGAGTGCTGGAGCGCTCTGTGAAATAACCCAAGAGAGAGGGAGGAAAAGGAGTGTGTGTGAAACAAAATTAAGAATGCACCATAAATAGGCAGAGTGGAAACAATACAATGAGGAGTCCCACAGTCTCGAGGCCAACGGGGCTAAGCGGCTTCTCAATAGTCCCCCATGCAGATCCAACAGTTCCAGGGATGACTGGGAGCGATGTGATGCTTTGACAAACATCTTCTGGATAAACCTTTTTTTTTTGTGCAGTCCCAGAAATGCAGGGACTTGAATCTGCATTACAACTATGTCAACACAGTATTTCTCTATTTGGCAACGCTGACCTTGAAAACTATTGAAATAAAGGATTGCTGCATCCAACTGTAGCTGACTATTGTCGGTTGAGCTCAGACTTCAGGCTCGGACTAACATCACCTGTTCAACCCCTAAAAACACACACTTTACATTGTTTTATCACCTTGATACTTCATTACTCAACTGATAATATCAGAAATGCTTGTCAAGATTAATTTAATGTCTTAGAGGTCTGGCACAGACTCTCTGGGGTCTCACAGAGGTCAGCTGTTGACAGTGTTTTTGAAACCAAATTTCTAAATGAGTTTATTTAAATGTCTGTTATTGGAGTGTCATAAGTTTGTTCTTCTTGTACTTCTAACAGAGAGTTACAGACATTTACAGCATTTGAGTCTGTGAGAGCCCAAGCAATCCAAAAGTAAAGCCAATATCAACAAAATGGGTTATGATGGATTTGGACACATATTTGAAATACATAAAATACATTATTACATTCACATTTTTTGGCATCAAAACAGCATCAATCTTAACAAAGAATACTCCAGCTAACAGCGACCTTTGCTCTGTAACTGATTCATTTAAGACCATAGAATTTTCCGTCAATATATTGAGCTTTGATTGAATGGGGTCTCCAATAGGCCCTTGAGAGGCTGCTGTATTTAACTAACATGTGGCATCAACTACCTGTTTCTGCAGACTGAGGAGGAGCATCTGAGATGGGAGCTCTCTGACATCATGTCAATAGGACACACTGGTAATGGGCACAAAGGGTTCAACTGGAAATTGAAAGTATCAATAACATTTAGATTTTGCAATTTCACCATCAAAGTCTGAACAAACTGGGGTTAAAAAGATAATAAAGCTTGTAAGGACTCGTACTATAACATACCTGGCTTCGGTCTCGTTTTCCAACAGAAGGCAGCCAAAAGCTAAAAAGAGATAATCAAAGTATCACTAAGTGCAAAATGATGATGGAAACAGATTGACTTAATACCACAGGAGTTCTGTATCATTTTGGAAGACATTTAACCAGCATGTCTTACTCTCTCTGGTAAGGATCTTGGGAGAAGTGTCTCAGTCTCTCTACAAACACTGGCATGCTGTTGCCCTATAAATAAAAAAAATCACAGATACACAGTAAAAAAACAAAGACGAGAACAATAGTATAACTGTTTTAGAGAAAGAGTTTGCTTTAACCTTGCTGGGAAGCTGCCTTCTCTCCTTCCTGATGCAGCAAGCAGCAGAGCCAGGCACTCGTTTCAGACGTGAATGATATCGATACCCTGAAACAAAAGAAAAGCCCATTTATCTTCCTGTGTTGCAACATGATCAGAAAAGTTCATTAATGTTCGTAAGAATTTGTGTCAAAAGCACAAACCTCTCTGAGAGGGCCGTGCAGGTTGCAGGAATGTGGGCTGGGGTCGGCTATCCTCCAGGGAAAGCTGGTTGTCTGAGTCCCAGCTGGGTAGTAGGCCGGCCACACCTGCACCTACTCCACAGTCCCCCTCAAAGAACCAGTCACTCTGCTCGTCATCGCCTGCACACAGAGTCAGTCAGCATGCCGCTGCTGCAGCTTGCTGCATATTTCTGTATTTTTCATACGTCCAAAAGCATCTGTATAAACCATGGCTGCAGTCTCAGTGACACCACCCATGGGTGTCTGAAGATGCATTGTGAAACTCAGTGTCAACTCAAGGCTTAACTGCTACAAGGCCGTAAACATTTAGGCATTTAAACATGGGGGTGTAAGCATTTTAGAAAGTGCAGTTCATGCACTTCCACATTGACTTTATTTTCAGCCCTGGAGTTGCCATATGTGCCGAAGTCTAAAACACGACCACCATAGAATTAGCTTTGTCCAAAACTCAACTAGCATCATTGGATCTGCACTTCTAACACAGCACTGTTTGAGGATATTTTTGGAAATAAAAATTCTGGAACTTTGAGCTCACAATGTGACTGTTTGATGTAATGTAATTAAATATGAAATTGAATTATCATATTCAGGCTTTTTTTCAGTTATATCATTCGCTTTGGTGCTTCTATAAACTCTAGTGGCGCTTTGACAGACACATGGGTGTGTCGATAATGACTGAAATCTCATTTTAGGGTAAACTGCTACACACCACCAGACAACCAGACAACACCAGTGTCGTCCCCAGGCGGCTCGCTCTTCTCAGACCTGTCAGTCAGCAAAGAACACGCAGGAACCATGCCTCTCACAGTCAAGGTGTAGTGACAACTGTTAAATCAGAGGCCGCCTGGCCCCTCCACGGCTAATGAGATTAGCAAAGGCTTCAGCGCTCATTAACACGACATGACAACGTCTTATTAGAGTCGCCTGGGTGCCCAGCAACCAGCCCATTGTATCGAAACCTCCCTCTCTAGCCCCAGCATTCCCTTGGAGTCGAGCGGGGTATCGTTCAAATCTGACAACTTGTCATCGTCCTTTTCACAATCAAGAAGGCTTCATCTGTGAGCTCCAGATACACAATATCAAATTACTGTCCAGATTGAAACACATTTAGTGATGAAGCTGTTTAACGGTTCCCACTATATGTCTAAATGATTTGCTTTTTAATACCTTGTCTTCCCTCATCGTTGGTGAACAGACCAGGGTCACTGCTGCATGTACTGCTGGTTTCCCTGCAAAGAAAAGAATAAAAATATCACATGTGAATGATCGCCACTGACCCGTTTCTTTAATATCAATGACATCTGAGGATGAAGAACTCCGTCTTTTCCAACCTGACGGGTTCTTTAGGTCAGACAATGTTATAGCATCTGAAAAGTGAACAATGTGAATCAAAAATGTACATGCCCCTGTAACGTCAATATGTAACATGTAACATTCAATGATAATAATAATAGAGAAGTCCGAAGCTAGAGGTCGACATAAATGGAAATGACACAAAAAGACAGAGCGTGCCGTGTTCTCCCTTGTTGCGATAGCAAACACAAAGGCATGAGGAGAGGCTCTGATCGAAGCCACTGAGTGACATGCACAATCTAATTGAATATCCTCCGCTGTCAGCTCCAATCTAATCTGGCCTGCGTTGTGGAGGATGACAGGAGAGCGAAACACATTCCCCTGCCCGCCCCTCCCTCTGGGTGTGCCCCACACACAGAGCGACCCACAGACGTGCCGCTTCCACACAACAACTGGCCAACATCTGCTGTGTGGTCTGCCACTGCCGACTGCCTCGCCCGCTCCATCGCTGCTCCTCTCCACACCTCCGGGGCAACCCCTGTTACATCGCCTCCACACCCTCTGTGCCCCCTCTGCTACCCCAGACCACCCTGGCTTTCTCTGCCTTTCTCACACCTCAGCCACCTTGAACTGGGACCTCCAGACACTCCAAGGTCACGGAGGGGGATCAGGGGAGGGGTGGAGGTGTCAAAGATGCAGGGACAAAAAAGGATGTCCTCTCTGGATGTAAACCAAACTATGACAATGGTGGCATTACTCACTTGTAACAAGCACATGTATTCACTAGCCACATATATATTAATAAATATATTTCTTTTTCCTAAAGGCCTTTTCTGAATAGCAGTTAGCTTGAAGGAACATCATGGCAGTGGATGACACTGGGGTCCTCCATTAGTTCATTTTGAGTAATTCTGATACAGTATCAGTTCTACTGCTGCCATACATGCTTTCTTACTTACTTAGCCTTTTTATTTTTTAATAGGGCTCCTTGATTATGGCATAAACCATAATTACAATTATTCAGCTATATCCTATAATTAAAGCTAATTTCAATTCAAATTACTATATGAAAGAAGAAGGGACCTGATGCTCTTGATTGCCTTGCATTTTGCTTCCTATTTTTCATCGCTGACCTTGCTTACAGGAGAAACCTTGAGGGTCAGATATGCGCTGATACAGTACATCGCCATATTGCAGAGGCCTGCAAGAGACGGCAGGATCAGAAAAACGTCCGTCCAGCCTGCGTGTCTTCCTGGCCAGATGGCCCTGCATCATCTCCCCTCACATCCACAAGAAGCAGATGTGAGAGGGACCAGGCCTCTCCGGGGAATCTGGAGGATGTCTGGCCTAGCTTAGCAGTCCTGGACAGTCCCTCAGCCCCCGTCCCACCCCTTCAGCCCTCTCTCCAGACTGACTCCCCAGGCCGCTGCTCAGCTGTACCCAACCTCTGGACACATTGGCTGGCATCTGGAGCACACAGTCCTCCAACATCAGTAGAGGACACTGCCACAAGCTCTACAAAAACTACATTTATGGATTTAATGCTTCTTTCCACAACCTTTCCTAGGAATTTGGAACCGGGGATGAGCAACTATTTCCAGCAGTGTTGCATCTTCTTCCATTTTCTAGGTTTAAAAAATGCCTTTGCTTCTATTGCTTTTGTTCAAAGTTTGAAAACAATCACAGGTATAAACAATTAATTAGAGACACCCATTAAGTATTTATCCGTATTAAAGGTGTAATGTGATGTCGCTTGGAGCAGCACAGGGCCGTTGTGAGACCGTTTCCATTAAGTACTGCCTAATTAATGCCATGAATAATTGAGACCCCCATTTTTCTTGGGACCAAAAGAAACACTTCTTCTTTCTTCAGCAGTGACCTTTGCCAGGAAAAGTTGACAAACATTTTGGGCGAACTTGGGCTTTTGGCTCACACACAAAATAGCACTTCCCCCAGTCATAAGATATTCTATTGTGGATTAGAAGCTATATAAACAAATAAGTCTTAATTACATAAAATACCATATGTCCATGGTGAAACAAAGGCAAGGGCAAAAACAAAAACTGCACTCCAGTGTTTTAGAGCTGAACTTAAGTCCCCACATGGCCCTATTGTCTCTATACAAGCCAAAGAGGTGAAGCAAAACACAGTATCCAGATGAGCACTAATCATTAGGATATAATCCTTAGCTCCTGGGAGAGGCAGACCAGTTTGCACAGAGATTACAGGCTAGCCGCCATTTATTGAGCCCGGGCTCATTCTGCAGAGGAATAAAGAAGAGGCACAGACGGAGGGGGGCAAAGCGCTGATAACAATGGATCTGTGGGCTCTTCAAACAAGCCGCCCCAACCCAAATCCATGCCCTCTTCCATGGGTGTCTGATTATAAGGTTATCCCACCATCCCTGAGCTGCAGTAATTGGATTAGTCTCAGAGATTTATGAAAATTAACTTCGGCAAATGCCGCACTGCTTTACCAAAAACTCCTCGTAGAGTTTTCAAAATATAAATTACAGCACGATAAAGCCGAGTGTGAGAAAAGCACGCACAATGGCTTTGTTTTTCTGGTGGCAGGGTTGAAGTTAACGTCAACAGTAGCAGCTCACAGCTGGAGGTGCTGGCTGAGCCCGGGACGGCGTCTACCCACAGGTGAGACCTGCTTGCTGGGCCAGCCTGGGTGCCAGGTGGCCTCACTGCCAGCAGGCTGGGCCAGGTCTAATCAAGGATGTGGAGCCCAACTGGAGCTGCCAACATCTGCTCCCCTTGAACTTGGGTGGCTGAAGGCAAAGCTCTGCTCAGTATGCACGTAAGAGGAGTGACCTTGAGGAGACGCGCATTTTAAGAGACCAGACACTCCATATGAAAAAGGTTAATGGAATGAATGGAGACCAAAGAAATCCGAGCGCTTCAAGAGACATTTCAACAATGGCATCTGTGTCTGACATTAAATGGACCGTACACTCTCTGAGTATAAATATTGTTGTTGTACCACTGTCAGCCCGTCATCACTGCTGCCATTTGTTCGTATCCTTTGCCTCTGCCACAGCTTAACCATTAGATTGTTCAGCCCTCAGTACACTGTGGCAGTCTACTGAGCAGCAATCAAGAGCGTTGGCGTTGTGTAAGTGAGAAATGATTGACAGTGTGCCATGGTGTTCCCATTTATTTCTTCTCCGGAGCTGTTTTCTGTCAGAACGGCTATTGATTTTTCCATAAAGTAAGAAAACAAGTACCGTTTAGGGGCTAGGGAGGTCAGCACAAATTAAACCAGGAGATGTAAAGCCTTCTGTCTGTCCCATTACCGGCAACTGCAGATGTCTTCTTCTCACATGTTTTATATGATCAGCAGATAATGAGATCAGCAAAGGAAATACATTGTGCAGGAGCATGACAAGACGCTGAGGATGGGACCTCTGGGGCGTAAAAGACCACTGTGTGCAACTTAATGTTAGAACTGAAATCCACTGCCTGACATTTCTATCTACGTTTTGACCATGTGTATTTAAGTATTTAATGCCAAAACACCATTTATATATTATATTATATAGAAAAAAACAATTTGATGAAAAACTGAAAAATGATCACCCTTTTTAAGGTTAATCTGATAAGGATTTATACCAGAAGAACTGAAACAATTAGTCAAATAAATAAATAAATCCAGCAACTGAAATTAAATCTGGGACTATTTTGACAACAGTTAATGCCTTTTTTAATAAAGAAAAAAACAAAAACTTAAATACACGTTTGTCAGCCATGCATGGCTCTATGGCTGACAATATTGGTTCTCCACTTCTGACTGATTATTCAACTACTGTATTAAGATAATTGACATGACATTTTGTACAGACATTCATGGTCCCCAGTAGATAAACCCTCTAGCGCCACCAAAAGGTTAATTTTTTGTTCTTTTTTCCAGTGAAATACTTGGACATCTGGATTGGTATAAACACTTGGTATTTGGTAATATATCATTAGCCATGATAAATCATGAAACCATTATTAAATTGTGAGGTAGTTTTATCAAATTTTGTTTCCGTTCTGCTTTTCTAATGTGATACTTCAAAATGTGAGCAAACACATTCTACACAAATAAACTTAGTTAAATTGATATATTTGGGTTTGGGACTGTAGCTTTGATAAAATAAGACGTTTGAAACAAGGAACTTTAGCTCAAGGAAACTACGATTTCCTGTTGTTCAGAAGACCAAATGATTTAACAGAAAATAACTGCTAGTCACAGCTCGTTATACCAGAAAACACTGGGGCAAGGTGAAGGCTCAATATAATTGTCAGTCATTTGGAAACAAATCCTTTCACATTTAGTTTTTTGATTACACAGATTATCTGGATCGTTTGCTTCACTGTAATAATAAAATTCCCTTCTCTGCTGCCAGTTACAGCCACATTTAGTTTTGCTAAATAAAATGCACACAAGAGGTTGCACTCTGGGACACTGGGACAGGCCGAGCTTTAATTACCCAGCCCAAGAAAGGAATTCATTTCAAAACAAATCAATACCACACCAAGTCACTTATTTATTTGTGACAATATTTCTCGAAAGGAAATAATGAGCTGGCAGATGCCCGGAGGCATAACTATCAAAGATCCCTCCCTGGTGATCATTTCAGCTATAGGAGATGAGGATGAAGAGACTCTATCATTCATTTTTAATGTCAACTCAATACTTTAAAGTGGAGGGGTATGATTGTGATACTTTTTTTTTGGTTTAGTTGAGGACATGCTGAATATTGACAAGTGGCTCGATGAAGACAGGCAGTATAGATCATCTTAAATGTCGCCTTGTTTAATTGCTCCTGTCTGATAGTAGTTATGCCCATGACTTTTATGTTATGGGTTTAACTGCCTGGGTAACTTTCTATTTAAAGGGTAAAAAGGGCTTTTAGAGTTTTGAGCTCCCTTTTCAGTATGGTTTTAATCCTGACTTTTCAAACAATGACAGGGCTAACATTTGACTTGTTGCAATGCTGTAAATTAAATGCAGGCTTTGGAAAACTGCTTGGTTTTCACAAATAATAAACCAAAAGTTTTTTGTACATAATTAAAAAATTGACGCCAAATGTGGACTGGATCTTTTTCTATAGAGCATAACTTTGTAATGTGTCTCCATCATAAAACCAAAAAGAGGAATACAATTGAAATATCTTTCCTTGAATCTGACCTTACCCTTCTGACATATTCTCATCTGCAGCATCTCTGTGTTCCTTGGTCATCTTTCTCTTCCAGCACTCCTTTCCCATCAACCTGGCTCCTTCAGTCTGTCGGTCTGCTGCCACCCAACCGCCAGACCTCTTCTTCGATCCTGACAGATGCTGCATCCTAGACGGCCTGTGTCGCCGTTTCCCATCCACACCAGAAACCTTTAACTTCCGCTGCAACCTAACTGTGACGTCTGAGGTCATACGCTTGACCTTCCTCCTCCTCCTGAGTTGGCGTCCTGGATTATTCTCAGTGAAGGAGTCAGACTCTGGCCAGGAGGGCTGCCTAGTCCTGACCGGGCCTCTCATGACGGAGCGCCATCGGCTGGTTGAAGTCATGTCGTCAGAGTCACTGCAGTTGGCCACAGAGGCAGCGATGGTCGAGGAAGCGTTCCCCCTGTATCCTTTAGTCTCGTCCAGGCTGGACTCTGAGGCCTCAATCCAGCATCGCCTGTGCTCCAGCGGATAGAGGGAAGATTCGCGATAGCGCTTGCGGCCTCTGCGGCGGCGGATTTGCCGGCGCTGATGCAGGGGACTCAGGACCATTTCCTCCCAAAGCTCCCCCAGCTTGCTTTGCTCTGAGGTCTGCTCCAGAGCAGACACCAGGTCCTGCACCAGCTCATCCATCATGGTGCTGAAAGGAAGAAAAGAAAATATAAAACTGAGTAAAGATAAAGAGTTAAAAGCCATGGATGATGCTACATCAAAACAAAGATTTTGTTTAAAATACAAAAGCCATGACAATAAACAAAAGCTAAATGTAAATCCAATGCTAGAGTGCCTTCAAATGCAGTTCCTCTAAGAAAACAGACACGAGTCGTTTCCACTCAACTGTTAAGTAAATTGTATGCAAACTTGCCACAAATGCAAAAAAGAAAAAGAAAAAAGAAGCTTTTTCTCCCCATCAACAAAATTGGGATTTTGATTTCAAGATGGGTTAGCAGAACTCTAGGACCACAAAAGAACATTCAGAACCCTAGTGGCATCACAGACTCTATGGTCTTGTTTACAGGTTATATTACTATTATTTGAAATATTATTTTATGAGACACATTTGTCTATCATCAGAAATGTTGCCATACCATTTCTACTGTGATAGCTGTCACTTCAATATTTCTAGGTGCATCTGGACTAGGATTGGGTCGATAGACAATGCCATCATCCATCACTGAAGGACAATCATCAACTCCTGAACAATTTTGTTACTATAACGCATAAAGTCTGCAGTTCGAGGTTCAGGTCTGGTGGTGAATTATTCTATATTTTTGCAGATTGGCTCTCACAACAGGTCAGATGGATGCATATTAAAAAGCCAATGGAACCCATGGAAAGACCAGGTGAGTCAGTGATGATGGGCTGTGAATGGGTTCACAAAAATGTTTAATTAATATCCAACAGACATACAAATACAAAGTATGAAAGAAAGTATATAAACAACAACAATGTAATTGTAGATTGCAATGTTACTGTGGACATTGTGAAAACCTAATTCTGTAGCCACAGCACAAACCTAATTAGGACATTGTGAGCAAAGGGGCTAATGAATGTTTCATAGCAGTATTTGATTTTTATATGGTTTTTGCATCAATGTGATGAAAGGTCTTGTTATGTCAGGTATTTGATATTGTGGATTAGCCAAAAACTCATCTTTATATCTGGTCATTTAAACTATGTGCCAAAAGGGAAAAGGGTTAATACCTCAACTGTTAATATCTCAATCTCATATATACACCCACTTCAAGCCATTATTGGAAGCTGTATGTAACTGTGGGTATTTTCAATGGAAATGTGTTATCTTTGCTTCTCCCACAGTAACCTTCTCTGCATATAATTGTTGAGTTATACATGGTGCATCTATAGGGGCTTTTGATATTGAAATGTAATCTGACCACTGGAGCTGATCTGTTATTACCTCTAGCTGTGGCTGTAATGTCTTCGCTAAAATAGATGCTAAGGTAGATCAACAAGAGCAATGAAATACACCAGGCTATACGAGGACCATCCGCACTGTGGGACTTCAATGCTCCCTTTATTTGACTGCAGCCACGTTAAAATGAAAGCTTGTTTGAGCGTCTGCACACCAGCAGCAGCTACAAAAACACTCACACTGCATCTTTATTAGTAGCTAACAAAGCGACTGGTTCGCTGTAATACAACATCAGTGCAGCAGCACAATAGCAGAGGAAGGCTGGGCTGACTGCCTGCTCTGTGCAGACTGTGTTACATAACAACATCTAACACGTGAGCTCAGCACAAGGACAACCTGAACAGCCACACATCTCCCTTAATTCTGCCCACAATCGGCGAAACACACCGTATACAAGCGTTTAGCATAGTAACCGTGTCATAATAACACTCATGGCAGCTATCATGGTGTTGTGTAATAATAGACAGAGACCACTGTGTTTTAACACTCACCAGTCGCAGCTTGTCTTGTTTTGTTTTCAGCACAGCTGGGACACCAGACGCACTTCCGCCCCGCTCTCACGCCAATCAGCTGCCTCTGCCTCGCTGTGACGCTCCTGCTAACCAGCCCGCCACTCCACACCGCCATAGTGCTGGTGCAGATAGGACCAAGAAGTCAGGCTGCTATGCTGCAGATAACACATTTAACCTGACCACCAGTCACCATAACACTACTACAACCATCTGACAAATTACTGGTGTAAAATGCTATTAATATCCACTGTGTTATGGCAGTTTTATAGTAATGTATCTGCAATAGCCAATAGAAATTGTGTTGATGCTTGTAGTGAATTATTTTATTCCTTTAGAGGCAGAGTACCATGCCTCATTCTCCTTTATCCACATTCTACTACAATGTGAGTTACATAGGGTCAAATTCTTTTGCACAATGTACAGATACAATACAATACATATACAGGATTGTTTTCTCCATTGTAACTGCTGATGTCACAGCTCTGTATACCGTACATCTGTACCCGCATTTGTTTTCTGACAATCTGATTTAAAAAACTTAGTAATGGGTTCTGTACCCTGTCAGTAGTGTATTTCACCAAACGTCAGCTTTAAGACATTTTTCAGAATTATCAGCCGTGTTCCTTCATTCATCACAATCTCAGTCGATGGAGAGAGATAAGAATTGCTAAGAAACAACAGTGTCTCCAGTAAATTAGGTGGTGGCAGTATACAACCTCAAAAGCAATGGTTGCAATCTGACATAAGACAGAAAGCTGAAGCATATGTGGAGCAGGAACTACCTTGATTTCCACCATAAATTGTTGCAGAAAAGGCACATAATTTCTTGAGGGAGGACCCCATAATCCACATGTAATAACCAAATATTGAAATAAATAAAAATAAAAAAACATATGCCCTGCAGCTAATTAAACTCAGACTAACAAAATTGTCTCAAAACCTTTTTTTTTAAAATCTATTTCCATATAATTACTATGAACCAAATTAAGAGGATCTTTCCAGTAAACTTCCTGGAAACTATTAGGAAATTACTGCCCCGTAAAATAAAGTTGCCATTACCAAACACGAAGATCTAATAAAAAGTGTTTCAGAGCTCACTTGTGTAATTTTTCAACACTTGGTTAACATTTTGAAATAATACAAAACTTACTACAACTTTTTGTTTAGATTCAGTGAAAGATCATTGTTTGTGTTAAAATAAAGCATATGTCATGTTGACTTGGTTTGACATGGAGTGTAGTCTCCTATGTTTGCTCTTGAAACTATATGGCACTTTCATCTCAGAGGCAGCCCTGCACACAAGCTATACTTATGACTCCTGTCAAAGCATCCATATGTGACGAGTTGGGAGTGAGCATGAGTTGGTGCAACACTTTAAAAATCCCTCACACACACAAAGTGGGTCCTTGAGCAAGACAATGAACCCCAGTTGCTCCTAAAGGTTAGGCCAAAGCTAGCACAGGAGGCACACTGTAAAGCACCTTGGATATAAACACTAGAAAATACAGTCTATTAGCCATTTACCTTATACATTTCCATATAGAATCCAACCTTGTATGACATAGTTTCAATAGAAATCAAACAGAGATGAACATAATCTTGATAAATCTACATGTATGTAACATTTTTGTTAATTTCTCCGCACAAAATCTCAAACCATGTTATGCTTGAGATTAGTTGTAGATTACAGTAATTCCATTACTTCTGCACCTTTAAAACAATGGTGAACTAATAAGTGTTTTATGATGTGTGACAACTCGTAGTAATGAAGAATCGTCTCTCAAAGCCAGTGTGTTGCTGAATGAAGCAAAATGAAAGAAAGAAAGTCATTTACCACTTCTTTCATCTCTCAGATGAAGGCAGCCCAAATAATAAAAAAATAAAAGTCTGTGAAAATGAGTACAAAAGCCATTTAATCTCTCTCATCTTCCTCTTAATAACTGCAAATTTCCCCTTGGGCCCATGGGAGAGGGCCTCTCTGTGCCGCTGCCACCTTATCTGTCGCCTCCATATTTCAGCATGCTGAGCGGCTCCCTCAGTACCCAGCCCCCGGCCTCCTCTCGCCGGGGCCTGTGGGGAAGCTGGGCTCCTGG
>CAFUXE010000596.1:298590-322801 GCA_903364295.1 Serranus cabrilla | reverse complement strand
AGCCTTTCACAAGCAAACATATCAGAAACAGCCCCCTTTCAGAGGCAGTAATTAGCAATTTGGAAACCTTGCCCCCTCAGGATATACAGTTTCAATTTAGTCAGCAGCTTTAGATTCTTAGGCACTTAATATTCATTGTTTCTGCCATCTTCCCAATTTCTCGACGTACATTGTCTAGTCTTTCACTGGCGATAAAGTGTTTTATCTTTCATGTAATTCTTCTTTTCAATGAGCCCTCTGCAAGAGAAGTTAATTTTTATAAATAATTTTCTGAGGGATTTGCAAAGAATGTGAGGGATATGATAGCAAAGTGCTCTTCAGGAAGTGCCAGGCTGAATATCATATGGAGCTTGTGCTTGATTGATTAAGTCTGGCTGTAAATAGTGTATAAGAAAAGTTCCTGCAACTTACTGGGAAGTTATATTGCAAAGAAAACCTCTACAACTAACGACATGGATCAGAAAGTAAATAATATTAAAATAAGTCTAAATGATATTTGATAAAAAAAGGATGTCTAGATATACCAGAACAGATAAAAAATAAATCTTTAGAGTTTGCAAAATGTGTAGCTTGACATTGACTTTTAGCAAAGATGTATCATTAATTACTTCTATTTAACCTTTAATGACTTATGAGTGCTGTTATCATGATTTTTTGCCTGCATTTGTATTGGCATGAATGTATGGATTTAATGGCAAATGTTTGCAAACTGATTATAAAGCCAAACCACATATCTTACCTCAGGGGGGCGAGACTGACACTTATCTTTGCCACCATGAAGCCTTTGTTTCAAAATGCTACTACTTCCATTCATTTCCAATCAGCATTGTCTAATAGAAATAATTGATTTTTGCCTCTTCTCCACAAATGAAAAACGCTTGTGATTAAACATTTTGTCTTCAAATCTAAATTCCAAGATCCACATCAACACTTGAGAAAAATAGGCAACTCATTAAAGCAAAGCAAAAAAAAAAAAAAAAAAAAGGAGTAGCTAAGACGTGAAAAGAGGAGGCAGGGAATTAAATAATGAATGGAGTCCGAGTGAGCTATCTTTCCCAGGCAGAGCGCCACTAGGGATGCAAACTCTCAGCCACCAGAAATGAGCTACCTATCTGTGAAAAGAGTGACTGCTCCATCCTATTTGATTTGGCTCTCCTATCATCTCTTAAGAAGATGTCAGCCTTGCTTCTTCTATTGCTCTGAGCCTTTATCAACCCGGAGACGATTTCCCTGCAAAAAAAAAAAAGAGGAGGGGGAGACGCATTTCAGTGCCTTTCAGGGAGCAACACTAAAGAATAAGTGTTATGCGATAAAAAGGGGGTTGTTAAATAGATCTGTCTATTTGTATGGTAATAATGATCGCTTAAAGACTCGGGGCTCCGTGACTTGTAGAACAAGGAAACAAATCTGTATTCAGGTATTGTGTTAACACGACTCTCCAAACGACCTTGTGAAACTTTCATACAGTAAAAAATGAGTTGGATTCTTGAGTTTTTTTTTTCTTTGTTTGTATCATTCTTCTCCCTGTCCTTTTAGAGTGGAGAAGTCCCTGCACTGAGCAAAGCTGCTCATCTCATTCTACTGGAGTCTTTGCGTTTTAAATGATCTTTGTTTTTTATTGTCAGAACTGGTGCTGATTTGAGATTCTGATTTAGTGTTCTATATTAAATTTAGCAAAAAATATGTAAGTGAAAGGGTCAGCTGGTTAAGTGCTAGTTGATGCTGCTTTTTTGCTTTTCGGGCATCATGTCACACCACAGCAATATTAGACTTTGATGATTATCGTTAGAATGTACATTAACCATGTGTTCATGCTCTAATGTATGTGAGGAGTTGAGAATGAGAAATGGGTGTTAAATGAGACACAAAAAGCTTAAAATGCAGTGACATGACACACAAAATGTCCTTAAAAGTTCTTTATACACCTTTACCATAACCATTAAAACCACAGCAATACCTGCTGCCTGTCAGAAAGCCAAACCCAGAGGTCTCTCATTAGGATTCAAAGGCTCCAGTTTTCTGTCCCCGGGTGAAATAGGCGATTAACAAAATTATCTGGAAAGCTGGCCCAAAAACCTCAGGAGCATTTTGTTGTTGTTGTCAAGCAAATCGACAGTAAGTAGGGGTTTGTTTGTTGTTCTGCGTACCTGGAGACCCTCCTGTACGCTTTTTCAGATGCATCACTGCCATGGGTGGCCATGTCAACCTGCTCCACAAAGGTGCGTTTGACGTGTCAATTTAGCAGGTGGCGGGTGGAAGCAGAGCCTTTATCTCCTCTTTTGATATCTGCGTGGCATGTCTGTGTAAACAACAAACAGTTCAGCCAAAAACATCTGCCAGGGGGTAGTGTGAATAATGAAACTGATTCTTCAAGCACAGAACCACAAGGTTAACAGTTTATGTCACTGATAGTATAATTATCTCTGTATGAACAAATACATACAGTGGTTCTCAAAGATTAAGAAGATAAAAAAAAGAGATGTTTGTTATTTTTGAAATCATATATTGGGATGTTGTAAAGAAAAAAAAGTTGCAGTTTGGCATTTCAGAGAAGAAAAAAGGGCAAGTCACATTATTATTAACTGTTCTTTTCCATCTGAGTGCCTCAGCAGGCCGCACTAGTGAGTGAGCCTTCCTGCCCAGTAGCAGGAGTAAATGGAACGAGATAATCATTAACCTTACTACATAAACCTGTGCTTTTCCAGCTAATCAGTAGGCCTTTGTCACAGCAGACATTTGGACTTTTAGGAGGTAAAGCTCAGATGTCCTGACCAACTGTGAGCCAGCCAGACAAAATCATGTCCAAAGAGTGGCATCAGTGCTAATCTACAAATATGAATATACTGATGAGCAGTCTGTATAATGACACATATCGGAGTGGAAGAATGAATGGCAGATTGGTCCTGGTTGATGAGAGTATGGAAGGCACAAGAGCCGACGCTCAGACAGCTCACCAAGGAAGGAGAACAAATTCAGTGTGTGGCTTCAGTGATGCGTAAAATGCTGAAAATATGACAATGCTCATTTTCACGAGAAATTAACAGGACAAGTGGCTGCAAACATGGGTACAGCTTGTTACACAACAATGAAAGTGAGACAGAAAATGTACTATGTTGTCCTTATCCTTTCTGCCCACTTGTGCAGTGTTTTATTATTAATAATTGATGAGGACGAGTAAAGGCTGTTATTTTTTCATTATGGGTGTTTATAAGTTAATAGTGTGAAATATGACTTAAAGGTCTCATGCTCACGCAAATGTGGTTATCAGTGGAGCATGCCTGTATATACGAGCATGAGAATGTACATGCAGAAGTGTTTAAAACAGTCAGGTTTTGGTAAAAAAAAATGCACGGGAAAGTAGTAACAGTATACCACTCGGGGAATGAGACTTTGCTTATTCTACAGTCTCAAATGTACGTTGCTTTGGATAAAATTCGCCTGCTAAATGACATTGTGGAATTATAGAATTGTATACAACAGAAGATGTGAAATGTAATTTAATCATAAAATATAACTTACAAATAATGATTTTTTTTATATATATAGTTCTGCTTTTGTTAAACGCAACACCCATTCTCTTCAATTCATCAACAATCTTTTTGGATTTTTCCTCAGGTAACACTGAGTGACGATTAATATACAAATTATGATTTTGGGGTGAAAACTTTAAAGGCTGTAAACATAAATTCCTTTTGATCATAAGCCACTCACTGTATAAGATCTTGTCTCTAATTTTTGCTCATTCCATAAAAAGCTCTTAAATACCCAAGAAACATGAGCTGCAGTTAAGAAAGCGTCCTTAAACATCTCACCAGTGACACATTTACAACCAGGTGCATTTAGTGTTAGTCCCTCAGAAATGTATTGTTCTCCTACTGCAGAGCAGAGGAGGAGGATGCAGACTACACACAGCTCTCCAGGCCCGGCGTGGAAAGCACTAGAGGTAGATTGATTAGCCCGCTCGGTTTGGCTGATTAATCAGAGCCTGTTAGGTGGAAACGAGCACCATTTATGGCTGATTATCTTCCCAGAAGGCAAAATCTTAAGGTACAATCCACAGTGGAACTTTTCAACCTCCATTTAAACCCAGCACTTTCCAAGTCCTAATTTCTCGAATGAAAATGCTGCTTTCATGCGGTTTTACATTACTGCTGTAGGAGTATCAGGCTCAGTGTTTTCCACTTGGTAATGGCCAACAAGTCAAAGCGGAAGAAAAAAAACTCTTTCTCTCATTCAATTCATGCAGTAAATTAAGCAAAAATGACCATTTTACCAGACATACTAATTTCATGGCAGCTAAATGACTTATGGCTTTAGGCTAGAGCCTGAACCGTCGGGCAGGGACCTCTCGATCATCAAAAGATTTAGGCTAAAGAAGACACATCATCATGTGACAACATCCTGCTTGAGTGGCTGCAAATCAATTAAAAAGACAAGTTGTAACTTAATTTGTTTTTAACCATTTATCCATGCCATTTTGTTCCCTTTGAACCATTTTTTTCATATTCATACCTTTGTGTAATAATGTTTTCTGTATAACACACCTAAAGGAGCTCTGACTTAATCCTGATGTAGAAAAAGCATTCAACTTTTCAAGCATTCATTTTTAAAATTTTACTTGTAACATTCTTGGTTTTGTACATTTTTTTCTCATTGTCTGTTTTCAGGAGAAAGGACATTCTTAAGTGTAAAACACATAATGTTGAGGGTAGCGTCAAAATAATAGTGTAATGGCAGGAGAAAATATGCTCTTTTGTCTTTGTGTATTGGCAGCGAGGGATGTTTAATGTCACATGGTTACAAAATTGGCCACCGCAGCGTAACGTCAGATAAATGCGAGGACCGTTGTTTTCGTCACAGCGCCCAATTTGGTGTGAACGCAGCCTAAGAACAGGAGTAACAGCTCCTGTCTCAGGCTTCACTGAAGAACCAAAACTAACTAACTAAGTAGAGGCTGCGCTCCAGTAACAATGATAGAAAGACTTTATGCAAAGTGTCTGTGACCTTTTACATTGAAGTAAGCTTGATATTATAGTAATGCTGACACTTCCAAATTGGAAAGTGAACACCTATCACCCTGAGGACAGCTGCAATCACCCTTTTCATCTTGTACAGTTCATTCTCAATGAAGCTAGACCACGGTGTGACACGGGACTTTAACTTTCCTCTCTATCACTACCACTATAGGGGTCAGAGGCTAAGGTTTTCTAACATAAACTAAACTGCACTGGGTGCTTACATTTTTGGTGTTTTATTAGTAGGCACAATGTCTCTCTGAACAATAGAAAAGGAGGTCCCAGGTACCAGCGCCCTCGTCTCTGTGGTCGACCCTTTAATGTTCACACCACACCTTGTCCTATTGTCCAGCCCTGCAGCCAACACTCGGCTCCAGAATGGCCTTCCTGAGCCTGGTCACCCGTTTCCATTTATCTGCTGGGATAACTATAAAAATCTGTCAGGAGCAGGGTGGGTTTTTTCGCTCAGCTCAGCCATGCTGGCAGATTGAGAGCCCCCTGTAATGCACAAGTCTGTTTTTATTATTCTTGCTGGGGGAACACTATTTCATCAAGTGCATGATTCCACAGAAGAGAGGAGATAGCCCCAGCCCGGCTATATTTCTTCCAATCAAACATTCCAAGGGGAAAAAATGAGTGGGTGCCATCAAATCCCAGAATAATGCTGCCAGATTTTATGTAAAAAGAAGGACTGATGGACAAATACAGGAAGGCAAGACAAGTTTAATGACGTGTGTTCAGGAGCGGAGATTGGAAAACTGACAGAGAAAAGCAGCCTCTTTGCTGGAATATAAATTGTTGTGTGCTGTAAAAAGGCTTTTATCTGGAGTGAATATGGGACGAAATACACAGGTCAGGGTTAAGTCATTTTCTCCGGCAAGTTAAGCGAATAATGAAGGCGAGCCCGCGCGGAGAGGAGCACTGCTACTGCCAGTTTGTCTTCATTTATTATGCCAAATCTCATGATTTTGGCGTTGGCGCAGTGAGTGCTCTGGCGCGCACCGGTGGACGACATATCGCTTAATTTACACAAGGTAATGAAAGCAGGGAATGGGAGGACAAAACAATTTACCTGCTGACACGGGAAGAAGTGATTTGCGAACATGGGGGGTGAGCGAAAGAGCAGGCAGAGGGCCAGGGCCAAGGGGTGGAAGAGGAGCAGAGATAGGGATGAGGGGAGGAAAAGAGGGAAAGGGGAGGGAAGCGTGAAGGAATAAAAGCAGGGGAGGTGGAGGCAAAAAACAAAAGGATGAGGATGGCTTCAGCCTCTGCTTGTCAGGTGATGATGAAGGCTTCGAAGAGGCAACAGTAAACTCACTCTGTCGCCCCCCTCCCCCCAAATAAACACTCAGAAAAATACACGCAATCAGGGGGCGAAATTGACCTCAAATCTGGAGGGTCTGTGCTGACAAGGCCCTTGTTTTACTCCTCCTTTCCCCACCAATTGTAATCACTTCTCAGAGAGACACTTGTGTGGCAGGAATGGGAGGCTTGAACATCCCTCTGCAGCCGCAACAGGTATTTTCACCCAAAGACCAAATCTGACTGCTGTCTCACACTGAATTTTGCTGACCAGTTCACACATTTTATCAATGTGTTTAGATTTTTAAACTCAAAGTGAATTGAATGAACTAAAACCCAAAAGCTTAACACAATTTAAAACGGAGGGTAAAATATATTAAAAATATATTGTAATCAAAGAAACCTAAATAATAATACAAATTATCCAGATTTAAATTAACGTTGGAGTACTCCTTGGAGTACTGAAGGATATATTTAAAAAAGCGCACGATTGGCCATTCAGCTGATGGCCTTTCACACAAAGAGAAAAGAGTCTGGTGGAGACTCCCTGACAATATGGCTGGAGCAGCACTGTAATTTTCCAATCACTAGCCCTTCAGGCCAGGCCACTCCTTAGGGCAGTAAGATCAGATGAGCTCCGGCATTTTCTTTTGTAAGAGGCCAAACTCTATTTGTCTGCTCGCAGGAACAAAAACAATCAGGGAGCCGAGAGACACCAGCTTTTTGGTCTCTCTGGAGAAGGGCCAAAGACAGAGCGGGAGGAGGAGGAGGTGGGGGTATGGTGGTGGTGTAGTGGTGGGGAGGGACAGTGGGGTGACACAGATAACCGAGTGCCCCCCCTCCTCCCGCCCGCTGTGGGTGGTTGGTTCTGGTGATGATGAACGGGGACGCGGCTCAGCACCAGGTCCCTGCTGTCAGGGCTCTCCGCAGGACGAGACAGAGAGAGGAAGTGTCACTCTCGGCGGGCCTGCTGGGCCAACCTGGACTCTGCTGAGTCCTGCTGCTCGAGTCTTCACAACAAATCAAACACCATAACACCCACCCCTCCCCGAACACGGCCACACACACAGCCGGGCCTCCGCCACTGTCTGGAAGAATGTGTTAGAAAACACTGAGCATGCTGCATCTGAATATCTGCTCCTGCCTGTCAACTTTGTGATAGGATGTGGACTGATATTTAGGATTACTCGGCCGGGATATCCTTGGAAGTGAGACTAGTCCTTGGGCTGCGGTTGTGAGAGGAGGGGGGCTCCCTGCAGCCTCTCCTCTGTCCTCCACCCTCCCCTGGCCGCAGCTCTCTCCACAGGCTTATTTCCCCTCACAATGAGAGGTGACAGTGAACAGTGGAACTCGTCAGTGTGAATAACACGCAGTCATGCTTGGTGAGACCCTCTGGTGGAGCGCGACACACACACACACACTCGCACACACTGCCGCACACACACCGAGGCTCAAGGGCCCAGCGGTAGGCACGCTGTCAACCTCCGTGCACCGCCTTCCATTACAGCTTAACTGGGGACAAATTGAGCAATCTGATGGGTTAAATTTGACATGTTTGCCCATCTGACCTGTGTTTGTCGTACAGTACAATCACTTTCCCTCGCTTCATGAGGTGAAAGTAGTGAGCTACAGGACATACATGAGTTCTTAATGAATGATCATAACGAAGGTCAGAGTGACATTTTTCAAGTTTACAAACTCAGCTGAGCTCACATTACTGAACCATCAGGTCTGTCCCTCAGTGATGTGCTGTTGAGTCTTGCAGTGTCCTTCAGTGGCACCTTATAAGAGCAGTCCATAACACAAGCAGTGGTCAGGCTTAATTTACCCACTTTCTCTGTCCACTGCCCCATCAGCATATAGTATCACATAACTGCTAATGGGCTAATGGAGGGAGGAGGGAGGGAGCAGGAGCAAGGGGACGACAGCGGTAGTTAGGGAAATGGAGCTCAGGTTCATCCAAACATTTAATAACTTATCCAATCTGGAGCGTTCACCTCTTACTGGGCTAATTATATCATTTAACTTGCCTGGAAGAAGGGGCCAGCGTGGACACTGCTTCTTACAGTGTCATCACATAATTATGACTTATGCCAGCGCGGCCTAGCAAGCTGGATGAAGTCAGGTTGCCATAAATTTTAATGATCACTTTAGACAATACGAACATTTGCAGGGCTTCCACGTCATTAGAAGGGAAATACTGTCACGGAGAAAAGCCGGAGAAAAGAAAGGTAAAAAGGAGAGGAGAGGCATGCTGCAGGGAGCAGTGGGGAGGAGATATTTGGGTGACATGTTTGGGGAAGGTGAGTTTAGACTGGACAGACACAGCCGCTTGACTGTGTGGGATCAGGTTCTGTGGTCACAGGGCTGCTAAGAGGCCAACGTCAGGCTGTCAGAGAGCTAAACACCCGAGTATAGTCTGTTTCAATGGAAAAACAGCAGCTGACACTCAACGCTTGCGGGCCAACTGCTGACCTCATTCTATGAGTAAAAAGCACTGGACGAAGGGGAGGAAAGCCTGGCGTGTCCAATATGGAAAGTTGACGCTTTATTCCTCAGTGCAGCAGAAGTTTCTAATAACTTTCAAAAGTCGGGAGAAAAAAGAGAAAAGGCCATAATGGTGGGAAAATAGATGGGGCATAATGAAAAGGGCTGAGTGTCTTTTTTTTAATAGCTGTAAAATGGCTAATTAGCCCTCTATGATTGATCATTGTGGGAGCACGCATTGGGAGGTTTGAGTCTCCTGGGCTTTTATAGTTTTCTGGTAAAATAATTTTACATTTCTGGTGTAATTAAGAAATGTTCCTTGACCCCCGTGACCTTTGAGTGGGGTGTGTGGTAGTAATTTTACAACAGGCTTATTTAGTGTGTCAATAAATATTTACCATAAGAAAATGCATTTTCGCATTAGCAAAAATATGATTGTAAGGCTGTACTGCAGAATAGGGGATATTGATTTCAAGATGCAGGTGGCCGCCCCAGATATTCTGCACTTATGAAAAAAGGAGAAGGCAGAGCAGGCCAAAGAGAAGCTGATCTCTCTTGCACTTAATATTAATGTCTGCTTTGTGGCTCTCTCGTTTCAGGAGGACCCAGGTCCTGTGGTGGAGCGATTGAATGACAGAGATTACCTGCTTGGAAAGCCCCACGAGACAGCTGATTGATAATGCATGACACAAAAAATGTTTTTGTTTACTCACATATATGGCTTTGGGCTGGGTTTCAGTTTCTTGTTTTTTTTTTTTTTGGAAACCTGATTCACTGGACTGAAGTGGATTGAGAGGGGTCAGGGGGTCTCAGCTGAGAGTCGACTGTGGCGTCTGGCTCCATGGGTAGCTTCTCGACTGGGGGTCGTCCACATCATATTCATCCCATTCAGCCTGTGTTGTCCTAGAGGGGATATAACATGAAAACATAATCTCACACCACAATTTCATTCCTTCAGCAGCATTAGATTAGATTGAAACTTCCCTGCACACTTTCCTGGGGCTGTCAAATGAGCTGTCAGTCATGTGTCAGAACCGGCCCCTGCTCATCTGCTCTAATACATCACACAGCCTTTTATATGGATCAGTATGAGTGGGTCTCTCTACACAAACGCCAGCAGCTCCTCCGCTGGGACGCGGGGTGATTGATAACATTTCCCCAGCTCTTCACACTCATGCCCATTTGTATAGTTGGTTGGAGAAGGGCCCCTGGTGTCCACTGACATCTACAGTGCCCATCATCGCCTCACGGAGAACATGACATCAGCCTCGGAAACACAGCAACCCGCTCTGATACATGCCAGGAATGGGCAGCTTTCCATTCATAAAGTACAGTGTGACAGCCATTGACAGATCACTTGTATTGGATGCTGAAATTTCCTGAACAATGAAAGCGGTACGGGAAACTGGCTCAGGTGCCACTTGAAATTAAAATATGTTGGCTATTAAATCAACTATTTAACCTCCACATTATCACAGTTGATAAATGTTTATTGCTCATTAGAATGTCCGTACAGTTTTAATGCTTTAGAAATCCTCAGCTGCTGACTCTAGTCTGAGTGTTGAGTTCACTGAGGGGAATCCTGAGCCTGTTTTTGTGTACAGTTATATTGGCATATTGGCCAGGCTAATGGCCACTTGGCACATAGACAGCTATCCATCGCAATCTCAGCCTCACTAATCCAATTGAGGCAACCTGCTTGGCATGAGAGAGACTCATCTGTCTTTACCGTTCATTAATAGGGCTCCTCCTCGAGCTCGGAGCCCATTCACATTCCTTCGGATCGGATCGAAAGCGAACCCTATCACTGAAACACTGGATCTGTGCTGGAGATTCAGCAGGGAGGGGGTTGAGGGGGGGGCGGATATATAATCACTTCTGAGATATATAATCACTGCTGTGTGGGGTAAAGTATCAGAAAATATGAAACCTCCCTCAGGGATGAGCTACATATTTTCACAGACGGTATAAAAAATACTTGTCTATGCAGGTATGTGATTCAGCTCAATATCATGACGACCATGCTTACAATTTGTTTTTCAAGCCTGTCTTGCTCTGTCCTGAGTAAAGAGCCTTCCAGAGATTGTTTTTTTTTTCTTTCCATGGCAGAGCTTTATGTCTCGTGGTGGAATGATAATAATGTTTCTAATCTTGTTACATTGCACACAGAATTGTCTTCTATGTTAATGATGGGCGGGCCCCCTCCCTGCTCCACTGAGATGCTTACTTTCAATTTGTGTACTGTCATCTCCCCGCCACACGCTTGAAATTGATGCACCCTCTTCCTTTTAATTAAATCAAAAAACAGTCGGGGGTCCAGGCAGGTGGGGGACCTGCTCCCATTTACAGCCATCACGAAGACCTGGCTGACTCCAGGATGAACCAGGGTTGCTCTTGTTTGTCTTTATGTGTGTGATGGTGTGATTTCAATTACAAGCACAAAAAGGATGTCAATTAAGTTGAATAAACAGATTTTTTAAAATGTTAATCAAATAGTTTTGTCAGAAAAAACTATTTTCTTCTGGGTTTCACTTCATTCTAACTTTCTTATTATATTGATTTCAGTCAAAAAAAAAGCCAGTGGATGCTTTTCCTGGTTAAAAATAAATAAATAAATAACAATCGCAGGAATCTTTCTCAGGTAGGTTTGCCCTCGGGCAGAGCTGGAGCCAAAGTCTAAGAAATGAGAGCGTAAAATTCCCACACATTAGAAGGCAGATAATTGGATTTCCTGTGTCCTGTACGGTGGGCGGTGGTGGTTCCTGCAGCTGTGACATTATCAAGGTAACATAACCTGAAGGCTGCGGTGTAGCAGCACAGGGCCCGCAAGGCCTGTCCTCCAGTTCCACATCACCGCCTGCTTGGCTATTCATCCTGTGGACCCTGCAAATGAAATTATGGGAGGAAGAGCAAAGGACATTCTTTGGGAATTAATCCCATTTATGCCTAAACCCACTTCAGATTTTTACAGTGAGGCCCTCTTTAGATGTAAGGCACATTTACAATTAGACAAGGCCTTAGGAGGATTGAAAGAAATACTGTGTGTTGGTTTGTTTGGGGGGTAATTTGTAGACAGCCAGGAATTAGGAAAGTTCAGAAAAAATGTTTTTTTATATCTTCTATAATGCTACATATATTTTTAAATAATGACATACATGAATCCAAAAGAGCCAAAAAAAAAATTGTTATTGTTATCAACTTAATTTAAATTATACTGGAAAGACCATTTCTTTGGCCTCTGCAGTCAGATCCCATGCAGCACTGACTTAAGCGATCCTTCATATATATACAGTCCACAGGTCTGTTTTTCATAATGTGAAAAAAATAAATGATCAAATATCTATAGAAAAATAAATTATAATGACATTGTACAGTTATATATACATTACTCTCATGCAAAACATAACACTAATCTACATTAACATCACTGCAACCTCACTATAGAGAAGGCTATCACTGCCCACAGTGATATTATAGAAATGTATTTTTAAATTTGTATAGAAATGTATAACATTATGATGATTTTTTTTGATAGAGCAGCCAAATATAAAACAATTATGCGTGTGTTGCAAGTGTTTATGATAGAAAAATATTTTTTTATGTCTTAGAAATAACTGACATTTACTTTCTCTCTGGACTTATTTTTCATAAATACTAGCATATGTTTGTAGCCTAGCAGTTTAGCAGGGGCAGCCTTCAAAGTGGCCTTAAAATGTGTCTAGGAAGTCGGCATAACCCGGGTCACCATGGTAGTATGCATGCAAAAAAAGTTGCTAATAAAAACACTTATTGTCTTCAGAAGTTATGTTTCAATCTTACCTGTAATACAGATGCTGTAATTGCACTGCCTTCTTGCTGTAACACTCTGCTTTGCAACTCTGTTTTTACCCACACAGCCAGGAAAAGCACCTGACATCAATTAGCCCCGTCTATTTGCTCTCGCGATGCATTGCAGATAAACACTGCCCCCTAGTGACCACACGGGAATATAACTGCTCAGCTGAAATGAAAGACCAACATTGTTATATTGACAAAGTGTGAAGCCATGTTATTAACGAACACAATAATTTAAATAGAGCTGTGGGATTTTATTAGCAGATAATGGGGGGAAATTGTCTTTTATTAAATAGATTACTTGTACTATATTTTCCCTCATCATGTTTAGACATTTAGACCAAAAATATGTTGCACAGTTTTATGTTTTAAATAACTGTTTCTAATTGAAATACTATACATTTTTGATCTTACAGTAATATATAAGTAATTAAATTTAACTTTATTTTTAATTTAAATATATTGTATATTATTATTATTTCTCTGTACAAAACATTATATAATATAAGATTTAATTTCTCAATTCTGGCTCTGCCCACTTAAAAAAAATAAACACAAAAGGGTTTATAACCTAGATTTACAAAGCTGGGCACACACACACATACACCCACACACCCACGCACAACATGGTATTAGTACAAGAGCAGGGCTGATTAAAGCTCCTTCACTGTGCTCATCAAGACCAGTGCAGAGATGAGAGGCCCCAAACACACACACACAGCCTACACAGACACACAAACACACACGCGGCACATACAATATCTGTTCTATCTACTGCACACATACATACTGTACCTATAAACACACACCCACAAACAAATATACAGCCTCAGAGCTCAGACAGGTCCCTGCCATTATCCCGTCCTCTACCCTAAACACGCAGTTTTAATTTCAAAGCTCTGATTAGCTGATGATTGCATGACAGCCGCCGACCAGGTTCCCTTTTCGCCCGGCTCCCAGACTGCAACTCAATCATGCCCAATTAGTGGGTCCCCAAACACTCTCTCTTATTAGAGGACTCATAATCGACTCATTGTGTCCTGATTTGGCAAATAAATCACTCTGGAGGCTGCTGACTCCCCCCACCTTCCCCCCCCTTCTCTCTCCCCCACTTCTCTCACCCTGTCTTTCACTGCCCACTCCACGTCTTTTCCTTGTCCAGGGGTTCAGTGACAACGTTTTCAGGCGTGCTTTTCATTGGAGCTGACAGTTTGAGCAACGCCGGACTCCTTTTTTTTTTTTTTATTCCCCCTGAAGAATGAAGAATAATTTAGCAGCTAAGGCAAGGCAGGCAGCATGCGGGTGTCCTTGTCCTACAAGGTTAAGAATCCATTCCATCTGAGCAAGAAAGGAGTGAATTAAAATAAATGATGGCCAGATATTTATTGCGAGTTTGTAGATGAAGCCAAGTCACTCCAGTGGACCAGCGGCGCCTGGGCTGCCAGTGGCTCAGTGTAGCCGAGTGACCTCCCTACCTCTCAGTGCCTAACTGGGGAATAACACTCAATGTCACATTACTCCTATCCTGCATTTGATATATTTATTTATATCCCCATATATATTTATATCTATAAATGCATGTGTTGGGGACATCAGGGTAAAACGTCAAATGAGATAGCAGGACGTATATGAAATTATCTGGCTGGGGGACGCTAAAAATAATTGTAATTTGATTGAAAGAGGGGAATTCTTGAGAAAACTGAGCTTTTGAGACATGGACAAGGAGATCCTGAATGAGAAGGGACAGGAAGCATGGAGACACAAATGTCCTTCAATCTGGAGACACAAAACTCAAGGCCACACTAACATACAGCAAATGTATGTTCATTATCACGTTGCTTTTTGAATCCTTTAACAACCCATTCTGCAAAAAAAATGTGTTTCCATGCAAAGAAAATGCATTTTCAGTTACATTTCAAGGGGAACAAATTTTCTTGAGGATTAAAGTTGCAGTTTTAAACACATGGGTAACATTATGAATTGAAACAAACCTACTTTGTTGGTAAAAGATCACTGCGGATTAAAATAAGTTATTAGACATAAGTTAAATTCATTATGTAAGTCAAAAAAGGCAACACAGACTCTTGGTTTCACACAGGACAGGAAAGTCCTGTGCAACTTTCTCCGAACACAGACTCTGACTAGATATGTGTATCTCGTACATCAAAAATCAAATATTATACAGGAGAAATTGCATTTCTCTTGAACCAATATGACAATGCAGTTTTCATGCAGTTTCATTTTAACAGGAACGTAAGTTTTAAGAAGGAAAAAAACTGGACACTCTACAATAAAAAATGATTTGGGTTCTAGCAGGGCCCAGTCCAATATTCTGTCTTTCTTTCGGGACAAAGATCCAACACGAGAGCTTTACAGACTCAGTGGGTGGACCAGCTTGAGCCTCGGGGCTTGCGGAGCACAGGGAGGCCTATGATGTTGCGTGCATGCAGGAAACCAGTGGACTGTGATGTAGTGGACTTGGAGTCGGACCTAAAGAGTAGCTTTAGCAACATCCCACTGTGATGGTGAGCTTCCTCTCCAGGTTCAAACAGCTTCTAGTACAGCAGCAGATCCTGTGTAGTCCACCCCCCAAAACTGTCTCCCCCTCATCCACAATACTTAGGGCTATGTGTTTGGTGTGTGTGTGTGTGTGTGTTGAGTGGTCATTAGTCTCTGTTTACAGTGGAGAGAGCCTGGCCAGCTGGCATGTGACGTGTGATGTGCCGCGCTGTGGTCTACCACTGTGAGACCCCCGTGGCAGAGTCATGGAGGCCCAGCAACCTCCTTCCCCAGGCGGGCCGCAGAGACCACGGCGAGCCCTCGGCAGATGGAGCCTCCAGCGTTTCCCCATCTCTCTTCTACAAGCAAAAGAAGAGGTGGAGCGAGCGCTGGAGGTGGGACTGGCCCTGGCCCCCATCACAGATGCCAGGAGAAGGCTGAAGCTCTGGCGAGGCCCTGCTGGGAGGGTGCTGGGCCGGAACAGGTGCAATCTCAGCCCCTCGATCCCCTCTGTCAGCACCTCAGTGGTGGAGCACGCGCTCTCTTCCTGTCCTCGCTCCTTCTCATTCACACACTCGAGAGGTGTTGTGGGGCTACATCCAGCCCCTCCCTCCACCCAGCAACAAATGCAGACACCAAAAAATCACAACCAGACACCGTCCTCTCGTGTCTTCCCCTCAAAAGGAACAAAAATAAAAAAAAGTTCAAAGTACATTAGCAGAAGTGTGTTTGTGACCCTCAGAGGGCAAACAGTGGAGTTGTGTTGACTCAGGCGTTTTTCTCTGCTGGCTATGATAAGCTCCTCGGCTGACCTCGCCACTGCCCGGGGGCCAACACAACTACTCTCCCATCAGCCCTTGCTTTATCGCCAGTGGCTACAAGACAAAGAGGTTCTGCTGTATACCTGGCTGCGGACGGCATCCTGCATGATGGAAAGACTTTATGACAGAGGGGGAAGTGTGGCGAAGCCCAACAGGCCACCTTGACCTGTCCCTGCTCAGAGGACCTTGGTGGACCCCGTCCCATTGCCCCCAGCCCCCACAGGCGACCTGGCCACTCTGACTGCCACTGAGTTATTATCATAATTTCCCGGAGAGGCATTGCAGGGCCTCCGCGATCAGAGAGGCATCCGTGTTTTACAGAATGTTTTGTGTTTTATTGCCTTTAAGTCACTCATAGGCCAGCGGAGAGGGCCCACAATGATAAGAAAACCAGTCATGTGAAAAATGAAGGACCTCGCGTACAGGACTGAGAGGTGAGGAAGGGAAATAATAAAATACATGACAAATGTGGAGCTCGACTGTATTTCATGTTCAAACCCCTGTCTCGCCTTCCAACCCACGACTGCACTAAAAACATATGAGGGGAAAGCGGGAAATGATAATAATGAATTCAGCCAATCTCACTGTTACAAAAAGAACAGAAGCTTTTTTTCCCACCTCATGGTTTACACTTGAAAAAAACTCCCGGCCTCTCATTCCCCCTCCCGGGTCCTTTGACAACATGACGGCCGTAAGATGCCCAGGGGCATTCAAAGCTGCCACCGTCCCAGCCATTTCATGTCCGAGCCCACCTGGGGTAAACAAAAAAGGACTTGGAGCGATAGAATATTAACTAAAGAAGAGAGGGGAAAAATTGCACTGACAAAACTGAAAATACTTTTTAACCCGTCAAACTTTCGGTCTTAAAAAATACCACTTTCATTGTCTCTTTTGTGGAGTAATTCCCCCTCCTCTCCCACAACCCCCTGCGGGATTTTAAAGGTGCAATATATCTAATGAAAAATAAAACATCTGTTTAATCTAGCTATTTCAAAAGCAAATCCCCTTTTGATCAAAAAATGATATTGATCTGACTGCCTTAGTTGTGTGGCGAGGATTTTGCCTTTATACTTGAAATATCATGGAGTCTTTGTGGCAAATCAATACTGCGGCTGCTTTTTGAGGCTTTTGTTTCAAAGGGCACGAGATCCATTTGAATATGGTTGATATAGTTGAGCTAGTTATGTTATAAATTAATGTGTAAAACATGATCTCGTCCTGGCTTTAAAAGGGGGGATGTCTTCATTTTCTTGCCATTTTAAACGGATAATAATCCTCTCATGACCGGTTCATGGAACCTGACTGGTGCAGTCCTGCCCAGGTCAGCGACAGGGAACCTGTGACAGGCACGCGGCCCCTGTTGGTATGAACTGGTCCTAATATTGTTCGAGCTTTAGCGTGTCTGTCCTCACCCCTCACTCTGTGTCTGCGGGGCCCCGGCACTGGGCCCCAGCTATCTCCACATCTCCCCATTTTCTTTAATTACACCTCAGCATATTGCTTTTGGGCCATATGGAAGGCAGATATTGAGACCAGATAAGATGTATAAACTTCTGTCAACGCCACAGTATATTAGGTAGAGCTGGAAGCACATTATCTCTATTCTATCCTTCCAATTAGCGCCCAATATCAAAATACATTAAGACAAGCCTGTCGTCAGGGAGCAGGAAAAAACATTACAATAATGGGGCCTTCGTCTGTTTTTTATTAAAATTGTATAACTTCCTCTGCATTTGTTTTCTTTGCTGCAAAATGAAAAAAAGTCATTTCCACACAGGGACCCAATAGAAACATAGATAAATGACCCATTTAAACTCAACGGCCTGAGAACTTGTGCTCAGATGGCCTAAAGGTTTTACAGCGGGTCTTCTGTAACAAACTGCTGCTTTAAAAATAAACACCGCCGATTCACACGAGAAAACTTCTTTCCTACATAAACTCTGAGATTTGGTGAGCTACAGTGTTGCATGTGTCCCATCAAATCAAAGGATTTTAAACAGTGTGTCATTACTGGAAACATTTTGAATGAAATATCGGATTACAGAAGCATGCGCTGGGGCAATGTGGATTTTTACAGCAGTAATGGCTCCATTATTTTAATAGAAAAATGTCAAGGGGAAACAAATTACACCCTAAACCCATGTGAGGCCTGTATCATCTGATCTGATATACACAGCATCAACATGGCCTCAGACTCAGCTCACCTCTCAGTGACACCATGTTCATCTGAAAGCTACCCCATAACCAAAAAGCTCTCTAGGAACACAACTGTCTTCTTCAGTACAAGTAATGTACGTGTTGTAGCTGTTTTGACGTGATTGAATTCACTGCACACAGACAGTGAGAGGTCATTCTGAGCCTCGCTGCAGCATCGAGATACACTGAGAGACACGGAGAGAATAAAGGAGAAGAGAGCGGCAGGATGAGGGAGTAGAGAGAGGTCACTTTGAGAAGCTGGATGCAAGCATATGCCAAACAGCGTCTCTGGATCTCTCTCTCTTTCTCTAATCCCCTCTCTGATCCACCGATGCTCGGGCCAATCATTTGAGGCCGGCCACAACCCGTGATCACTGGGCCCTAATCTGAGTCCTCGGCCCGTCCGCAGTCCACCTCAGACGGCACCGGCCGGCTGCCAGCAGAGGAGTGGCAGGCTTAGACTTCTCCAGAGAGACAGCTAGAGGTTGTCTCTACATGGATGGGCACTTCGCAGCTCGGCGGGGGCGGGAGGAAGGGGCAACATAGCAGCTGCTCAGGGCATATGGGCAGAATTCATTAAGTCTGGCTAAATAAGCCAATTGTGGAGGCGGTTAAAAAGTGTGCGTTTGTCTGTCTGATAGAGAAACAAACAGAGATCACTCACTGTGTTTGAGCACTGAGCTCAAATATTCTGCCACACACAAATATTCTGAGCACAAATATCCCGTGTGATCACTTCGTCCTGAGGTATTACACTTGATGAAGTTGATTCAAGGCCCACCAAATGAAAAAAATCTGGATCTATTTGTGATGGGCAGTGATTGAGCCGTTAGATGCATAGATTATGTGTCCTTGAGGACTTTGCTGTGCATCTCCAAATGTCATGAGACCGCTCTCTGCCGCAGAAATAAACCTAATCACAATCTGTAAATGTTACAGCTGTTTCTCTAATAGACCTGGCCTGACTTTGGAGGCCTGCATTTATATTCACACACATGAACCGAAGACAAAACTGAATGCTGATACATGTGACCGGCATATGCTGAAGGCACGGTATACAGCGCATTTGGTAAATCATACGAGACTCTGTCCAAATGTGTCAGAGCCAATGTCGATTTAAATTCAGAGCTGAAAACATGCGGGTCCTGTCCCGTGGCCTGCTTTTAGGCTCTCTATGCAGTGTTATCACATTGTTGTGAGGAATTTGTGGTCTTTCACTTTAAAGAGCACACACCTGACACCGGCTGCTGTCTTGTTCCCGACTTACATCCATTCCTCTTTATCCAGTAAAAGGTATAATGTATGCTAATCCCCCAGGTGTCAATAGGAACTCTGTTCAATGCATTTGAGATAATAGTGAAGAAGGGGTTGCTCCTATCGAAGACCTGCAAGATAAAGTCAATGGCACAGTCAATAACAATAAGGTTGTAGGCTTTAATGAGGAATGTTAATTTGAACACAATCAACTGGATTTCAGCTTAGCTGATTATCAACCTTGGACTTGTATGAGGGTGTTGATAATGCTGCCGTACAGGGAGGGCATTTTTTTTTATCTGTGACAGCTTTTTTTCTGAGGAGCTTTTCAAACAAAAGCAGTTTGCCTTTTGGCTGTTTAAGTTAAACTAACAAACAATTGCTGAGTATCCAAAAGAACCTAAACAAAGACAGGGTAAGAAAACACTGCACAGTGAACTTTATTTAGAAAAAAAACGATGCATGTACACTTTATAAAATATCAATTCTGGACAACAAACAGTAATTAAAGTTACTATAACCAAAGTCACTGGTCCTTCTGTGTAATGGACATTCACACAGTTCCCACTGGAGCCATTTAAAGTCCCAATCCAAACCTCCTCCTCATGTTACAGGCATTGCAGCCTGCTCCTCACTCTCTCCTTGATCCCATTCCATCAGCAGCTCTGAGGACACCTCTGTAAACAGATGATCCCAGTCCCAGCTCACATCATCCTGCGGAGCCAAAGAGGGGGAGAAAAGAAGAATTAGAGAGCCAAAGGGAGACATACAAAGAAAGAGAGCATGGGGAACAGAGGGAGCAAAGAGAGGAGAATGGGGGAAGGAGAGCAGAGGGTGTTAATGTACACATCATAAATCTTGATTACCTGGGAGACAGAGTGGCAACCTCCCCTGGTGCTCTAGAAACAGCTGGACAGGCATTCACTGGGAGCTCATGAGCTATATTTACTAAAAACTCACTCACCTCTTTCACCTCCTGCTCTGGCGCTAAAACCTTGGTGAGGAGCTTCAAGTCAATCTCTCCATCCTGAAGAAAGATCGCAGTAAAATTCACTTAGCTTGCACAAACAGAGGTGATGTTGGTTGCAAAATTAAATGGACCACCTTGACGAGAAGAGACGTAGGAATATAAAAGAGATACAAAAATAAATGTCCTTGACTTACTAAGGTTTGGAATGCAGAATAATGCTTCAGATCATTGTCCAGATCTCTGTAGGTCATTACCCGGTTCACCTGAATGCTAACAGGGTGACAGAAAGTCAGAATAGGCATCTGATACACTATGAGACATGTATTTCAATCAGGATAACATGTCACAGAAAAATAGCAGCCATCCTGACTGCAGTGCCGTCACACTACATGCAAACTAAGACTTAGAAGTAGCTTCGTAGAAGTTTGAAGTTTGTGCACAATGAAGCTCCAAGACTTCAAGCAAAGACCACAGAGAGCAGGAGATGGTTGCCAAGTGGTAAACGCTTCAAATTGAAACCCAGCTGCTTATCTGTGGGTTGGAATTAAGTGGGGGGGCTCTCAAAGTGGCCGGGGCCTAGCAGTGCATGCCAGTCCTACTTACTGCACATTACACGCTACATTGCCCTCGCAATGAGTTCAATGTGGATATTATCTCGCACAGAGAGCAAGCCCCAGCCTAATAACCTCCACCGCTGTCATAGCCTTGCTACATATTCGACACATGTCGGCGTGTCTCTCACTGCCCTGTAAATCAAAGGGCCTGGTTAGTAGAGACCCTGGTAACAGAGTTGCATAAATCACACCCAACTGTTATTTCTCCATTTCAGCCCGATAAAGCAAGACACTCTGCAATGGCACGAGTGGAGGACAGGTAACCATCAAAGTCACCAGAGCAGGCTACTGATCTAGTGTCCTGTCCACGGACAGAGGTTAACTATCATACATGGGTCTGGGGACACGCTGTGTGTGCGTGTGTGTCTGTGTGTGTGTGGTTGTATAAATCCTGAGCGATAAGGATGAACTTTTGAACTTGAAGTTTAAGATGCTCACACTGTACCTTGGTGGAGCTGCAACTTGCATCGTGAGATCTTCTTCCTGCACTTCTTCAAGGTCTGGAATCACTGGAATATCTGAAAACCAAAAAATCCCAACATTTTATGGACAATCCAATGACATTTTAAAAAAGTGTTGAAATCAGAGAAAATCTTATCGGCAGCCAAATGACAGAATCATGTATTAAAAATATAGTAAATCCCCTGTGTATGGCAGCCAGAAGTGCACATTTATGTGTATGTGTGACCATGTCTGCGTGGCACTTCCTCCCCTCCCTCTCTCTTGTTACATCCTCATAAGAGCTGCCCTGTCACAATAGCCATGCGGCCATGAATATTCAGGAGGCGAGGCGGCAGCTCTTCCTGCTGTGAGAGGGGCGCTGGCCAGGGGCTCCCCAGAAAGCACCCCCTGCTACCTTAGCATTTGGGCCCTGTCAGTGCCGCCCACCCCCAGGACCCGCAGTGGCCGGTAGGCCGACCTCCATGTCCACTCTGCCACTCCGACTGGGGCGGCATCCAGCCATGTGCAAGAGTATTTGCTTGCGGGCCCATCTGTGTGGGGTCGGAAGTCACAGTGCGGCCTGGCAGGGGCTGCGGTGCCAGGAGCCGCCAACCCGCTGCTCAAACAGTGGGAACCCACTTTAATTGGCAAAACGCAACAGGACAGAGGATGGCTCCACTCCCAAGAAGGACAGGGCAAACTTTCACAGCATTTTTCAGATGGACATTTGTTGGAGCAGGGGAAATAAAAGAGGCATAATAAGGGATGTGGTAAGATTTGATGAAAGTAAGCTAAATAGTTCATAATGAATAGAGAGACTAATTGAAATGTGTTCAAAGACTTTCACAATAAGCCCATTATTGTGTAAAGACATTTATCATCTAAAGGTTACAGTATCGCTAAAGGTGAATGTCTCAATGAGGGAGTTTTATCATATAAACAGTGTATTTTTGTAGTACAGACAGTTGCCAAAAACTCTACCATCTTTGCATGTGCCCTGATAGAAAATATGTTTACTTTAGGTGTGATGTGGATTTCCTGAGCAATATTTTCAGGGGTGTGTGGGGAGGCAGTAGACTGCACATCCTTATTAGCTGTACAGCTGAGTTTTGACAGTGAGAGAGACAGAGAGAGGGAGAGAGAAGCAAGAGACAGAGAGGAACAGACAGATATGGAGAGGAAAAGAGAGAGCTGGACTGCATGAGAGGGTTGTCAGTAATCTCTAACCACAGTACTGCACCCTGAGGGGAAAGTCAATAGAGGTGAGGAGATGGAAGTGTGCATTTGATGTGAGGAAATATCTTGGCATCTATGTCACCATTCCTTCGAAATAACTCCTGAAAATAAACTGGTGTTGAAAAAACAGTGATATTTTACGGTACTCTACATTTCAGTTCTCCATAAAAGTTGTGGACTGTTGAGATGAAGAGACATTATTTTGATTCTGAACATATCTTTCCAAAGACAACTTGGTCAAACCTAACCTATCAACTTTCAGTAGATAACAAAAGCTCACCGTCTGTTGATAACTTATTTCTTTCTCTTTTTTAATTAAACCAAATTAAAAATGCCACGCTCGTTTAGCCGCTGACAAGATTCATCTGTGTTTCTGATATCCAAATAAATGCGGGCGCGGGTATTTCATATTCATGAGGCCCCGGTGACACTTTGTCCTCTCATTTACAAAGCACAGCGTTCAGCAGAATCCGTCCCCCCTGGACCCCCAATCAAATTTAATGGTCTTAGTGCAATGACATCAAAAAGCCTTGCCGTCCGGCTCTTTGCAAACAGCTTTCTGGGTTGTCTCTCTGTCCGCACACACGCCTTTTCATTTCAGTCAGTAATGCACTATCAACACAGTCCATGAGACTTTAATGTGAAGCATGCACAGAGGCGTATGTTGTCTATATGCAAAGTCTATTTTTAAGTGAAAAAAAAGGAACAACATTTTTTAAATGAGCTTTAAATTCAACCCATTACCCGAGGTCAAGCAGGGCATCAAAGCAGCCACAAACAAGCCAGTGTTTTCTTCTGACAGAAAGGGGCAGCTCCATCAGGAGGAGCTGTCTGTCCTCAGCACGGCACACATTACCTACACTTCCCTCGGCTGGACATGTATCAAGGTGGCTTTTGTCTGGCAGCAAGCAGGCCACGCGTATCCTTATTACACAGTTGCGTCCGGCTTCCTCGCTGAAGCATGTAAATATCAAAAGGGGATAATTTGGTGTGAGTGTAGACATACTCCCGGCAGGCACACGCCAGTCAGCGACTTTGGAGAACAGGACGTCTGTCCACATCACTTGGGCTCCTATAATCTACGCAGGGGTCCAGTCAAATGATTACCTAGGCACAGAATCAATTTTAAAGGCTTACAGGACAATATTCAGCACATCAACGGCTAAGAGTAAGACATGAAACAGATGAGTGTTTTGCGATACTGGTGCTATTTTAAGTGACCAGCAGGAGGCTGTGGGGGCAGCTGATGGGAAGATGGGAGCAGGGGACTGGGTTAGCCTCCGCTCTCTCCCTTCCTCTCTCTCTCTCTGTGCTTGTAGCCAGTGGACATAAGGGATAAGGGTAGGGGACATAATCAAGATCGCAGGGGCTATCTCACTAACCCTCAGCACTGTAATTTCCAATGCCCCTGCCTCCGGCTCTGTATTAAGAGGTCTCCCTCCACAGAGTAATAATCTTTCCGGCGGCGTTAACTGCAAGAGAACCAAACCTCTGGACCCTTCATTCAACTGGCCGTTTCAGCAAGTGCATACTGACAGTGAC
>CAFUXE010000596.1:270587-298530 GCA_903364295.1 Serranus cabrilla | reverse complement strand
TGTGTGTGTGTGTGTGTACATAATGCACAGCATTATACAAAAGTACAAAGTACCTAAAACTCTGGAGTTCAAATGTGCCATTTATTGTGATTTATCTATACAATAAATTTCATTTGAAAGTTTCCATTTTTCATCGATTTCAACATATAGATTACAATGTAACATTTTAAAATGAAAATAATATAGAAAATTGCAGGTAAATATTGCAACATTTACATTAGGGCTGAGTGATAATTAAATATTACTGTTTGTTATTTCTCCATATTATTGAATGTTACAAGCTATCATAGTTCACAGGCCTCATGAGGATTTTCTAAAGTTAAATTTAAGTTAAATATTTGAATAAAAAAAACTATAAAGGCATTTGACTCAAGAGGACGAACACATTTCTTTTACATTTTTGTAACTCAGTATTTGTATATGTATTTAGTGAAGACATGACAGGGGAGACTAGACTGGACAGGACTTAGGACACAACATGCTTAACACAATGACGAGGTACATGACGATTTTAGATCTCACAACGTGGGTTGTGTGTGATAGTGAAGGTGTAGGACAGTCTGTGTGGGGCTCCTGTATGTGTGTGTGTGTGTGTGTGTATAGCCATAGGTGTGTGTAGCCTTATAGAGCAGAAAAATAAAATGAATAAATAAATGGATAGTTTTCCTGGCCAGGCTGGCTAATGATATCCCATGTTCTGATGATTTTTAAATAGTTTGTTTCATGGTCATCAGTCTATTTAGATTTTTATTTGATGCCTCATTTTTTTTCTTTTCAAACTTTTGCAATTTTGTTTATGCTATGTGAGGCTATGTTTTTTAGCCATCCCCAGGCCCTGGAGGGCCTGTTTGTAATTGACCACACATTTATAACTTTATTTTGAGTGATATAAATCATGCTTCATTCTTCTTCCTATTTTAATTATCATTATCATGTATTGAAATACTCTGAATTCAGAAACATGATGATAGACATTTTTAAACAGATGATGAGCAAACTGTAAGAAGGGTTAATAGGGTAAATAATATGGCATTTGGTTACTTGTTTATAAATGGCAATACTCAATACTACCCAAGATACTGATGTGTTTAAGTCCTTTAGTGTTGTCAACTGAGCATTTCATATTGCTAACCTATCTTTACTAAGGCAATTTCACCCTATATCCCCTGCTGCCTCGCGCCGCAAAATAGAACAATTATTTTAGGCAGAGTTTAGCTGAAATTTCCCCCTTCAGTCCTGACATTGTTTGTGGTGCGCAGGGCCCTCAGGTGACTCAGTTACCGCTAGATCTGTATTCCACAGCACCTGCCTGACACTCTGTGTGTGCTTGTGTGTGTGTGTTTCTTAATGTGTCGCTCTGTGAAGTGAGGGAAACACTCAAATCCTGCCATAACCTTCTCCTTCACCTACAGATACAACCTTATTCGATGAGCATATTCACTTCATCAAAAGGGCCGTGCTCATACGTTGTCACACACTGGTCAAAAGGAGGAACACAGAGGCAGAGTTTTAACACATGAATCCACGCTGGATTCAAGGAGAAATATGGTGCGAGCATCAGTGAAAAGCGATGATCTGACTGTCTGCTTATCTGCTCTACTTCCAGAGGATGAATGTGCAGGGGAGGCACTGGAGGGCTCCTCTTTGCCCGTGAGGAGAGACACAGAGTGGGGGATAGCGAGGGTGCTCTTACCTCCTTCATCATCTGATCCCTGGGGAGTTTGTGGTCGCAGGCGGCGGCTGTAGAAACAGGAAGTGTGAGAGTATGAATTATTTAATGCTTTCAAAATGCAGTCCGACGGTGAGGTCATCACGGGGAGTGAGTGAGTCGGCTACTGGGCGACTTTGCTTTGATGATGGGCCTGTTTTTTTTTGTCAGGACACTTGCTACAGTCTGACTGGACTTCTGAACAGCAGTCTCCGCCAAAAGACACTGATGGTGCTATGAGACGCTGCTGTGCTGTCTGGTGACCAGCCGGCCAGCCTTTGACAAGATCACCTCTAAGAATTC
Organism: Serranus cabrilla; assembly: GCA_903364295.1. Classification (NCBI taxonomy): domain Eukaryota; kingdom Metazoa; phylum Chordata; class Actinopteri; order Perciformes; family Serranidae; genus Serranus; species Serranus cabrilla. Next base: position 296,519 of record CAFUXE010000596.1, on the reverse strand, counting down.
TTTAAAAACAAACCCAGCTGGAGCAGCAGTCTGAATAAGTATTACTGAGACAAGACATTTGTGACAGAAGCACAACATAAGGGATTTTTCTGCAGGGTAACAACTCTACACACAAAGCCTCTTGTCTCACTACAGCCATTCAGGCACCGGACTCCAACTGCGATGATGAGTAAAACATAGACGACTTCGTCCTCTACCTGCCTCTCCTCATGATGTCTATTCTAGTCACAAAATGATGGGAGGGAGGGTGGGGGGAAAAACTAGAATAACAGGAAAACTTGGCTCCTAATAGCAATAAAAGTGATGACAACTCAGTCACGCTGTTTTTTAATCATGTTAAGTGATTGTTCTTGGAAGGCAAGGATTAGTTGCAACCAAGGACAATGTGAAAGTACAGCGCATTTCCCACTTTACTGCAACGGGAATAAACATTTAAACTGGCCTGTTTTTAATCATACCTGCCAAAAATGTAGTAGAATTCAATCAACAACTGCAAGAGTGCATTGAAACATGGATGTGGTGGCTGAGTGAACTTACTCTTCCAGGTCTTCAGCTGCAGGTCTTCTTGAAGATCTATGTAGTAGCAGAAAACACAGTTGTTTGTTAAATGAAATAACACACTTGTTAGATTACATTTTCCCTTCCTTTAAAAATAAGGAACCTTTAAAGAGATATTCTTGTTTCTAGCACCGCCCCCAGAGGTGTCTGATGCCCTACACCTGTATCCAATGATAGTTATTCTGCTCTATCAAACGCAGTGGGATCCACAATAGTTGTTTCTTCTCTCCTCACAGTTTTCTCAGGCTCGTCTCCTGCTGGATCAGGCAGCTATTTTCAGACTTCTCCCCATTTACACTGCTCAGCTTGAACAGAGCATGCCAGACACCAAAATACAGTGTCGCAACACTTCTCTGCCTCAACACAGTATTTTTAGCTTTCACTATCTGTTTTAAGAATGGCAGCAATCACACCAGACATCAGCGAAAAACAACATCATTATTAATAACTAAAACATATTCTATCATATGAACCGACATATATCCTAACAAAGAAATCAGAGCAGAGGAAGTTTTGGTATGTTTGAATTAGAAGCCTAAAAATGCGTGGAAGAGGTTTTAGTCTTTTCTCATACTGAAAAATGTTTTGCGGGTTCTCCTGGTTTAGTAGTGCCCCCTACTGGTTTATAAAGTAATCCATCCAGTAAAGGCACAGTCATTCCTTTGCTGTCATTTTCATCCTTTTGTACTGCCAAAAAATATGAGAGGGACATGTAGTATGAATATTATAAACAAAGTTATACTGAATAAATCCAAAAAATATATATATTAATAAGAGTTTCATTTACATAAGCATCAATGTTGGGATAACAAACACTGTACATTAATGTCAGTGTTTAAGGGCTCCTAAAACAATGAAGCTGTAGAGACTTTTCCTGAGGTTAGTTCTTTTTTTTTTGTTCTGTTTTTCTCTGGGCAGCTTGGTTAACAGCGTCAAAAGACTGTAAAGTATTTAAAGTTAAGTTGATTAGGTACTTTGGGTTATAGAAATAACATTTACTTGACAATAACAACATATAACACTTCATTTTAGGCAAACAAACTCAAAGAAATAAAGCTTGCACAAAAATCAGATATTGCACCTTACAGTAGAATCCCCTTGAATACACAGGGACACAGTACACATCGCCTGTCACCAATCTAAATACATACAGAACTTCAGGTTATGATTTATCTATGTGCATCACGAAAAATGTATTTATTAATAACAGATTTATATTTTCAAGGGGAGACCCAAAATAAAATGAAATAATGATACAAAATACAATCAGCTAACCTACATTCAGCTACTCCTGTTTTGTCTGTCTTAAATAATGCTGTCTAGTTGTGGACCAGCAGCTTTGAAGGTACTAGAGTCCAACCAGGCAGGGCAGAGAGGAGCTGAGGGAGCCTACCTGCCTGCCCTTGGACTGTGTCCTGTCTGGGGGGCGGGGGTGGCGACACTTAAGACACATTACAGGCCCCTTGATTAAGACTCATGTAAGGCAAAGCGATAGACATGGTAAAACTGTCTGGAAAAAGTTGTTAGGGATAAAATATATTGTGACAACCTGGTTTCAAAGGTTCATCAATAAACTGACAGATCATTTAGTGTCAATTAGAAGTGATAGATCGACAAATCCCAGGATTTCTGCGCTGGGATTAGTGGGAGGAGGGCGGCGGTGATTGAGCATGAGGGGTGACATTGAAGGGAAAAGTCCTTGCCGGTTCCAGGGGGGACCATTACTTACTTTGTTTCAGAGAGGATCAATGCGCGCGCAAACCCCTTTTACACCTCCTGTATTTCAATCGCTTTGAGACTGGGAATCAAGCTGGGTTACGCAAAAGCAGAGAAGCGACACGCTGACCTTCTGTGAGAAAGGAAAGATCTATTGAGTTTGCTGTTTTCCCTGCTTGCACTAACGGTGCAGTAAACTACACAAATAAGCACAATTGACTCAGCCTGTTCACTTCAATGCATCTTCTATGCTCTCGCCTCCTTTGACACTAAAAAAAAGAAAGAAGCACAGTGGCAGGTGGAGGAGACTGATTGTTCCATACCAGAATGAAAAGTCTCATGTTGATTTAGTCATGTACAGTGTTTAGATTTAGATTTGTTAGTTGTAGACAAAATCCTTTGGCAAACGCTGTCCATCTGTTCCAAATATTTCATGAATTCTCCATGTTGTGCTCCCCGTGTAAAGAGCAGACTGCAGTGGTAAGGGGTGATTAAGTGGCTTGAACCCCTGTGATGAAGTGGCTAGCTGACTAACAGTGCCCTCCTGTGGCTGATGCATTAACCATGTCAATTACCGCCTTGCTCACAGATGAAGACGAATGGAGAGTTGCCTGCTCAGACAGGCTCCCTCTAACCTTGTTGATTCACAGCCTGAGTGCCAAATATGCACTGATAAATAAGCTCATTCAACAGCATGAGAGTTCATTAATAACACATAACCCAAGACCACAGCTCGCTGTCTCCACCCTCAGTGTAGCTACAGGATATGGAGGAAAAGGTGAAGATACGTACTTGGCAGAACCAGCTCCAGAGCTTTCTTCTGCCCAGCCACCCTGCCGCCGGGCTGGTTTAGGAGGAGGACCCTGGAAGAGGAGGACGGTTTAATCGCAAACAGCTTCACTGGATGTTTACTCACTCACATAGAGGAGAATCAAATCAAGTTTATAAGCAAGATAAGCAAGATATAGCATTAAGTTAAGTTATAACTACAGGGCTTGTGTGTTACATTAACCTTCTGAACCCCAAGCTGTATTACGGTGTTTATTTGTTGCTTCTGTCACATTTTACTCAATGTAGCCTTGTTTTTTTACTGCAATATGAAAGTCTTGCACCTCTATGGAAATAGAATAATTGTCGCTCAGTTCTATACTCAATTCTAAAAATATACAAAAATTGTTTCTCCACAAGTGTTACCAATCTTGGGGAAAAGGGGGGTGCTCTACAAGCTATATGTTTTGGACTATTCATTTTACAACCTCTCTTGTCCCCTCTTGTGTAAACAGCTTGTGATTCACCTGAGGGTTCATTTGAAACTCAAACAAACATGTTTGTTTTTACAGTTTCTGTGTATGATAAATTATGTAAATTTGTACATTTATTTTAAGGAAACATCAGGTTCTATCTCGAAGGATGTGGGGTTCAGTGTGGGGTTCATCCCTGTTTGGCATAGCGGTGAATAGACTATATTGTGTAAATACAGAATCCGTTTTCAAAGTGGAAACGTGCCAGTAGGTGGCCCTCTTGTCTGCAACAACAGAAAAAGCAGACCCCTTAAATAAATGTAAAGAACAATAAAATATAAGTTTAATGTCCTGTGCGAAGGCTCGGGACAATTTAAACCAAAGTTCACCTCTATTATTGAAGTTGCAAGCTACCAAAACGCTTCTGTACATTAAACAACATGAATGGTGTGTGCAGCACAGAGACATCTACATGCACTCCATTGTTTTGTTTATTATTATAGTTTTCAACACTGTCCATTTCCAGCAGCAGAACATATGGAGCAGAGTGTGGGAACTGCCAGGGTCTGTATGTCTGACCCTTAAATAGATCCTCAGGAAAAAAATGACCCCCTCCCTCTCATTCTTTGATTCTGAAAATAGTAAACTGAGTATGCATCGCGATCCTGAGACCGGGACCCTGAGACCAGCACTTGAATGAATGAATTCCTCAGAGCACAGGAGGGTGGGCACTAGACAAATGAATTAGGAAAAAAAGGCACAACATTTCTCATTACTAAATTGGGTCTGCAGAGGACAAAGTGCTCGTGAAGAATTTCTTTCGTTTATGATGAAAGAGGAAATAATCTTTCATGGCTGGTTCCTTCACCAAAGCCATTTATAAATCTGAATGTCGCCATTAAACAGGGCAGAGGGAGGGGGAGCCACTCTGCTCCACTGTATATTACCATTAATCGAGAGAGCTGAGGCTGAACAAGCTCACTCAACTTTGTGTAATTAGTAACTGTCGCCCTTATTAAGAACAAAGGAGATTACAATAATGACAATTGAGTCATTTTAAGCAACATTTAAAAAATCCTGCAAGTGATGTAAAATCCCTCTGATGTTTAATGTTTGGTATTCTGACAATGAGCAATTTTCATGAGAGACAAGATAGTAAGGTCAAGTGTCTTTGAGTGTAATAAATTCATCCTGTGACAGTTATTTCATTCTACAAAAATGGAGAGACCATAAGTGTCCTGAGAAACAAAACACATCTGTGCCTTGAATTCTTCATTACCAAATATGAACTTCACAGTTGTAGTAAAATAGTTATGGCTGTTAAGGCAATTAGCTTAGCTCTCGTAGTTTCTAATTTAGGATTCTGTGATGGTCTCTAGGGCATGGGACTTGTGGTGGCCAAACCCTATGAGCCCATAAAAGCAAATGGGTCTTTGTTTAAAAGGATGTCAGGAATGTGACCAATCAGTTGGGTATTTTAGGCAGAAGAGGCCAGGGTTGATAAACGAAGACTGCAAATAAACCCACCCAGTCGCACGACACTCTGGAAAAATGTATTGCATGTGCACAGCAGGTCAGAGAGGGCGCGAGAATACTGGTTCATACATTAGGGAAGTTGGCCTAATTTGGAAAGATTACCCTAAAGCAAAAGCATCACTGGAATTTTTGGCTTTGGGAATCTTGGCTGGTTTGCAGTTTGCCAATCCAGGGGATGTGACTGATTCCATAAATGCCAACAATAGTGGAATGAAATATTTTGTGTTTTTCAACTGTCACTTCAGATATGACTTCTCTCTTATAAATGTTTGCCCTATATTTAGTCTGAACAGCAACATGAACTCCAACATGTTTTTAAGAGGCAGACATCTCTGAGACAAACAAATTGTCAGTAGAGTCATGGGGACTTTTGTGATGTAATCTGCTTGTTTTTCAATTAGAGAATTTACAAGAGAACAGTTACAAGGCTTCACGCCTCTAAAGTTCAAAAGGGTTTTAAAGCTTGTATGAAGTAACACTTCAAAACATTTCATGCATCCAATACACAAAGGACAATAAATGAAGAGCAGTTTTAGAACAGTGGCTGTATATGCTTTAAAACCTGCTGAAGTAGGAAAATGGCAACTCAAATATCTCTGCTTAAATGAGCACTCCATTAAAACTTTATACCATGTGTATCAAGCTGGTGTCAAGCACACTGTATGTGTCATAAAATGAGAGGTGGTGAATCTCAACAAGCCTGGATATCAAATCTAAACCTATGAACTGGAGCAACAGTTATTGTAAGAACCTGTAAGGACGAGTAAATGGTATAAAGATGATGTCTGGAGCATTAGCAGCAGAAGCCATGCAAAGTCACTGCTTTTTACATGCTACCTACCTCATCGTCCTCCTGTGGTTCATGTATGAGACAAAACCAAAATGTACATTGGTGAAGATCATTGTGAGGTGAATGTATATCATGCAACTAACTATCTACTATCACATGTTCACATACCTCTCCCATCGAAGCAGCAGTAGAGGACTTCCTCACATAACGAGAATCTTCAAACGATGATTGGTCTGCTGTGAGGCGAGCTCTCCGTCCAGACTTTGCAACCTGGGAAATGTGCATAATTTTAAAATGGAAAATAGATTTTGATATCATAAAGGGAGAAGCTGGAACTTTCAACGACTACTAAAGACTTTGTGGTTTCACTTTGCTTTCAAATGTGCCATTTAATGAGCCAACCAAATGTTGTCTGGATTGACTTCAAAATACAGTAGATCAGGTTATTCCACTTTCATAAACCTGCCAGCTTTGGCGCTTGGTATGCTTTTGTTGTGTAATTTTGTACAACGTCCAGTTCTGGGAAGTCATACAATGACATTTTTCTTTTTGAGTATTATAGGAGCATTATTCAACATGTGAACATAATTTGTATGATTTTCCTTAGAATAGAGCAACAACTTTACAGAAGGATGATTATTGCACTTTAAATGAGTGTTAAATGAGAATAAATCCAAAAATAATAACTGAAGCAGTATAAGATGGAAGAAGTCATAGAGTAATCCTTAAAAGGACCAGTCAATATGCTATTGTATGCCTCTTCCTTTAAATGTTTATTTTGAATCAGAAATTGAGGTGTGACATGTAGATGAATAAAAGATTAGAGTATACATCTGAATTATAGCACTGTTTCTTCTATGATTAGTCTAGAATAACCTGTGTAGTCAAAATACAGATGCTCAAACCCTTAAACACATAAAAATCCCCATTAAAACCACAGTTTGGGATCCCACTGTAGCATATGCATCAAAATCAATGTTGTTGCTAATCAATATCACAGACTGCGCAAACATTTTAAGTAAAAAAATAAATGCAATAAAAAAAAACCATTTTGCATTTTGTATACAATAATAATCTATGTGTGTTTGCTTGTTTTTCATAACAAGAGGGGAATTATGTAAACAAACTGGTATTTTAAGGGTTAGAAAATAGCATTCATATTTGGTAGTGATGATCTGGACTGAAGTTAATTAAAAGATTTAACTCCGTATATATATTAACATATATAGAGAGATTTTGTCCTCCATAGTAACAAAAGGGAGGGTTTAAGGTAGGGTTTTGCAGTGTTTCTCTCTATTATTTCATCCACATTGTTAACAAAATTATACAATTACAATTAGCACTGCAATACTATCTTTGAATAAAATCACTGTTTTGTTTCATTGCAAACATTTTAGCACAATAAACACTTTAACTTTAAACAATCAGAAGCCTGAGTACTAGCAAACAAGGAGGTAAATGCACCCCCAAGCATCCTATCTAGCTGCAGTAACTGTGCCCAACACTGGGTCAGAACAGGCGTAAACTTCGAAGAAAAAATCACTGCTTATAATTCTGTTATAATAACAGATGTCATACGAGTGTGGAAAGAACCCCCCGCCCCCCTCCATCCCAAAAGTTAAAAGTTAACTTAGCAGAGCTCCTGCAAAACACTGAGCTGTGCATGTTGGGAAATTTCGGCTAGCAAAGCTAACCCACCTAGTTAACGTTAGATATATCGTCACAGACAAACTTTCCTGCTGCCGTTGCCAAAAAGCAGTTGATGACAATTATCTTTGCTGACAACAGGGAGGTTAAATAGCTAACGGTATCTCATTCGCTGACTGGCTAATACTGTATTCACACTAGCTTAGTAGCTAGCTTAAGTAGCTAGCAATAGCCCCGCTGCGCCGTAACAGTACGCTCTCAACTCCATTTACAGCATACAGAATGAATGTTAACTCTGCCCCTATTCCACCTGAAGCTGCATTCTCTATTATTCAAACGACACACTCACATTTTTTATTGCTCCAACATCTCCCAGCTGAATGTGGTCGTCCATGTCTCTGTGCCTTGCTACCACCAAGGCAGCAGCAGCGTCTTCCTGGTTATCAACAAGCGTCACATAGCAACGTTCTCCATGGCAACGTCTATCAGAAACGTCATAGTCATTCATAATGTCGTAAATAAAATAAAAACATAGATACCGTTATACGCAGAAAGTATTTTTTGACAAATTGACTAAAATGCTGCTATATGTGTTTGTCCTCTTTTTTTTGTTTAGATAGAACACACATCTTGACGTTTCTGATGCATCAAATGCGTCTTGTGGCTCATTAAGTCACCTAAATGCAATGCTTAGGGTCACCATAAACCAAACACTTCTGAAGAAATGAAGTAAAGTCAAAGCTATTTAAAACATCCGCATGATAATCATTGCCTCAGTACTGGAGAAGGGATAGTAAATTACATCATCTAAACAATCAGAGTCAGGGGTTGCCTTTTGCCAAACAAACAGCATCTTTCCCACAACCCCCACGCATTTTCCACTTTTTTCTTCCTCAACCTTAATCAAGTAGAGTCCACAGTCTATGGTAGAGTCACATTATCTCTCCCCATGCACTGGCCTGCCACAGTCAATATCCAGTCTGAAAAAGTAGAAAGATGGGACATGAAGTTCCACTGACGACCGCTAGATGTCACTGTTATGCATGTTTTATGTTGCTGGGGAGAGGCAGGACAGTAGCAGCATCCAGCAGCTGTCTGGGGCTCCCTGTGCACCTTCAAGATCTCTTTTGTTAACTTTGGCCTTCCATCTGTATTTGATTTTCCTCCTTAACTTTATTTTGGACGTGGTCAATATTATCCAAGGGCTTATAAAAGTCCAAAGAATGACCCCCCCAGTCAGGCTAAGCATTACTGATGCGAAGTTATGAGTATACAGCCGCACATTGCTTAACACAATTTGTATTTGTCCTCTTCATCCATAAACAAAAATGTTCCATCGATAAATCAGAGCGATCAGTGAGTCCCTTTATTCGGGAGCCGCTCTTGCGAAATCACACGTTGCCTAATATTACGCACAAGTTTGACAACATAGAACTTGATATATTATTAAATACATTTTAGAATAGGACAGTTCTCATTGTCCGAACAGAGGCTCTAACTTGCGGCCCCTCCCTCAACAACGTCACAGCCCGTGACTATAAAGTATGTGTGAGAGTGGAGAGCGTTTGAGTGTGTCTGAGGCCGGACTGCAGCGAGAGCAGAGAGGCGCACTGACTCCATGAGCACAAGTGGATGGAAAGAGCCCCGTGCAATGGAGAAACTGAGCCGCGGTGCAGAGACGGGAGCCCTGTAGACTCGGGAAGAACAGAAGAGATGCGTGCATGAGATAAAGGGAATGAAGAGTAGAATAAAGAGTTTTAATGACGAGTTGAGATTATTTTTCCAAAATGGCACGGATTTGCTACCATGCAAATGCGCATTTTGCAAAGATGACATAGCACTTGAGAAAATGGGATTCCTCCAGGAACAGAACTCACTCACGACCTGAATGAAAAGAGAAAGGGAATCTATTCAAATCGGAATTTAGCTTTTTTTTCTTCTCTTACTTGACAAGGCTCGGTTGTGAGTGAACGCAGAGTGAAATATGAATCTGGGAAAAGCACTTCTGTTTTTCCTCCTCTCAAATTTTGTGACAATGACTTTGTCGCTATCCACTTGCACCACTGTGGACATCGACCACATAAAGAAAAAGAGAGTAGAGGCGGTCCGAGGACAGATTCTCAGTAAACTCCGACTGACCAGTCCGCCTCAAACAACAGGTCCAAGTCAAGTACCGTTTCAGGTCCTGGCCCTTTATAACAGCACCAAGGAGCTCATTGAGGAGCTGGGAAGAGACAGACACCAGAGTTGTGGACAGGATAACACGGAGACTGAGTACTATGCCAAAGAGATTTACAAGTTCAACATGGTCAATGGTCCGCCAGAAAACAGTAAGTTTGTTGTTTTTGATCATTTAAGTGTTGCTTACCCAACTTTTCATCCAACAAACTACAAACATTGTAAGTCCTAGATGTAGGGGAGTATTTCTCCTTCTTGGCAAGGTGTTTTTGTTTTGCCAGTGCGCCATGCAGCCAACATTTCTAGACGTAGGTGCCCAAACTTGATCCAAATGCCTTTGTGCACATCCATGTACACTCATAAGACGAAACACTTCCATATGGCCTCGACTGATAATTATTATAGGTGAGGCACGGTATGAAAATCAGGGATCTAATTTTTCCAGCTGGCGTTAAGTCCACTCGTGTCTGTGCAGCCTTTACGCACAGACGCGCCTGTGAGCAGTGGAGCGGCGCGCAAAGGAGAGGGCAAAGTAAACAGTCTAATTGGAATGAGCACCATTCCTCATACATACCTCACACCAAAGCCATGGGAACTCCAGCCTAAGTCTGACACATTCCTAAGCGGGGAAAATTCTCAGGCAGTTAAGTCTAGTATTTATTGCCAACTCCAATACCTCATTTCCATTTTCTGGCCGTGAGTTTCCCAATATTTTTCATCCAGTGTTACGACTCTCTCACTTCTATCCCCCACTATTTCTCTCTAGTAGCAAGGAGCCGAGTAGCTCAGTGTTATGATCTAATTCCCTTGTTCATCCATATTGGTATTTCCTGTATAAACTATGGTCCATTGATTGTTCCAGAAACCAGAAACAGAAGCTCACCGAGCAGCAGATTCTCCAGAGAAAGTCAGTTTTTAAGTGGAAGAGTTGGATTTGTGCCTTTTTCACGCTCAGAGGCTGGTTAATGCATGGTGTTACCATTTTGAAATCAACAGGTGTTTATGCTGGGCTGTGACACTAAGCAGAGCTTCTGCTGGTTCCAGCATAAGTCCTGAATCAAATCCATTTCACAGGTCCCACAAAGTGCTTCTGACACTCAAAATACACAGCTCGGGGTTTATCCGCTGGTCAGAGGTAGCCAGAGCTCCCAAAACAAACAAGAGGTCTAAGGAGTGGGATCAGTAATGGCCAGGTGCCCAGGACACATCACGCTGGTCTCATACTGTAGGCTATACTGTAGGTGATAATACAAGACGTGAACTGGACTTACTACTGGCAACACTTTCTGCACTAAACAGCTAATCCAAGAACGATATTAGGACATTAACAGAAGGTGCCAACATACATTAATTAGCACTTTTCTCTCCCTTTCCATTCTGTAATGTTGAAGAGAGTGGGGGCATGTTGCAGTATACAGGAACATAACGTCTGTCACCTTGATCATTTTGTAGTGTAGTTCATTTTCATTCCTGCTGGATATAATGAGTTTTACATTCACCATTTTTGGAAGGTGGGAGTGTTTGGGAATATGGTCAAGTTTTGCTTTTTTTCTTGCCCAGTTAAAAAGTTAAACAGAAACTTTTCTGTCATACTTTAATGCGCCACTTGCTCCAGACTACTTTTCTTAGCCACTACTACTAATGCAAATCAAGGCCTTTTCCATTTATGACTAGATGAAGCATAACAGAGACTGGGCAGCTAGATGGTGCATCAGAAGGCCAGTGTTGTTCATCAGCTATACCAAATACTGTTGAAGAATGACATAACTGAACTGAATGATGACCTTTGGCACAATAACATTCTTACAATCCACTGACTCTTAAATTAGAAAAATTGTGCCGTGCACACTGAAGCATGCAGTTTCAGTGAAATTTCAAGCCAAGCATTGACTCAGTGTTGGGTCAGTAAAAAATGAGGACTAGCGCTGAGGACAGCAGGGTATCTGATATATGGGATAGTAGAAAGATGATGTCATCTGAACAAACAGAGACAGAGGTCTTTGGACAGTTCCCAAAGAAATAGCATCTCTCCCCCCTTACTCCCACGCCTTTACCGTTTTTGCTTCCTCATCCTTAATCAAGTGGAAAAAAAAGTTGTTTTTCAACTTCAGAGCAGAGCTCCATCACATTATCTCATCTTCTGTAGTGGCCTGCCAGTAGGAAGCAGAGGAATTAGACTATTCTCTAATAAAAAAAGCAGCATTTGATGTCTAATTAAAACCAAATATCCATTTTCTGTGTCACTGGTAAGTGGAAATCAAACAATGGCAGCATAACAAAAACAAATTCAAATTTCAGACACAGAGCATTCAAACTAAAACATTTCCAACACGTTTTTTTTGTTGTCCTCTATGAGACCTAGACACCTCAGCAGCTGGCTAGCACCTGCTGCCTTATGCTTCCTATTTCCTTTGTTTACCTCCACAAAGCTCTGGAGAGACTGACATCACGGACAATCCTCCGGGCAAAAGGGCAAAGAGAGGTGATTCCTGAGTTTTTTTTTTCTTCATCAGGAGGGCTCTGTGTCATGACAGGATCACAGACTCTGGAGGGTGAGCGTGTGTCAGTGTGCGAGGTGTGGTCGATAACGTCTGGGCGAGGCATTTCATGAGAAGCTTTGTCCCCCAGGCCTTCCTGAACAACTTTACCCCTAAATCCCTCATTTAAAGCCCATTTATGTTCTAATTTACTGAGTGATAATATGAGAATGAGATCAACTGGGCATCATTTTGTTATCCGGGCTTTTATATGTGACAATAAATACACTTTTGCAAGCTGTTAATGAGAATGTTTTGCAGTTAGAGTAAATTCCTTTATTAGTATCGGATTTAGTACCAGTGCGTAGTTATACAAACAAATCAAATTTGGTTACTTACAAAATGTTAAGTATGGTATAATATTTTTAACTAATATCGAACACTAAAAACATTTCTGAGTGAGCTTACTGGCATAAAATTTGTGCTGCTTCAAATATTTCACAGGTCAAACTTGTGTCAGGATTCTGACACTCAGCCTTAAGAGCTCTCCTATAAAAAATGGTGGGGGTCAGAAATTTGGTGAATGTATTGCATTTTAATTATGCAAGCAATCCCCTCAATCTACCAACATGGAACAAATTACCTTACAGACCCTTGGCAAAAATAAGCCATAATGTGAAATCCACCTAAAACCATTGCAATGGGAAAAATGAGGTCATCCAAAAGGAAACCAAAGACTTGATTAGAATTTCAAATCTCCCCTCAAAGTGGGGCTTTCCACCTTCTGTGGGGGAGGCAGAGGGAGGGGGGGGCAGAGCAGTGAGTGAGGGGGAGGAAAAGGCTACTGAGGTTTCCTCCTTATAGATTGTGTGGAAACACTGGACAGATATCTGGCTGTGGATGAATGCTGAAAAGGTCACCTATAAATAGGGAAAGTTGAAAAAAAAAACTTTGTGGAAATATCAGATAATGACTGGGAGGACACTGAAATAGGATTATGGGTCAAATGAAGTACAGATACTTGGAGATGTGCAAGTTCCTTTTGCATGACAGAGAAACAACTGAACTTCTGAGTTTCCATTTGTCCCGAAACAGCTTGAGGTGCAAATCAGCTAAAGGTGCATTGCCCCCTTTTAACCAGCAGCAAGTCTGAGGCTTGGTAATAAAGTTTAAGCTTGGGGTAATAAATTAGCCATGGCTTGGCTGTAAATGACTGTTTCCATTTGGCCCATAAAAAGTTTGCTATGTGCTTGTTTTGCTCAACACTGCATGTGCTTGGCCTGTTAAAATAATAAACTGGTCAATGCTATTATGGTATAAAAAGGGGGAAAGGCTGCAGTGCAACAGGAAGCCTTTTTCTCACATAGAATAACAATGTGGCCATTTATTTAGCTGATTATGCTAAAGGTCAGTGTACAATCACATGCCATGTATCCTATTAGCCCTCTATCATATTAGTCCTTGTCAATCATGTTCTTAGTGGCATTACTATCATAACAGAGTTGCCCTCTTCAATAGTTTCTCAGGTATTGTTTTGCTCCAGCACGTGAGCCCACATGTTCCCGGCTAAACCTCCTGGTTCCAGCGAATTCTTGGCTTCTGGCCGAGCCCTCGGAGCACCTGTTGGGCTCAAGAGCTGGTGGGAGGAGGTGGAGCATGCTGCCGTCCCACTGCAGCCTGCTCCACCACCACATGGGACATTTGGTTTTCATTTCATGACTTCAACTTGTTGCTAACTCGGACCGCACAAAGTATAAGCAGATGGTCTGTGGTAATGGCCCACGTCTCTCTGGAATAGAGTAGAAATATAAAAAAAAAATTTAGGTTTTTATCTGAAAACTATCCTAATGTGTAGAGGGAATCCTCTGCAAAAATCCTATCAATATTCAGAAGGTAAACATGTCCACCCCTGTAAGACTGTGTAAAATAGGCCTTGATAACATGTACACAATGAGGTAACGGATGGATCAGAGCTCAAATGGATTCTGACAAAAGAAACAATGAGAGTTCCAATCTGATATTTTTACAAGGAGATATTTAATACCATGCTTAAAGGAATACTTCAGCCTCAAAGTGACCATTTGTATATCAATTGTACACAGCATGTTACCTTGATTTCTTGAAGACTTTTTATTTTTTTGTTTTTCTGGCATGCCTCCCCAATGAGCAGAGAATCCAAAAACTGCAGAAAAGGTCAGTGGAGGCTAGATTTACAACAGCAAAACTATATAAAATAAGCCAATCAATCCACAAACCGTCACACAACTTGTGCAGGATAAACCAAATCTCATTCATCCAGCTGTATGCTCCCTACTTCCCAAATACATTCGTTTTCACCTCTACCTTTGAGTCTGTGCCAGTCTTGACGAGTAGCGTGGGGCGGTTAAACAAGGCTTCCATTTATTTAAACTCTTTTAGTGTTTGCTATGTTTTCATCTGATTTCCAATTCTCACATTCACCCAAGCAACAACCCCAGGCTTGAAAAGTGTGGCCAATGCAGAGGTACCTTAAACCTGTATTTCTGTCTAAGGCCAGCAAGGGGCGACACTCAACTGGTTGTAAAAAAAAAAAAAGTCCAACTGTATAGAAGCCTATGAGAAAATTACGTTACTTTTCACTTGATTTATTAGTTTATGGTCTCATTCACTTGTTTCAGGCCATTTTCAATACAGCACGATGTTCACTCTGTAAATTCTGGTTAGTTAACTTTAACATTTTGGTTGCTTAAAAATCCCTTGTTCAGTGTTTGGTTGGACTAAAAGACACTCCCTTCTGCACATATACTGTTGGCAAAAAAATTAATATGGCGATATAGTACAGAAGGAATTTAAGTTATTTATATAGAATGTCACAATTGAATCATTTCCACTTTACCTGCAGATGACCTCCCCTACTGCCCAAAGGGTATCACCTCCAAGGTATTCCGCTTCAACGTCTCCACCATGGAGAAGAACTCCACCAACTTGTTCCGGGCTGAGTTTCGAGCCCTGCGGATCCCGAACCCCGCCGCCAAGAGAAACGAGCAGAGGATTGAGCTCTACCAGGTGTGTGAACTGACCGTTCATTTCCACTGTTTGCAGAGCGCAGGAGGGTAATGTGCTCTATTTCACTCAGAAGGCCTGTGTAGGTCAGCGAGAAAGATGAAAACATTTATATTAGGGTGTCCAACTCCCTCTCTCCTCTCATGCGCTGATCATTATTCCATGTGCTTACAGTCAAATGGATTCTGCGTTAGGACAAATTTAAGAGCTTGCACAGCTTCTTTTTTTTTTAAAGAAACCTTAGATTACCATTCTGCAGTTTCTTCTTTCTTAGCTGTCAATCTCAAAACAATTGTATGTCCTTGTTAGATCAAGTAAGAGGTTATGCTTTCAACAAAGGGTTTATAGATCTGCACCTGCATTTATTGCGTTTATGAGCTTTTTTTTGTGCGTGAAAGCCTCTGTTAGATGTCTCTGTGTGTGGGGTGGCAGGGATGGATTTTTTTTTTTAGGTTCGGTTTCCTCGTTAATCTCCCGTGAGAGACTAGGAGTAATGATCAGGTTCCAACATTTCCTGCCAGGGAGACAAGCGTCTCCGGACTGCATACCGCCTCTGAGGCAAGGCTCTGGCCAGTGCTGAATACAGACTGTCAGGCCTTCAGATTGTTTCCAGGGGCCTAGGAGGAGATAGAGGCAGGGTCACCCACCGGGGGAGTAAATGGAGCTGCTCGCTCGCCCCCACACTTTTCAGACTAGAGTTGATTGGCAGAGGGCTGACGCTGGCCCCTCGTTCCCACAGGAAGACAGATTAGATGCTGACAATGTTCAGGAACCTGGTTATCCATAGCACTGGTGTGGGGCTCGGTGCTCATAAACACCACCCAAACACACACATTTCTCCCTGCAGATAAACACCTTTGTTCAGAGAAGTGCTGATGGAAATAGGAATGTCTGAACCACACGGTTGCATTTTTCCCTCCATCGTCAGTTTGTACGTTTAGGGCCTCGACATGATAGCGCAGTTGAATGCCCAAGGAGATATCTGTAACCCTGCTCTTTTTTTCCTGAACTGTGTGACACTGCATCTGGGAGCCCAGCTAAAGTCAAAGTTTGAACTGCTGACGTGAAGGACAGCCAGGTTCTCATTGGCAGGAGGGTAACACGCAGGCATTAACTTGCAAAATGGGGATATCAACACAGGGAGTCACTTTTTCCATGAAGAGTAGACATTTGGCCCAAGGCATCCTGGAGAGTCTGGCTCAGACAGACAGCTCTGGTTCTGTGTGTGTGAGTGAGAGAGAGAGAGTGTGTGTGTGTGAGAAAGAAAGAGAGTTTATGCAGCTGGGTCACATTTTCATCTTTCCTCACAGATCCTCCAGAAAGACGACCCCAAAGCCAAACAGCGGTACATTGGGGGCAAGAACGTCCTGACCAAGGGAACGCCTGAGTGGGTCTCCTTTGATGTTACAGAGACAGTGAGAGAGTGGCTGATGTACCGACGTGAGTGGGACACCTCAGATTTTCCTTGCATGGCACCTTCTTACATATCCTGCCAAATAGCGCTGGTTCATTCAGAATGAAGGATAACAGCCTCGGGGGAAAATGTCGGCCCTTTACATCCCTCTGCTCTTGTTTCCTCTTCAGAGACCAACCTCGGCCTGGAGATCAACGTGCATTGTCCCTGCCACACTTTCAGGCCTAACGGTGACATTATCGAGAATGCCAATGAGGTGCTAGAGGTCAAGTTCAAAGGTGAGACTGCATTTAGGACATTCGTGTTGTTTGGATTTCCACTGGCAAGCTTTGTTTTAATTTCCTAAAGTTTGTAAAAATCTACATTTAACAAGTATCATCAAGATGTTGAGAACAATATCGCCCTTTGGGCATGAAGCTATGAAAACAGCAGACAGCAAAAAAAAAAACGCCAAGTGGACAAAACTGAATCTGGGGTTTGCTTTCTCTTGAGCCGGGGAGGAGGGGCCAAGTTTAAATAATGCCTGCATAGTATGCCTTTACAAATCAGTCAGACATTTTGGGAAAAGCACATACTTATTTTCTTGCTTATATACGGACGTGAGGGTGTGTCCTTTTTATCTAACATGGAATAAGAAAGCAAACTGAAAAAATTCTCAAAATATTAAATGGTTCCTTTAAATATCATGCCGATATCACTCCCAGATTAAGCTAGATCTAGGAAATCTAGGAAATCATTAACCAATAACTTTTTTAAATCCTCCATCTTGCTCCTTGTGCAGGCCTCCAGCCGGTTTGTGTGGCCGATGGCCAGACTGTGGTCATTAAGTCTGTATATTGTCAGGATTTCTCTCTGCTTTTGATCTCTTTCAGTGAAAAGATGTTCTTTCAGTTTGTATGAGTGATCAGGAGTCAGATAACACTTGCGTCTGTTTGATTTGTCTAATGTTCCAGATAGGCATCTCGTGTTTGTTGAAAAATGTGTTTAATTGTGATTAGCGCTACTGAGGTAGAGCTGGTTTTAGGATGATCTGCATTAGTGGGACTATAAAGCAGATTATTACAGGAGTTTTTTTGGAGGCTCCAGTTTTCTCCGGCTAACGTGAAATATGGTCATATAAATGTATTTATACAGGGTCACTAAAGGATGCCCCATTTGGTCTTGCCTCTATACTTAGATTCTACAAGTGGCAGATGATTTGATGAGAGTACAAATTATTTAGATTAGACTCTGATTTGCACATCTATGTTCACGTGCTGCAACTTAGATGTAAAATGTCCAGTGTTTTCTCAAAGCTCACAGCATGCATTGGCCCATTATCAAAACCAGAAGTTTATCACATTTAAGAAGCTGAAAAAGACAATTTGGGGATTTTTTTTCTTTAAAAAAATTCTCAGAACGATTAATTGTTTATCAAATTTGCACAAAAGGTGAATATATTTTGACCCCCTGTGCAGGGTATGTGCAGCGTTTTCTAGGATGAATGAGAATCTGGTTATAGTAGAATAACACGAACAATACTGAGACTGATCTAAAAAAAAAAAAATCCCTTTCATCCAGTCATCAACATGTTCCTCCAGCAGCAATACCTATTGAGGTTTTTTGGTAAGATAATGGGTTTCCTCTCTAAGATGAAGAGAGAGACACAGAGCATGGGAATACAATTGATCTGGTATCTCACTTAGCACTGGGGCCCCCGGGCCCTCGGACCTGGGAACACTCCCGACTGGCCTGGCCACAAGGAATGTGCTGCCACGGCGCTCAGACGCTTGGCCCCGAATTAAAGAGGGGCGTACATATCCAACAGCAGCATCTCTCCTGAGATATCCACTGCTTTAGCTATCAGGGGTAGATTGGATGAGCAGACGCAGGCCCAGGGGGGAGAACGGCGGAAAGAAGGAAGTTAGGGACCAGTGTTGAATAAGAAGAAGGGTGAAAAGTGAGCCAAATGTGAGTGAAGCCCTTCCTGGATATTACAGTATCCTTCTGTAAAAGCTACAGTTGACTACACTGATTAGAGTTAAGCTGCGATTCCACTGAAGTCCGCTCTTGAAGACATCTTTACAATTCTCAATAAATCTGCTGTATTTCTGTGCAGTTTTTTCTCCTCTGTCCTCCAGACTAAAACTGACTCCTGTCTCCTCCAGGTATGGAAGCGGACTATGACGATCTGAGCCGTGTGAAAAAACAAAAGGAGCAGCTCTACCCCCACCTCATCCTCATGATGCTCCCTCCCCACAGGCTGGATGCCCAATCCTCCTCCCGCCGGCGTAAGCGGGCACTTGACACCAATTACTGCTTCAAGTAAGGCACATTTCCCAGGCCTGGAAAATGTAATGCACTGCATGAACTACTGTCTTTAACTTTGTAAAATCATTTATCTTGCTGCCCCTGCACTGTCAGGGGATCAAATATAATAGTTTCACACTATAAAGTTTTGTAAAATTACTATTGTGTGGCCTGCAAGCTAATGGTCTTTAGAAATAGTTTTGCACCTCCTGAGCGTGACATGAAATGCATGCATTATATCTCAATCCTCCTCTGTCCATTTCAATATTTTCCCTTTTAATAGTCTGATACACTACCCACCTAAGGCATCAAACTGCTCCACCACAACAAGCATCCGTCAAATTAGGAATATTTGTAGTACAGTATTAGTTAAATGGTAACTCTTTTATTAATGCAAGGTTTAGTTATTTTCTATTTTCTGTGTGGGGTCTAAATCATATTCTGCCTCCCTAAATTGGCACTCTTTCATCAAAAACCTTGAGCACCCCTGCTTTAGGAAAGAAAGTAATGAAACTTTTTTTTTTTTTAAATGGAAGTATGTGTAAAAGTTTCCCTTTGGGAAAAAAAGTCAAAGAGGGAAAGACATGCACAGGTGAGATCTCTCTCCAGTTGCATTTAAAAAAAATCAAATACTACATATAAGAAAATTAGCATGGAATGATAACCGTCAATTTTCATACTAATTTTTATGGTATACCATGAAACCTGGTCAAGTGCTGCAACCCTATTTTGGCGCCACATGAATATAGCACACATGCCCTATCTCGCAATGTTAATAAATGTGAAATATAATCCTTGTATCCGCCCCATGTTTCGGATCCGCTCCAAAATTTAATGGGTTCTTCTTTGGCCCATGCTACACCTTTCTACCAAGTTTCATGAATCAGACCAGTTTTTCCTTAATCCTGCTGACAAACTGATAAACCGAGCCAAAAACATGACCTCCTTGGCGGAGTTATTACAGAACGGCCGCTACTACTGTCTTGCAGACGGAGGGGGGGGGTTTATTGTCAAGTAGTACACAAGCCAAGGAAACAAGAAATGGAAATATCAGCTGTCACATCTCGAAAAGATTGCAGGGAAGAAGAGGACACGGGCACGAATTCACCGAATGAGCTTGTTAATCACTTAGACGAGCATGACAGAGGTATTAGCTAATACAAGTCGGGATCTGTCCCAGTACTAGCACACCGTCTCCTCAGCTCTGGATTTCCTCTGTCAGGCTGACAGGCAGCACCAGAGACACCTGGGCTGACTCCAAGAGGGAAAATAAGGGCACACCTAAGAGTGGAATTTCTGAACTTCACTCTCATCTCTGGCTGTCTGCCCATAGGGGGGGGGGGAAACGTATACAACTCTGTACTTACGTGTTATCTTGGAAATGAAGTGAGTGTAATCCTCTCTGTCCTCTCTTGTCTGCAGCAATTATGAGGAGAACTGCTGTGTGCGACCACTATATATTAATTTCCGGCAGGATTTGGGATGGAGGTGGATCCATCAGCCTGAAGGGTACTATGCTAACTTCTGCTCCGGTCCCTGTCCTTACCTACGCAGCGCAGACAACACCCACAGCTCGGTGAGACAAAGTGCCACAACACATTCCCTGACTCTGATTGGGAAAATGTGATTGCTGATCTCTATCGCCTCCCGCTCTTTCTTCCATAGCTGCTGAGCCTGTACAACACCCTGAACCCCGAAGCATCCGCCTCACCCTGCTGTGTTCCTCAGGACTTGGAGCCCCTCACCATTCTCTACTACGTGGGTCGCTCCCCTAAAGTCGAGCAGCTCTCCAACATGGTGGTCAAGTCCTGCAAGTGCAGCTAAACTTCAGGGCGAGAGACGTGGAATGTGGCGGCTTCCAGCACTACTCAGGAGCGGGTATAGAGGGGTTAGAGGGGGCACGGTACACTTTTCCCTCCACGAGTACCTCCTGCTTCAGCCGTGTCCAAGTCCTCTCTCTCTCTAACGAAAAAACAAAGATGCAGTCCACCACTCTGCTCACAATCATTGGCAGCATTTACCAAGAGGACTTGTCAAACACCACTTCACTAACGGCACTCTCAAACCCATCAGACCTCCTCAGCAATCGCCTTTTCAGTGTTTCTCATGTTTTTTTTTTTCATATTCCAGCATTTTGTACCTCAGCGTTACATACCAGGAGGAACAGAACAATAATTGTCTTTCAATGACCACTGCATTCCTAAGGACATTAAATAATTGCAGTCGAAAAGAGTAAAATGACTGCAGAATGCAGACTGAACTCAGCATCATAGGAATACGTCAAAGAGGGGGAAACTAAAATGTTTGTTGAGAGCAAACACATCCCTCGGCTCTGACGCACGGGACACCTTCGAATGTCCGAGCTGGAAACGACGCTGTGCACGCCACACAGCTCCCTACACTGTTTGTTTAGGATTAAAATGCTGTTGAATTAAAATGACCTTAAGAAAAAAAGAAAACATGCTGGAAAACCAACCTTTATTTCAAAGTAGTATTTCCATGGTTATGTTTACCTCTGTAATACAACAGGATGGTGATTCCAGGGATCGTTTTGTTTTTAAGTGAAGCCTTTCTGTTGTATGAGACGACGTATGTCACTAAGTGAACACTTAACTAGATCACAAACTGTAAATGTTTTTCTTATTACTCTTGGAAACACCTTTTTTTTTTAATTAAAAATGGACAGTTGGATAGAATGGTTCTAATTTCATTATTGTTGGAGTTTTTCTGTTTGCGTCAAGTATCTTAGAGCTCTTTGTTTTAAAGGGTTAAAGGGTAAATGTAGATGACCAAAGAAATGAATATATCAAAGTCAAGGGAGTGACGACTTCAGTGTGCAGTATGTGTGGTGAACAAATACATTTACTGACATGATCAGCATGTTTTAATGTTTTCTAGGTATTCATTTCAATGTTGCTTGACGAGATGATACCAAAAAATATTACATTTCCATGCATGTGTGTTGTAAACAATTAGCGACTAAACAGTTTAAATGGTTGGACTGTAAACAACTTTGTATCACCACAAGGGAATATACACATTGATTTGGACTGTACTGTTGGGTTTTTGTTACACAGCATGCACTGGCATAGTAAAATAGTTGTAAATCCACAACAATAAAAAGGATAGTTCAGATCTTTTACATTTTGAATGTATGAGGTACTTATTCATAGTAGATGGTGGTGGATATTCTCTCGTCTCTTCTCTCTCTCTCTTCTCCAGTTTGGAGAAGTGCTGACACAGAAGCTTAACAATGTACTGCTGTGGACATAGTAGCAGCAAAAAAAACAAAAAAAAACATCAGTGTATGATATAGTTTAAATTTTTTTCAATGTTTTAACTTGGCATTAGACAGCCCTTTCTGAAAGTGAACAGAAATAGTTATCTATGTCTTCTTCAAGACCATAAAAACTCTTTTTTTTATCTTGCAGAAGTCTGGAATTGCTGGTCTAAGTTTGTTTGTGGTATTGTGTGACTTTGCTGTTTTAAATGATTAGTTAAGATTCATCAAAGTCACGCGATAACACAACTAATGGAGAGAGGTAGACCAGCAACTTGCATATTCTACTATTCTGCAAAGTAAACTGACTGTTTCTGAGAGCATGCCAACTGCCATCAAGTGTAGATAAAACACCGACTGTGGATAAATACCTCATACAACCCCACAAAACACACAAACAGTCCCTTTAAGTTTTACATCAATCACTAAAAAAGAAATTCAATACCACCAAGTGTATTAAAACCAGTTCTGTTGTACTGCATTGAAAACTACAATCTGTGCAAAGTCACTCTGATGATAATCATCAGTTGATTTTAAAAAACATGCATGACATTCAAGTATTTGTGACAAAGTCATCATAAACATATGCTTAATCTATTGATATATAACAGAGATGTTTTATTCGATTATCACACCCTGAGTTAACTCACTATATGGTCCCAAGCAACAGAATATCCACAAGGACACTGGTCTGCTGGTGCAGCATTAACCTTCATTGTAGGCAAGGCTGTGCATAACCATAATTCCTCTTTACGTTATGCTTTGAGCTACAGAAACGGCCAAAAAAAGGCCTTTTAGTGGACAATGTCCAGTAAATAAATACTGATGCAATAACAATAATTTACCTATGAAACCAAAAAATATTAATTTTGGTCCTATCGAAGGAAAACAACACCAAACATCTCAACAGTTTACATGAATATTCACAAGCCAATTATATCCTGGATATAAAACTTAAACATTCCAGCAACAGTGTTACATAATCCTTTTAAACGAGGAACAAGACATCGACCGATCATATTTAAGAACCTTTTTTTTTTTAAACCCTACAAGCAAAGGATGCTATATTTTAACCCAACCTGAGGCCATAAAGTATGATTTGGCAACAACTTGGCTTCCAACGAGGGCCCGAGTCGGAGCGTCTTATGCAAGAAGCCACTCATGAAAGGCAGCAAGATGAGACGCTGCTCAGGCATCCTACCACAACCCACATCTCACCTGTTTGTATAACTTTTTCTGAAGAGAAAAAAGTGTGATACACGTGCTACTGCATGACAAAAGAATAAAACGTTGAATCCTATAATTAAAATGCCACTGGGACATTGAAGAACCATCTGCTGAAGGCTATCTGTCAGTGCAATCTTTCTGTGGCATCAGTAGTATGGAGAGAATGAGGGCGGACAACTGTTGGGACGTGTGAGTGAAGCCAAGCGGGGTAAGGGGAGGGGGGGGGGAAGGAGCTGAAAAGGCCAACTGATGTTGAGCTGAGCAAACAAAATCCCAACCTGCGTCAAAGGAGGGCATTCCTGGCCTCGTAGCCTATCCTCTCGCATGTCTGTGGCTGTATCAGAGAGAAATTAATAGGACCCTGTGTCTGGCATGCTTTCATCTGCTGCTGTTGTCCTTTCCCAGAATACACCTCTGTGAGGATGTAGTTACATGCAGAGACACCTGTCAGGCCGGCAGAGGGGCAGGACGTGCCTCTGGTTTCTTTCATGTCATCTGTGAGCCGGCTCCTGTCCCTGGAACAGCTTGCGGTACACAGAGAGACCTGCAAAGCAACAGATGAGAGAAAAACTCAATAAAAAGGGGTACACAATGGCAGCACAGCATTTTTTTCTGCTCGGTCATCTCAGTGCTTAGCCTTTTGTCTGGTTGTCCCCTCATTCTCAGCCCCCCCTCACTCCTCATCCAATCGGCTGGCTCGCGGCCAGGCATCCAGTAGAAAAAGGCATTCCAAGTACAGTTGGAGCTGCCGTGTTTGTGCTCCCAAACAGTATTCCCTTTCATTCCCTCTCTGCACACTCTGTTTATTTTGGTGCTCTTTTACACCGTGGGGCCTGACTGCGCTGGAAAAACGAAAACATCTCCCCGACTTCCAATCCGATGACATGACCGCTGGAAGCAGCTTCCTCCAGCTCAGCAAAAGAAAGATAAAGGGACAATATTGTCTCTAACACGATCCCACTCCAAATGACACTTGGAGCTTAAAATGACGAATGAAAAAGTGATGTCAACAGTTTGTTCAATGGCAAATGAACCCCGAAGGTCTAACAAGTGGTGCATTCATTTGCTCGTCCTCGGATGGTCCCGTTTCCTGAGTTGGGAATTCTTTCTTCTGACTTCTTCTGAGTGTGTTCAGGAGCTTTAAGCTGTAGTGTGGAAACAGCATGGATACTACAAAGTGCTGTATTTTATTGCTGTGTTTGAACAAGTGAATTCTCTAAAAGCATGTAAACCAAGATGGCTTTACCTGACTTGATATCAGTGTTATTGCTAATTAACTTTTCAATCTATGTGGTCAGCAACACATGAATTATTACCATCAACCCAACATTTACTTTCATCTGCCATGTTTCTGTGTAATATGCAACAACTTGGCAAGTCATGTACCAACATTTTTATGGACTTTCGGAGTTGTTCCGACTATCATTCATTCTTTTTATGCAAAGCAGGCTGCAAGTAATCAGTCATCGACAACCCTGATTTCAAAGAAGTTTGGACGCTGTGCAAAACATAAAACTGTGTTCATTTACAAAACAAAAGTTTATTAGTTTGAACTTTAAGTATGTTGTGTTTATACCGTTTTCAATTGAATATATGTTGTGTTTATACTGTTTTCAATTGAATATATGTCACAAAGGGTTAGCAAATGATCACACCTGTTTTATTTACATTTTAGATAACGTCCCAACTTTTCGGAATCAGGGTTTTATCATAATTATTCAACGCCAAGTTTGGATCATTGTGTAACTTGCATCAGTGAGTGCTTCGAATCAAGAATCCAATTTTATAGAAAACATCTAAAAAGGGTATGACAGCCAAAACCTTCCTTCCCTTCCAAACAGGGCACCACACAGTCTTATTTTGATAGAGGGAGGCCAAAGCAATCCGCCCCGACATGATCAGACTCCCATTAAAATGGCACAAGTGCAGCATTCATTTCCTTCTCAAACTGAAGGCAATAAATCTCCCCAGTCACCAGCTGCAGAGCCCTGAGAACTTCAAGAGAGGTTTCAAGGAAAGCATTGTAAAACACATGTGGTCGATATAATCTAGGTTTGTAAGCTTTGATAGGCCCTCATCAAAACCCTCCCTTCATCTCATGTCAAAAAATTAACACAGAAGAAGTGGGGAAGGAAAAGGGGGAATGGGGTGAGCGAGCAGGAAAAGTTTTCAGAGGATAAAGGGAGAGTTGTATGAGCAAAGAGAGGAAGAGATTAAGAGAGTGCACAAGAGAGAGATAAAGGGAGAGGGTGATTAATGATGGTTGACAGCTGATCATAGAGAATGCTCTCCATTTGGACCCGCTCTAACTCCCTGTCAGAGTCAATCAGGGGAGCTCAGTCATCTCGCTACAAAGGTACACTGGGCAGGCAGAAAGACCTGACTCTTAAGCTCCACAAAGGCTGCTCCCTCTCTAATAACACCCCCCTCCCTCCAAAACACCACACTGAGTCTCTGTTCAACTCCCAGTCCCATTCTAAATGCATGGTTTAACCTGCTTTGCTAACTGGTTTTGGTACTGTTTTTTTTTTTTGTGG
>CAFUXE010000596.1:238458-266633 GCA_903364295.1 Serranus cabrilla | reverse complement strand
CAGCAGAAATCACTTGGCTTCATCGAGACAAATCTTCACTCCACTTCATTTCCTAAACAAGACCAAAAACAAAAATGTCATTTTTGATAAATTCAGCTAACAACTGTCAGTTATCATCAGTAGTATATTACTCATGGGAGAACCAGGCGAGGTCAGCGCTGGTAGATTTATATCAAGCAACAGTTTTACAATTCAACAGCTGGCTAGAGGAAGGTGTTTGGAGGGCTGGATAACCTTGAACTGTTTGAATACACCCAGCACAGTGATTCTATTATAAGTTGGAGAAGCTTAGGCCTACACTGGGATGCATTTCAGATGTGCCTCAATAACAGAGGTATTGAGTTGCCCCTAAAATGAGCACTGGAAATAAAGGGAAGCAACTTATTATCCCCCCATTTTCTGCAAACAATCATCTCATTTCTCCTGGAAACAGTTCACTTTTCTCTGTCATTCTTTCTTTTCCCCTCTCTTTATTCTTTCATTTCATTGTTTCCATCGGTGCATTTTTTGGTCCTGAAGCTTCCGTTTTTCCCACACTCTCCCCTGTCACACTGGTCGACCACAAAAATGCAGGACAGAGGAGAGTGTGAGGGGGCTCTGGAATTCCACATGGAGAGGGTAAACACGGCAACTGCCAGGAAGACACACACACACAGGAGCAAACACAGCACCTACCCGGCTGCCCTAACCTATTCTACAATCCCTGCGCTGCACCCCTGCCCTCTTAACTCTTCACTTGCCAGCTACAGCTTGCCAAGTCAAGTAGGATGACTGAATGTAACACGTCAGCAGTGCGAGGGCTTTGCTCAGCGCTGCTCTCAAATGCTGCTTTTTTAGGGAGTCAGCAGGCCAGCAAAGTTGCAACAAATCAATTAAGTCACACAAAGAAATAGAGATAGTTGAGTACTCACATACAGAAAAGGATCCACTCATACATTATAGAATCCAGTTTCTCCTTCCCTCTTACACATTAGAGGCGTGTGAAGAGCCCTTCACTACTGCAACAGCATGCTTTAAACAAACAATGAGCCCTGATCACAAAGGTTTGCTGTTGTTGTGTAATTTGTCCAGATGTTGCAGTAATAAAGTCATAAAGTAAGTGAAGGAAATAGCTGGCAGTTCAGCCCTGTTTCACTCCTTTCCTTTTATTTTCCCTTCTGTGCTCTTCAGCTTATCTCCAAACCAAACAGGAATTAAACGGCGCTCGGAGCCCGGGGCCCTTCCACTGAACCACGTTCTGTTTACGGTTCAGGCAGAAATCAGGCCTGTGATGAGGTTGTTTACTGAGCAGGCAGATACACCCTGCGGCCAAAAGACTGGGAGCACTCCACTTACACACGTATTCGAACTCTCATTACCATTAGCCATGTCCTCTTGAACTTACTGATCCCGTGCACTTTGTCTCAATCCACAAACAGCGGGCAATCAATGCCATCCCCACTGCAATCACTGAATGTGCTATAAATTACATGGTGACTCTGTAAAGCTATACGGGATCTAAGTAGCATCAGGAGTCCGAAAGAAGTAAGTCAGGATTAAATGTGTTCAGTTGGAAGGCTGATCTTACTTGATGAGGCGTTTTGTTGCCGTTTTCCTGATCTGTCCGTCTCTGGCGCTGCTTGGTGGCTTCGGAGCGAGTACAGGACTAACGCAGGTTTGGATGTGACCGTGGCTATGACTGTGATTGGGCCGAACGTGAAAGCCGGATGGAGGGCAGCTGGATGTGTTTGTGGGAGCCTGGGAGTGTGGAGTACTCATCTGGTCTGGAAATTGAGCCTAAAAAAACAAGAAAGACAACTGTTATTTAAAGTCAGTATCATTGAGATAGTGAAAATACTTTCAGCAACTCAGTTTGCAATGATATCCTTGATTGTTGTCAAACCTATTTGAAAAGGGAGCGTGGAGCTAAGAGCAGCTGCTAGCAGTAGCTCATTCACTCGTCAACCATTAATAATCACAGTGGGACAAAGTATTACCCAGATCAACTTTGCTGTCAGCTTGTGGTATCAAACATATTGGATAAAATGTAACAATGATATTTTAGAGAAAATTTCAGTAGTTAAATGTTACACAAAAAGGCAGACTGGATCAACTTTGCGCAGTTGAAGATGAAGTAGTTGGTGGAACTGAGCATGGTTGATGAACTCACCAGTGTACATGACTTGAATTCATCTTTACTCAACAGTCTGAGGGGTGAATTCACAAATGGATTGCGAGGCTTTTGCGGCCACTAAACGTGCAAATAAGCCAAACACAAACTGTGCAATTCTCAAAGCATCTACAAAGGGTGAACCTGGCAATCGAATAGTGAGTCTCTGTGCTGCGGTTCCATCTGCAAATTTGTAAATAAGGTAATATGCAAAATCAGCCTCTTTCTATGCAAATGACACAAACACCAGCGCTAATAGCCACACACAGTTAGAGAAATTCTTACTGTCTTCAGCGAGCTGGTGGTAAATGAAGCACATTCATAAGGACTAATGTAAGGTCGAATCAAATTCCTGTATTTGGGGATTCAGTGACAGGATGCTCCTCTCAGCTCCCCTATGTTTCATTCTTTAAAATACTTAAGAAATGAATAAGGTTAATAAACAAATAGATTTTTGTCTTGTGATGTCTACAGCTTAAGCGCTCGCATACTCCTACTGTGTGTGTGTGTGTGTTATCTTTGAGATGTGTAGATGAACACAAAACATGAATTAATATCAGGTCCTGACCGATCGGCTGGTCTGACTCTGGAGATTTAAATAATTAATGAAGGCCCGCTGTGCTGTGTCCTATCTCTGAAGACACACAGAAAATGAATAAATAGACAGCACAAGCCGAACACAAGTAGATCATGTCAGATTGGGAGTTATTCAAGGCTTATTCTCAATGTATATTCAAAGATGTTGACCTTACTCTGTCCTTATGAATTTAAATGTAAATGTCCTTGTCCATGAATTGTGTATATTTTTTAAAGTATGTTACAGTATTTTTGTGCTGTACTGTTTCAAACCCAATTCTGAAAGAGGAATAAGGAAGTGCGATCACATTTAGAATGGGCTAGTCATGGGGAAAAAATGTGGTCATTTCGGTGAAATATCAAAGTGCCTGTCATGTATTAGTGCAGATATTAATGAAATGCCTTCCAGTCAAAAAACAAGATTTTATTTCTGCAGCTGACTACACTGAAAAGCAAATTCTTCACATTATTTATTTGTTTATACAAGATCTCTTCACAGGCTTGGGAAGGAGGAAAATACCATTTTCTTTCTGACATAATATTTTAGAGCCACATTTCACCCTGTCCTTGCAATGCTCGGGAATGCTTTGCATACATTCCTTCCACATCTCATGCCTGTGCTATTTTCTCTGCAGCTTTATACGGCTATCTAACAAGCTAATGGTTTTCCAGCTTCACAGTGCAGCCGCTCAAAGGGCCCCGGCGGGGTGACAGGGAATATCTGATGTAATTTGTGTGTTGATAAATGAGAAGCTGAGTTTCCAGGTTGCAAGGCCTATGGCCGCAATTCAGTTTGAGCGGGACCAGGAAGGCCACCTTTATTTGGCTGCCAGGTGGCTCGGAGCCAAGCCTGTGGAGGAGCCGCGCAGTCTGCACCCAGTAACTGGAACGTGGACTACAGCGCCGGAACAGCCCCCTGTCTCTTTCTCTTTTCACAGAGTTACACACTCATGTGAACATGAGCGCTCACACTAGATGAAGCGCTTCCTTTAGTGTCTTCCGTTTATTCAAAATGATCAATTATTTTTCCAATGAAGCTAGAAAAGCCAGCAAGGTGAGTTTTGGGATGTGCATTAGTATCAAAAAGCCCCTCTCTCATGTCGCTGTAGCGTGGTCTAAGTCTAATTCCACTAATTCCCGGTCCAATCAAAGACACACACTGCAAGGTCAGACTGGCAGAGAGACCCATGTGGGTGGAAAGACCAGGGAGGGATGACAAGGATTTTTAGGGAGGGATGAATAATTTGATGGTGAGACAACCCTATTCAGAGACAGCCTTCTAATGACCTCAGTGTGCGATGGTTTAACAACAAGATGGCTCTGTTGTAAAGAACACAGGCAGGAGTATGCTGGGATGTCAGCAATAAAGGAAACTTGGTCAACTGTGTTCAGATGAAATGAGAAGGGGAATGGAACAGAGTAAAGGCATGGGATCACTTTCATAAAGGGGCCTTGCGTAAGGCTGCCGGACCAAGCCAAAAGAAATATCACCTCAATTGCATTAATTAAGGCTCAACCAAGATGATGAAAAAACAATGACGTGAGAGCAACTGCATTACTCAGGACAGATTGGAAAAAAGCGGGTGCATCCAATCATTCCACCCTGTAAGCTGTCCCATGGCACTCTCCTGTCTCCATTTCCCTCCATCCATACATGGACTCCGCAAAACCCCTCTGGAAAATGAATACACTCTTCCTGTTTGGATTCTCTTTCAAAGCAACTGTACAGAAAACGGGGGGCCTGGCTTTTTTCTCTAAACATTAAAATTATGCCCTGCATAATGACCCCGGAGTGCTCTACCTTTCTAATCTCCCTCTAAAAACAGCCAAATCACATCTGTCACGGCTAGTCAGCCATGACTAAAAGGTTTTTTGTCGCTACATTACTACTGCTGAGAAAATCATATCCCAAAATTTTTATTTGTGTTGTAATGGGAGCACAAATGGAACTCAAATCTGATATGAACTGCAAAGACTTCAGCTCATAATGGACTCCGTACTGGGACCTCTCTAGTGCCCTCATGGGCAACATTCCTTGATTACTCACCTTCCAATATAAACCTCGCAGAGTCACTCAGTCAAACAATGTAATCTTGGGGTGAGGAGTCATTTTCGGCTCTCCAGGAATGAGCTTCTGTTGAGGAGGATATTCCCACTGAACACCATTTTGTTAAGTGGTTTGGAAAGAGATTCTCAGAATAGCTTTGTAAATGCTAACATGAACGCTTTCCCCTTGATGTGGGTGTATTTTGTACTACTTGGGACAGCACAGTGCTTAGGTAAGGGAATATTCTGTACAGACACAAATATGAGGGTTTTCCTGAGTTCTCATACATGTTCAGTTTTCTTCATTGCCGTGCTGATATGAAAGTATCAAAGGAAAAGAAGCTGAGCAACTTGTTGCTCTTAACAAAACAAAAAAGGTCTGAACATTTTAAAGGAGCAAATCATGAAGAGTTAAAACAGAATCAACAACTTATTCCAGTAATATGATGCTGGTGCAGGGAAACCATTTTTCCGACCAAGGTTCAAGCCCACGTGTCTGAAAATAACTACCCAGCTACTGAGTACTTCAGGATGAAAGTTGGCCATCAACAGCTCAGTGGAAAAACTATTTCCTGGGAATTCCCCTTTAACATTAATTAGTATAGTTATTAAAGTATCAAGGTAATCATGGAGGGAAACAAATCAAAATCCCTTATATACCTGGTGTCGGCAATGGTGCTGGTCCAGAAATTGTCGAGATTGAAGTCTTTGCTGTTGCAGTTTCTGGATAGCAAACTGAAGCTGGTAGCTTCCTTGGGTGGGCTGGTAGCGCTGCTGGGGGTTCACCCCCGTCACCAAGCTATAGGCACTCTGCATCTGCCCATCCCAAAGATCCTCCTCATCCTTCAGTGGCCTGAGGCTTAGAGAACAAAAAATAAAGGTCAGTGAAGAATTGAGAACAAAAAAAACACACACTGACTTGTGCTTCTGAATCCCTAACAGTATTGCTTTGCAGGTAACGGCACCTGTGTACACAGGTCAGTTCAATATCAATAATTTTCACTCAAGCTAAAAAAGTGAAACCTTCTTTTTTGATTCGCCAGCAAGGTGTGACTATAACAAAACCACTCTTAATCTTACTTGATTTAACATTTTTGTAATAAGATTACAGTCTCAAACACTAGTCAAGGCATCTAACCTCTCAAACTTAATGAGGATTTTGAATGGATTTTAAAATAATATACAAAAGTCTCAAATGAAGCTTCTACTGACAAACTGCTACCCAACTTAAAAGTTAATACGAGATATAACAACATGCAAAACTGCAGGATGGTGCAAGCTTCAGTGGCCCAATAGTGAGCCAGTATAACACAATATACGCTACTATCTTTTCCTTGTCAGTTATATTGCCATCCAACCAAGGCAGAGATGTGGCCATCGCTAAGTAACTCCCCCATTTGCTCCCACATGTTCCACTGGTAAAAGGTAAAAAAGACAAGACAGCTCACAGCGTCCTAGTCGGTGGCCGCTGGGCCCGCAGAAGCCTCAAGTCAAAGTGTGCAAATCAGAGTCAAAGTAGAGGGCAAGCCTGTGGCAAGCACGGGCTGAACTAAAAACCTTTCCTCTTTGCCTCAGTGCTCCCTGAGTTTCATGTTCCATTCACATCACAAAGCCACAACCTGGAAAGCAAACCTTTTGACGAGCTCCACGAGTTTGTAACTGGATTATCTGTCATTAGAACTAAGCCTGTTTCAGCTTTTTTTCCCCCATTTTTTGGCCCCTGGTTAAGCAATGAGGTGAGCCTCTCCTTCAGACACGCTTAAATTGAGTCTACATTGAGTCTGGTGTGTCTGGTGTAGCTGCTGTATATGTACCACTTTAGCCAAAAATAATGCCATAAAGAGCACTACTGGGAGCTTCAAGGAAAAATAGAAAAAAGAAAAAAATGGGACAGATGCAAGTACAGTTGAATAAATAAGATCCCTAGGGGTCAAAATCACAAAAGAATTTCTTGGAAATTCCTCCCATTACATGCAATAACATTTGTCCATTGGTCTAGAGTAAAAGGAAACAGTGTAGACTTAGAAATCACAATAGCTGCCATATTTTTAGAGCCAAACTATGATAAGGTCTAAAATTAGAATTCAATTAATCTTCAACAACAATATACACTGTGGGATAATAATCTTGTGTCGCTCAAGTGAAAACATATTCCTGCCCTGTGTGGCCAAACAAAGACACAAGGGATCTTAAAACTCTTGTGAACATGCTATCCGCCCATGCATTTCTCAGTTCACTTAATGGCACATATATTGCAAAAACAACTGGTGTGACCACGAGCCAATTCAATTTTTTTAGCTTCTGGAAACAAAGGCTTGTCTGTGAACCTCGCAAGGCCAGAGATTCTAGAACGCCAGGAGACAAAACAAGAACTCGTTCTTTGTTTACAGCAGTCATTTCCTTTAGCTTGGCTGCAGTTTGCACACTGGACCACAGGGACCTTCAGTGCTACTATTTTATTAGCATGTGGTCTAAAATTGACTATTTCTCCGGTCACAAGCATATGGTTTCCGTGAGTACAATGTCGCAGTAGGGCCCCGAGGAGGAGTGATTTCAGACAGGGCTTGTCAACACAACACCACGCAAAAAATACTACAGATCACCATGAATTTAAAAGCAGCAGCAGCAGTTTTAGTCCAACACAGTGACCAATGAAATAGGGGAAAAGAATTGAAAGAGAAGAACAGTTTTTACATCTGAGTTTCTCATCACTAGTATAGCACATGTGAGGAGCTCCAACAACCTGGGACCTCCCTCCCTGCCGGACTACTGCTCACTGGTGTCAGCTTACTCCCCACTGTGCTCGCTATCCTTTAATATGCTGATATGACTTACTGTGGAACAACACAGCAGCGCAAGTGGAGCACATGTGCGGCATCAATCTAACTCAGTGTGAATGTGGGAAAATCTGATGTCTGAGATGACATCATGCCACAGTATCTCAAAGCCCAGCCTGGTCTGTGTAAACATCAGCCGCCTCAAGAGTGTCAGGGTATTTCCAGCTATTAGTCAGATGTTTGTTTACCTTGTTTTATTGCAGCAACATGACACTCGATAGGACTTCAGGATCTTTAAAATACAAGAAAATGACTAGTATCTGGAGATCTACTGTGGGACCAGAACAGAAAGGGATGGTGATGCTTCAGTAAGTGCACTGATGAGAAATA
Source organism: Serranus cabrilla (assembly GCA_903364295.1). Classification (NCBI taxonomy): domain Eukaryota; kingdom Metazoa; phylum Chordata; class Actinopteri; order Perciformes; family Serranidae; genus Serranus; species Serranus cabrilla. Next base: position 258,695 of record CAFUXE010000596.1, on the reverse strand, counting down.
TAGGACCCTCAAACTACTAGAGGTCTGATCCAAGAAACAGATTTATCGAGTTAGAATATCCTGACATCTAAAACAAGGACTGATGTAAACGGATTAGTTTAACTTTCAATGAAACCAAGAGGACAGCTTTAGTTGGCAAACTGAAATGCAAATGTTGCTGATAAGTTTGACTTCCAAAAATGTCAACTATCTGATAAGGATTTTTTTTTTTATTGAGATTTTACATTTAAATGACATGAAGTTACTAAAAAGCACACATCTCATATTATATGCATATCTAAATAAAGCTGAGTAATACCTGGTTATCCTCCTGTTCCATCTTCTAAAAACACTATGAAAACTAGGACATCGAGCAATATTAACATGGAAGCAATACAACATGGAAGAAAGCCATTCAGTGAATGCTTCCGAGATGTCGGGGTAACTCTACCATGTAGAGTCCAGGGGTGTCAAACTGATCCAGTAAAGGGCCGCTGTGGCTGCAGGTTTTTGTTCCAACCAAGCAGGAGCACAGGTGATACTGATAATTAATCAGCTGAGTGAAGACAGTTCAGGTGATTGAATGATTGGATTCAGGTGTGCTTCTGCCACTCTGGCCTTTCCTGGATCAGTTTGAAACCCCTGTTCTAGATGACAAAAAAAAATCTAATTATAGTATGTCCAAAATTGGTCATAGTGTAGTTCACCCAAAAATGCCTAAAAATGTTATAAAATGCTATATTATAGTGTGTCCAAAACTGAAAAAAAAGGCATACTATATTATATTTAAAAATGTCAAAAGAAAAACACTTTATTATAGGATGTCCAAGTGTTGATTTTTGTCAAAAAAAATTATCATTCTGTAAAATGCTTACAAATGCTAGAATTGTCCCTGTTATACTCTGGCAAGAGCACAGGTGATACTGATAATTAATCAACTGAGTGAAGACAGTTCAGGTGATTGAATGATTGGATTCAGGTGTGTTTCTTCTTGGTTGGAACAAAAACCTGCAGCCACTCGGCCCTTTACTGGATCAGTTTGACACCCCTGATGTAGACCATGTGACTATATTGGGAGGATTTGTGTCAAATGTTTACACAACTACAAATCAGGGTTTCAGACTCACATATTGTTCTTAAGAAATGGCAATGGGAAAAAAGGCCAACTTGAGGTGTCTATACCAGGTGTCTCACAGCAGTTCAACAGAGACAGACTTTCACACTGGCAACAGCTGGGCCGATTGCTCCTACAGCCGAGAAACCACTGTTTCATGTTATGATGCCAGACAAATCTGTCAACCCATTGGAGTGGGCGGATTCAACGGTCAGGACTCAAGCAATAGTAGTGCCTATATTTAGAAATGATTGGCAGTACAGTTGGACATATCACTTGGCCCCTAAAACTGTTTTATTTGGAAACCATGTCACAGCTGCTGATGCTGCAGTTACTTTCTGTTGTTTACATAGCTGATTGCACTACAGATGTATCCTGTCAACCAATTTACACTTTACTCAAATATTTGCAAGTATTACATGTATTACTGTAAGTTGAATGGTGAACATGATTTAGTAAATCACTAGTTTAAAGCTAACCAGAGGAGATCACTTGGGAATGAGAGGTTTATAAAGTCATACTCAAGTCTTGATCTATTTAGTAGCCTGAGTTTCACACATTTGACAAGCCTATAAAATGGGTGAAATAGCATGACTCGAACTCCTATCTGTGGGGCGCGCACTGTTGTAAAGGTGTCTGTATCTGCTAAAAACCTTTAATCCATTCACTGGAATTTCACTCGTTCTTACCTTAAGGGTTCTCCCTCGTATTACCACATCTGGCTCCAATCAATGTGAATAAAAACCCCTATTTTAAATTCAAAGGAAGGGAGACATCAAACCAATTTTGTGGGGACTTTGTCCTCCATCAAAGAAGTTTTAAATTTTCACCAGAGCTTTTCTGATTAGTTGGGTTGTTGGTTCAGCAAATGGGCTGTCATAAAATCCTCTGGAATGGTATGTCCTTACAAAATTCGACCAAGTCAAACATCAATCTCACAAAGTATTGAACAGACCTAAAAATACCCTGCATAAGCAGGGTTGTGGTATTTCTCAATTCTAGCTGTGCTGGAGTGAACGTAACTGTGCAGAGGTAATAGTTTTGTGGTCATTTGTACGTACAGCAAGAAGAAACTGCGGAGGCAATTTTTGTGGCCTAGGTGCTAACGTAGCTCAAGACACATAAATGACTGTTCACATGACTAATACAAGTGTAGAGGACCAACAATGACCTGCTGCTGATGTATTTCCCAAAACTTACATGTTACTTTAAGAAAAAAAAAGACCAAATTATTACAATAAGGACAATTTGTCTGTTATTTTTTAGGTTGTCTCTTCTTCACCGTAGTCTGACTGTCTGAGTTTTTTATACTATCCACATCATTTCACAAGTACGGTGAATGGAAATCATCATAAACGTTTCAGGAGGTCCAACACCGGATATGATCCCCCCCAGCTCACTGTGGATGTATGAAGACGTGCCTTATGGTTCAAAGCCCTCTGGTTGTCAGCACACTGGAGTGAGGCAGCAGCTCTCAGAGTGCTGATCAAGCATACCTGGTAGATCCTGGCAGCGGCACTTCAAAGAGCCGTGCTTCTCTTTGAAACCCATCATACTTCACCCCTGTGGTTGCTTAAAGAGCCAGTGTTCTTAACAGTTTCAGTATGTCTGGCACAAACCACCGACCCGAATGTAGGGGGGAGGGAACACAGGAAATTCTGTGTTATAAGGAACAGCGCCGAGGTGAAATCAAGGCAATTTATCCTAATATCTTATTAAAGACATTTCACTGCAATAAGAAGTAAACGCCAAACCAAGGGCTGGGAGTACTGGGGTACAAGAGAGCTTTTTGTATTGCAAGCCAGTGACAAACGGTAAGATAAAGGGAGCTGTGTATTTTCTGGAGAGATTTAGAATAAGCTTTCTAACAGAAGCTACTGTATATCCCTCCTTCTATGAAATATTAACCTGAAATGTGAAAGGCTGTAATATAAAGCTGTACTATAATGTATGTTGTGATGAATGAAGTGCCAAAACAAAAAAAAGGAAAGGCTGAAATATCCAAAGGGAACCACTAAATTTGCAGAAGAAATGTATGATCCAATCAAAGCATTAGAGCTCAAAACTTAAATGGGAGACCAAAAGGTGACTTCTGTTTCCTCAGTATCATATATAAAAGCTACGTGAGGCTGTCCGTAAAATTATAAATTCTATTAAATCTCTCTTCTTGGTTTGTGGAAATAAAAACATTTTAAAAAGGAAAAGGCCAGACATTCCTGGAATTCCCTGACAGCTCGATACGTAAGAAAGGGCAGGACTGGAAAAACAGAGTACGAGATCAAGGCCAAGCTGTCTGAGACATTGTCACTCACACATCAAGACAAAAATAAAAAGCTGAGTGTCCATAAATGCTTACCCCTCAATGAATTACACCTTCAAATAGCTGCTTTATTACCCTGGCCTGGTACCACAGAGCATGACCGTGTGATCATATTCTGTCCTTTCCTTCCTGCTCTCCTCGGAGCAATGTGAGAGGGGTGAGATATGGGGTGAGGAAGGAGGGTGGACTTCAATGGTTGTAGAGGCGAGAGCCTGGAGCAGACAGACTATGTGGGTGTTGACATTGCCCCCTCACCACCGCCTCCACCCCGCCAACGCAATGTTTTAAGCTGCCAGCATGCTTCACACACTCCCGGCATTCAGCGGCCAACTCTAGTGTTACTTAGCTCCACAAAGCACTATTAAAAAGAGAACAAAATGCCCATTTCCAGGCACGTATTGAACTAGCCTGCCCAGAGGAGCGTTGGCACTCCGAAGTCCTTTTCCAAAGACTAACAATCTTCAATCTAGAAATTCGTCAGAGACCATTAAAAAAGCATTTAGATTCTATTGAGTGTGACCAAATAGGCTACCACAATCTAAGTGTCTACAGTAAAGACTTGTGTAAAGTTGATTAGACAGAAAATCCTCAGGACATTAATTTGGCCAAAGTAGTCAATAATACTGGATAGGTAAAAAGCTTTTCTCACACTCAAGTATAAAAAAAAGCACTTCAACCACAGTATTTAAATTCTTATAACATATTACAAAAAAACAAGAATGTGTGTTAATGCTTACTACAATGTCTGTGCTGGTGTACATCAGTGCAGCATCGCAGACTCAAGGCTCTCAGAGGAGAGATATGCTGTTTTCCTTGGCAGTGAACCCCATTGAGACTGTAGCACACTATTCCTTCTCTGCTGCCTCAGGGGAGGGCGAATAAATAGTGCACTTGAGCACAATGGTGAAATTTGACCATAAGGGGCACTGAAGCACTTATAAGGTGTGGTGTGTGCTAAAAGCAAAAGTGGGGGAATAGAGAAGGAGTTGTAGCCATTAAACAAAGTCCAAGAGAAATCACATTTACTTTAAATTCAATCCGTCTAATTAATATAACACTATCATTAATAAGAATAAAAATGTCCCCCCTTTGGTTTGTGATTTTTCTCAAAGGAGAACATAGAGAAGTTATTTACAGAGCAGGTATGCATGCTGTAGCAAACAAAAAATGCAACTATATTTCAGTTGCACTTTAAGATACTGCAGAAATACAACTTTCTTTAACTGATATAGGGTTACAAGTAAAGTTTTCTGGTTTTACTCCAAAAAATATCCCTACATTTTTCAAATAGTAGAATAAAGGAAACCATCGTCATATGGAATTGGTGCATCCCTGGTTGTAATGCAGGGATCCACCAATTATGTATGATAGTTTTTTATTTATTAAAGCTCCAAATATTGCCTGCATATGCCACATGTCTTTGGACTCACCTAGAGCTGCTACATAGATCTGTTCCAGAGTGAACAGCTTTCACTGGCCCCTGGGTCGTAGCAGCAGTGTGCCGTACTTTAGGGTTCAGCGTGGCGCTTTCTCTGCCCAGCATCCTGTTTGCCAGGTTCAGGTTGGTCAACTGTGGGCAGAGGAGAAAATTTTGATGACTCAACTCAAAAAGTAATTTTCTTTACATTTACTGTATTAACAATATGTAGGTATTCACTATAGACACCAATGTTAAATCAAGTCACTTTGACCAAACATCCCAGTAGGATCCCAATGTCTAAAGCCATGGAAATGCTAGGTGAATAAGCTCATGTGTTTCTCCCTACATCGACCTTTCCATTCTCTTGTCTCTGGGGGTTATGTGAAATGTACACACAGCACATGGCACAGCTTGTCTCCGCTCGGCACTTACTCCAGGTGGTCCCCTCCCCTCTTCTCCATCTCTGACAGAGTCAGCTATCATGACTCGCCAGTCCAAATCTGTTTACGACTACTGTAGCAACTGCACCTCTGTACTGCCCCGTGCTGCCCTGGGAATTATGTTCAGTGAAAGCTAATGGGAGAATAAATTATGCTAGCTGTGGCGTTTTATTTACTTTATTTCCTCCTGTGCACTAAATAGTGCAATGGGAAAAATGTAACGCTGCCAAGCCTTGTATGACGTGAAAAATGTGTCAGCATGGTGTTACACAGCCTCAGGTCAAAGTTACTTTGGTAGACTGACAAAAAGTTTGATAAAAAACTGAAGAAATAAAAACATACATGTGGGTGCCAATACTGTTGTGCTTTTGGACAGAATATCATATATCATGACAAGAAATGAACATTTTAATATATATTTATCATGATAAATAGCTCTTTGTGTTGGACATAAATATATGCACATGCTGGAAGGATTACTGTCACATCTATGCACCATAGCACAGGAGTATATTCACTTTATTAAAGGAGCCTGGCTTTACTCAATTTCTGTTTTGTATACATGTGACGTGGCATAAGAGTGAGTAATTACTTAAACCGTAGAGGTCAACTAGTGCAACAGGGTGTTGTTCGTGTTTACAACGTCCTCCATTTAGTTCAGCGAGTGATTTAATGACTTCCAATCTGAGCCCCCCAAAAAAACACTAAATGCACTCTGAGCCTTTAAGTGCAAAACACTGGACTATTTTACTCTGCAAAATAAACTGCTGCCATGCCAAGGATTAACTATTCATAAGAAATACAGCAAACACCTTTCAGATAGACAGAATAATGTAGAGTCAGAAGGAAGCTGTAAAATCTGCAGTCTGTGTGGTCTGGTGCCATCACAAAAAACTTTGACAGAAAAAAATCCAGTGAGGCAGAGGAGGAGGTGGAAGAGGAGGGAGGGAGGAAGGGTTGAGGGGCTCCCCGCGCCGAATGACAAACCTTTGGGGAATATAGGAGAAGGTGGTGATGGAGCCAATGTAACTGCCTCTCCTCTGCTCAGTGCCAATTTGCTACATTCCTCTATTTATAAGCATCAATTACCACAAAAAAGTGGCTGCTTGTTAAGTATCAACAGAAATCACTCCCCCATGGTGCATCTGATAATGAGACCTCACACAGAGCTGAGGCTTGATGCGGCTCACCACTCTTTAGGCCAGCCAGCTTCAAACCCCCAGTTCCAGACCCACCCCCGCACCAGCCCCAGCCCACAGACTGCAGGCGAGCCGAGGACTGAAGGAGGAAGGTGTACGGTACGAGGCAGCAGACCCTCCGGCTCCAACAGGTCTGCTGAACGAATGAGCAGCAAGATGCCGCCAATCAGCATGGGGTCAGAGCCAGGTTTACGCATCAACAAAGAGAAATATCAGAGACCTCACAGTGAGAGACTACTGGCCCAGATTCTTCTTCCTTACATGAAACATTACACAGATCCGTTTACAGTTGCTTAATAGCAGAGCTTCTTATTCGAGCACAATGAAGCTTCCTGCTCCAGGTGGGTGTAGCTGTTGGCTCAGTGAAAACTTAATGAACTCACGTGTTGCGTCAGCAGGTTGATGTGACTGGAGCTGGCATAGTGGCGAGCAACCTGCTTGTCAGCCAGCTTTTGCAGGGCTGAGATGAAGGCCTGCTGGTTAGACTGGGCTTGGGCAGACAGGGAGTTTAAGTCCTTTAAAGTCCCTGCTGAGTTTGACTTCAGCTTACTGGTACTGCTCCTCCTGATCACTGACATACAGAGTAACAAATGTGAGAACATGGGAGAGAATCTGATTTAAAAAATTTAAAAAGTCAGGGTTTCTACACCTTTTCCAAAGTCAAATGCAGGAACTTTTTATGCATTTTCAAGCTCTTCCACCGCCAGACATAGTAAATCTCTCACACACACACACACACATGATTGATATGGGATATTTTGCATCCCATACCAATCTATTGGGGAGAAAGGTTCATCAATTGCGGATTTAGCGGCCGATGTAGTGAATTTTTGGGCTGGAATGAAAATAGATATTGTCAATGTGACTTGTGCACCGATTGTGCATGGATATTACTACCAAAGGCTACTCAGAAGGCTGCTTTTTAAAATAGATAACTGTTTGTTTTCAACATTACAGCACCTGTTGGAACCCTGAATAGTGAGCTTACCTTGGCCTGCAGAGGTGGGTCTGGAGAGCTTCTGGTTATAGATGTGCGTGGCACTCGGGATGGAAGAGGCTGCACCAGAGCTGGACGTTGATGAGGTAAAGGACTGAATCCTCCTGAGCACCTGGGTCGGTTGCCCAGTACACACTGTGTTATAACCACTGGAAACAGCTGTCCACATTGCTCTTGGGGGCTGTGTGACCACGAGAGCAGGGGTGTATGCAGGAGGGTCAGAATGTGCTTCAGGATGGCAGAACTGAGACTTAGACAAGGACTGTGCGTAGGACGGTGGCTGAAGAGGTGGTGGCGGTGGCGGACAATGTAGAGGCAGGGACGTCGGGGCGGGGGAGCAGTGCTGCAGATGGATATGTGTGCAGTCTAAAGTGACAGGAAAGCTGGAGCAGTGCTGGGAGGCCAGGACCTCCGGCTGGATTTTACCAGTTCTAACTGCCTGTTGGTCTTCAGTACGGACAGAGGGCTGACTCTCACAGGCCTTGATGTCTGGGTCACTGCTGACTTTCCCTGTAGAGAGCGAGGACTCTGAAGCGCTGGAATCCTCTTTGGCCACAGGCAGAGCTGTTCAAAGGAGGAAAGAAGCCAGAGCTCCTTTATCACAAGTTAGCCATTCCTCGGCTCTGACACACATTTGTTTTCTTCCAATGAGTGCTAATCGTTTGAAGCTGACCTCTTCTTCAACCCGGATGACTCAATCTTTTTCCCTTTCATTTTTTTGGGTTCACAAAGCTAAACAATTCCTGTTTACTGTGCTTGAATGATAAAATATTAAACATAAAACAGACCTTCAGTAAAAAAAAAAATATGGGGAAAAAACACGGGAGGAACTCACTTTTGGAATTCTCACAGTTGCTTGAACCTCCTGAGGCATTTACTTCATGAACGTCTTTCTTAACACTCCTGACTTTTGTTCCTAGGAAGACGGTGGCTGATTTATTTTTCTGCGTGTAGAATGTCAGAACTTCCTCCAGATCGTTTTCACTGTTTAAAAAAAAGAGATAAATGTGTATAGCAGATTGAGATCACTCTTCAGTCAGTAGCATATATAACAAGCACTGAACAATGGTCAGTGGGCTTGCCAACTCACTAACCTCGCTGCAGTAATGTACTCCTGAAAAACACTGGGGTTTACACAATGCTCCTCTTTGCTGCTCTCGTGCTTCTTCACCATATGTTCAGTTTCCTGAGAAGATAGGAAAGAATAAGACAGCAGGTAGACTCGATATGCATCATGCTTTCCGTGTTTGTATCATCTCTTCGATCTGTGATTCTGTGGTACAGCTGGCGTCTGGGAACGGGCACCTTGTTGTAACAGTGGATAAACTCTCCGAGCTGGTGGGACAGAATGCGTCTGCGGTCTTGGAGGGGAAGCTGGCGACTGGGCAAGACCACCTTTATGTCTTGTTGAAGGTTACTGGCTGCCCTTCTCAGGAAGCGAATCACCAGCTCCTGTGCAGACAAAAAACAGTCATGTGAAAAATGTTATTATCACTTCCCTGAATCACTGATTCATCCCACTGCCTGTGTGTTCTCCTTTCAGGGTTCAAAGCCATTCAAAACATTCAGACCTTTGAATTGAATGGCCTTGAGTTCGACTTCAATTTACATTGATTTTCCCCAAAGGTTTGAGGTCACTGATGATGATGATGATGATGTATGCCATAACAATGCAGACTTTCCAATCAGGCTAACTTTTACAGAGACCATGTTTTCCTACAACGTGGCCACAAATGTCTTGTACACATTTCCACTACAGCCAGGGTACATATGAGTAACAGTAAGGGGAAATCTGGCATGTATATACTGTACATACAAGGGAAACAACGCATTCAACCCATGTCCACTTATTAGGGAAAGGAGATTTAAAAATTGTTATCATTATACCATTTGGTCGTTGTCCTTGTCTGGCCAAGCTGGGATGGTGTTGGCCCTGCTTTCTGCCAACAGCCTTTGCTGGACTCGCTGCAGGTATGAGGAAAAGGCCATCCGGGCCTGCACTTTACTGGAGAGGAGAGAGGAAAACATCAAGAACTGCATAGGTAAAGGAAAAGGAAAGTCAGTTTATAATAACCATTATCCCCTAGGTCCACGGTTGTTGCATTGGAATCTATGATACAACAGAAAGGACAAGCAGTTATACTTGTTTGTATACACATTAGCTGACATATTATCCAGAGAAGAAAGAGAAAGCTAAAACAGGTATGTATCACTTTCAGCCAAAAAGTTTGTTAAAACACAATGTATCTTGTCCTGTACCGGTATCATATGATAAACCGTCTTTGTGACCCCAATGAACCTGGAAAAAGTTCATTGTAGTCAAAAAGAATGTTTTGGAAGAAGCTGTCAAACACAAACAATGATATGCTGTCCTATAATTTCCCTGCTTCATGCACAGTCCTGGCAAGCACTGAGGAATTTCTACAAACTCAGACTTGTTATTGTAATTCCTCCTCAAATGATAATTTCAGTCACACTTTTACAATCACTATCACACCACAGTCTTTGTTGCACTAAGGCTATATTAGTATGCAAAGTTGACTACATGGTATCTTTATTTAAATTAAAGAATATATGAGAAGGATGTTTTTACAATGTGTATATCAAGTATGTTGAATTCTATTATATATTTGTATGTGTTTTCAAGGGTTAGTTCACAAAGTTGCACAAAAACACAAACAAACAAAAAGATTCAAGACAGTGTTAGACCAGCAAATCCCATATTGTGTGAGGTACAATTACAGTTTTTGCCAAAGGAGTCTGGTGTCTTTGAAGAGAATAAATAAGAGCTTCAGTTCCCCATCTGAAAGGCTGTCTGAAGGCAAGGTAAAGCAGTGAAAATACTGTTAATATAGCATATACTTTGGCTAAATATGCATGCTGCTGCCCCTGTCCACAGCAGTACACTCCTCAGCTTTCATGCTGGTAACTCCTGCCTGCTTCTCCATATTTGGGTGTGACAACCGTCATCTACTGTAGGAAATACACTTTAAAAAAATCCAAACTTTTCCTTTAAAGAGGAAAGGAGGGAGAAGAAAATAGAGTGAGGGAGGAAGATGAGAGCAGCAGCCCAAAATACAGACTGACCTGAGCTCCCACCCCTGCTGAAGGATGTTGAGCAGGTTGACTCTGGGCCTGGCATTGTGTGTGGCTGCCTCTGAGCTGGACAGAGCCTCTCTGTGGCAGCACTCCAGTGGTGTGGCCACTTGTTTTCTTTGCTCTGCTCCCAAAGCCCTGTGTGAGACTGGCTCAAGAGCTTGTTTCACCTCCTCTCTTTCCTCCTGACTGCACTCCTCTCCCTCCTGACTGCTGGTCTCAGTCGGGGAGGCCATGGATCCCTTCCCTGAGGTATGCAGCATTGCAAAGGAAAGACAAACGTCAGTTGCATCACTGACATTTTGTATAAAACACACACAAACACTCAAAATAGGTTTTCTGATGTTGCTGCAATGAAATGAACTCATTCAGAGTCATTTTTGGCCAACCTTACCGTGACACAGGGGAGTAATTTATTGGAAACCAAAATGCATTAGTGTGTGATGTTGTCCTACTTAGCTACACTTAGAAAAAAAAGCTGTTTCCTGAATTGAGGCGGAACACTTCAGGCCTACCCGATTTCTTCTTCCCTGAAGTAGAGCGATGAGTCAGGTGGCGTTGTCTCCTTTTACGCGCCTCCAGAGACAGCAGCTTCCTCTCGTACTGGACAACGTGACAGCCGTGGACGGCGTCCACCTGCAGCTGCACATTCCCATTCACATTCCTGAGAGACAGAACAAGACATGTCAGCAAAATTGGTAACAACAACAGCTATAATGATCTCTATGTGTGTCATAAACAAATACAAAGCAGGACAACAGTTTTTATCCAGTTCTGAGAAAGATTACTGTGGCTGAGCAGCTTGTCCAGACACTGAGAGATTAAAGGGAGAAGATGAATGGCAAATAATAACAGCAACTGAGGTCTTGCAGCAACAAATGACTCCCTAATCTGGCTACCTAATGAATATGGAAAAATCATAGATGGGCTAAGTTGGGGGGCCAAATCTCCAGACAATATTGTGCAATAGTCAAAGCTGTGGTTGTAACTTGAAAGCCCATACTAATTTAAATAACATAAATGCATGTTCTATTACAATAACAAAAATGTGGTTCAATAAAAAGGCACAGTTCATCTATAATTGTCTTTCCCCTCCTGCCCCCAAATCGACGCCACAATGCCACATAGACTTTAGGCGCGCGCTGGAAAAGTTGACTGTGTGACGTCTTTTCAGCTGTTCCTCTCACCTATCCAATCGAAAGACCAAACAAACGCCATGTTAGAATCCAGCCCTTTCCACAAACTGATGGAGAGATTTATTCCCCAATTCCCAACCACAATGGAAATGCTTACCTTCCATGGAAAAGTCTGTTTGCCAACATGTAGTTCATTGATGTCTTGGACTCCAGATATCCACTGAGAGAAGAAGATAATAAGTAAATTACAATAATCATAAAGTCGGGAGCCCCAATGAGCCCTCTGCCTCCTTATTTGCAGCAAATGTGTTAAGAAACAAGGCCTCTGTGATATCGCTACTCTGGAAGCAGCCCCTTTTAAATGCACCAATAATTCCCCAGACCGCCCAATAATATGCTTTTAAAAATGCCACAAAATCCCTGCTGCTACGAGAGCCATGGATATAATCAAGCAGCAAATCCTCATATAAGAACATGAATTGTAAGCACAAAAACAGATTTCCTCTCTAATAAGGGCTTCGATGCAATTTAAACGTAAAGTGTCTGATATAAGCCTGACTTGGAACATAATACAAAGAGTTCAACAAGTACCAACGCTGTAGTTACACCTCAGTCAAGGGGAGTGGTAAGGTCTGGCTTTAGGCACTGATTGTATTATTTTGCCTCAGTGTCCCACTTATTTGATGACAGTATTAATAATGACTAGCATTATAGACAAACATTCCTTGTAGCGTCTGTCTCTTCCTTCTTGGCTCTGCGTACCCATAGAGCTCCCATGTTTCTGCGGTGGGAAAGATCCGAACGAAGCCTCCTCGTCTCTCGTACTCTTCCTTTATCCTCCTCAGCACTTTGATCTACATTTGTGAGAGAAAACAAAAGGCATGCACTGAATATAAAGTTTTGAAGAGTTACTATACTTAATAGTCCGATACTGTAAAAACTGTAGATTATAAAGCAGGTCTAGTTGCCATATAAATGCTGTTAAGGTTTCAGCATGCTCAGTTCACAGAGAAATTCACACAGCCAGTGTGTGTTCCTATAAATGAGCGGTCAGGAATGACATAACGTTGTGATGTCACAACTATACGGTGTATATGGGCAGGAAGTGCCGCTACATTGTCGTTACAGTCCTTCACCTGCTGCAGAGACACAATGTTTCACACATCTTTTCACACACTACCACTGGAAAAGCCTTACCTCCTCAGCAGTCAAGCTTAGAGTACTGTCTCCTTGGCCTAGCTTGTCTTTTGACCCCTCAGTTTCTGAGTTACTGGCTGGTGCAGGCCTCTGGCGCTACAGGGGAGAAGAGTAGAGAAGAAATGACTCTGAACTACTGGCAATCATGTTTATTTTATTTTTTTTTTATTAATCTGTTTTTTTAACCAGGAAGTCCCTAAAATGACAAGGTTACAAATACTTGCCAATTTTCAAAAGTAATTGAGTTCTTAACATTTTTTTTTATGAAGTTAAAGATACAATCTTGAAGATCTCTGTTTTGTTCCATTTGATGGCACTTATCATGATAAGCAGTAATTGCAGGTGTGGTTTGAAATTTCAATTTCAATTTCACTTGATTTTGAAGATTCGTCTTTTGTCCCCGTTTGTTCAGCCATAATAATCGCTTACTTGACACTCAAGTGACTGACTCACCAAGTGTACTTAAAGGATCTAAAAATAGTTGCAATTATTACATTTCAGGTAAAAAAATCTTTTACTGACAAACAACCTACTGACCTGAAACACTGCACTCATTTATAAATGGAAAATGTGCAAACTACAGCTCGTGTAACAAAAAATACCCTCTGCTCTTTTCTCCTTGTCACAAAAAATTATGCATTTTTGTTATGCATTGGCATTCCTGGCTGCCTCCTTGCTGACTGCACTACCAGGCTGTGATTGACAACTTTGGCATGCAGGTTGGAACTCGGGCCAGACAGAGGGGCACAACCCCACAGGATCGCATACAGAATTTGTCATCTAAATAGCAGGGGGATTACATTTAATTTGTCTGACGCGGCTGGGGGGATACAAAGGCAGCCAAGAAGTGACAAGGCCTAATCCTCGAGTAAAAGACTCATCTGTTGCCCCTAATCAGAGTAAAGGGAGAGGAGAGGTTCTCTGGAGTTCTACAATAGCCTCTGTGGTTTGGTGGCAAGCTTGTTTTAGGTTTGTCTGAGTAACTCTGTACAACAATGTTTCTGAGTTTCGGGTCAAGTGGTGCATTGCAGCATTTAAAGCACTTGCTTACCGAGGCCCCTTTGCTAATGTAATGAGAATTCTATTAAATATAGCATTAGGAATCGATCCGAGCCATCTGTCTGCCACTGTGAAAAATGGTAAAGCCACATAATCAAATAAGCGAAGAGCAATTTCTTACCGTCAATGTAACCGGCATCAGGGAATTGCAATGGAACAGGGCAAAAGAAGATTAATACGTCTGAGAAAACTCACCAGTCTGCAGCGTGCAGTGGCTGTCGGTGCAGAGAGAGGTTTCTAAGAGGCAATGGGTGAAGACAGTGAGTGGTGGGGGGGAGCATCAGCATTACCGGTTAACTTTTATGAAGCCGCACGCAGACGGCGTGCATGCTTCATCGACATGCGACAATGAAACATTGTTACTGTACGCCTAAACAGGCCGTTTACACAATGTAAGGTGGAGCAGAAATCTGTCTGATTTAGTAATCTCCCACCAGCAGATTCTGCGCCAAATCTGGGTGCAGTAGTCGAGTGGAGGGAGCCAAGTGCATTAGCTGTTGTGGCATCATTAGGCAACAAGGCCTAGAGAGAGCATTAGTCACTTGATTAGAAATGATAAAACAATAAGCCACAGAGTGTAGCATTTACAAACTGATGTCACTCAAACTGTGTAATTGCATTAGCAGTTGTTTTGCATTACAGTGAATTTTCCATGAGGGTAAGAGAAGAGCTCAATGGCAGTGGCAGGAATGTACTGTAAGCAACAGAGAGATGAAGACAAGAATGGGAATGTTTCACAAGGAAGGGTGAATGAGTGCAACACTTGGCTCGGCTCTTTGCAGGATGCGTGTGTTATTGTGTGTGTGTGTGTGTGTGTGAGCATCCAGTACCTGTGTTTTTTGGGCTGCTGGGGGCTTGAGTCCGGGGTCCAGGGTGACTCGTTCAGAGCGCGGTTGTCTTGATAGGGGGTCTTGACACACAAAGCCTGCAGGGACACATAAAGGAGCCATAAAGGAGTATGCCAATGACATCAGGTCTTAAAAATGCTACTCATTCCCATGACCTTCATATATTGCATCAGAACTTCAATGTGAGTGCATGACAACAAAAGCAGAGTGAGGCACACAGAGGTAATAAATTACTTGTGAAGCAACAATATATTTAATATGTTAATTTAAAGACATTATATAAGCTTTCAGGAAAAAAAAAAAAATGTTTTGACACACCACAGTCCCCTGATGTGAACCACTGACCTTGCTTGAAGGAATAGTTTGACATTTTGGAAAATATGTATAATTACATTACAGTACATTATATATGCACTGCAGAAAACAACTTTTCTTCTTTACTGTTCCTTAAGTCACTCACCATCATTCGTAATTCTTTTATTCAAGAGTTTGGCCACAATCACTTAAAAGTCAGCTCAGGTCTTATACTCAGAAAATTGCCAATAGTGTACACCTAGGTATTTCTTGCATACACACAATCCACATACTACACAGCTGAAACGCACAACATAAATACATTTTGCATCATACTTAGATTGTAGGTAAATAGTAATAGCAATATATTTAAAAGAGGTAAAATTGTAATTGTGATGTGTAGAGATGCTGTAGGGTTGATTTGTTACCGCCAGGCTAGTTGCTTCCCCTGTTTCCAGCCTCTATGCTAAGCTAAGCTAAACGGATACTGGCTTTAGTCTCAAAATGTGTGAGAGTGGTATAGATCTTGCCATCTAACTCTGTGTCAGAAAGGAAATACACATTTTTTCCAAAATGTTGAACTATTCCTTTAAGTATTTAAGTCAGGGAAAGAAGATGTGTGTTTTCATTGTGACACTATACTTTGGATTATTACAGCGCCACACATTTACATTTTAGTGGTAGCTGATAAGTGGGCAAGTATGTTTTTCAATGCACATAACCCACTATGATGCTCCTGATGTCAATAAGATTTAAAGCTATGAACTTCTGTTTATTAATTCCCACACCCTCAAAGCTAAATAGTGGTAAAAGTGAATTGTTAAAGAAATATGTTTACGATGCGTCTTGCCGTCACACTTGAAGTGAATTAAGTCTATTGACAGCTTGGAGCTCGAGGCTATTTGTACTAAGTCATCCAAGCCGTCAGGTAAGAATCAGGCCCCTGCCATGCTCTTGCCTAAACACAGCAATTATTACAAACATGGGCGACACGGAGCTGACAGCTTCACACAGGCGGAAAATGAATGCTAATGGAATGCTGTCATTATTTACAGGTCTGGGATGCAGCCCAAGTGTTATCAGCCAACAGCGACTTAGTTTGTTTGGTACATAATAGATGTGCTATGTTTTACATGCCACTGCTCATTTTCCCCAGACCCGCAGTAACGTCTCAGTCCAAAGATAACTGGCAATTTATGATTCTACTCTTTCATTTAATGAGCCGGAGGGGAGGGTTTCAAGCCACAGCATGGCCGAGGCTAAGACACGTGCATAATGTGCACTTACACACACGCACACGCACACACACAGCTATATCTTTAATATCATTAGGCTGAGACCACAGATTGACTTAATGGTTCAGTGCCAGTTTAGATGGATGCCTGCTAATCAGTGGGCTCCATATATCCTGTGAATGTTAATAAGGATAAATCAAAGGATTAAGTGAAGTTAAATAATCAAGAGATATAAAACTTTGGTTAAAGGGATGGTTCAGATTTTTTGTAGTGGAGCTGTATGATGTACTTGTCCATGGTCAGCAAATGGAGGTTATTATGCCTCCAGTTTGACGAAACAGGCAGGAGTACTTGCATGGAAGCTATGAACTGCTTAGGACACAGGCAGCAGCAAAGCTTATTTTAGCCACCTTAAAAGAAAATACAGTATAAATGTGTGCTGCCACGATTGGTAGGTTTGTTTGTGTTATGTTATTGTGTGACCAGCCTGATCTCACAAGAATATGTGATATGACCGATATGACTGTCCTCCGTTCCGTGCTGGTGGCACTTACTGTATTAAAATTACATGCCACCGTGGAAACAATGCCAATGTACATTCAACTTCTGTGGCTTCACTTCTGGCATTTCCAGTATATTTATTTAGTTTTTCTTTTATAACACTTTACCAGGAAGTTTTTTTGCCCTAAACCTCGGTGGTTTTGTAGCGTACGTATATGTATAATGATGTGTGTGCTATTTTTAAAACACTCCAACAAGGAATTCTGTATTAAGAAATCATGGTCATTTCACATAATTTTGTGATCAGGTTGGTGTGAGTTTGTGTTCAAACTCACCCTTTAAATCACCAAAGTTTTGCATTAACAAACTAACCAATTGAGGTAAAATCAATGTGTTTGTTGATGGAGTTTGGTGGCATTGACGGGTGTAAACTGGGGTGTCTGACACAATATTAAGAGGTGAAATTGATAGCTATTTTTTCATTGATTTAATTTTTATTCCACAGCCCTAAATCTCTTAGCCTGCCTGTCCTCCTCCTGTCTGCTTCTCCAAACTGGCGGTGTACCAACCGCCATCTACTGTAGATAATACACTGACTATGGACATGTAGGAAATCATGCTACTCCATATCCAAAAAAATGTTGAACAACGCCTTTAATATTTGCCTCTTTTTGTTCTTCATGTGTACTTTTAACTCTCCTCTACAAGGATATAAACAAGCTCTCAGACCTCTGTGGTCAACTGTGGTAGGAGGCTCTCCTTCATTTAGCTCACTAATTATTACAAGCTCTTCTTCTGCATGAGAATTCAAAAATTAAGAGGGGAGGAGACATAGAGACATCCCATTCCCTGCTACAAACACTGTTGTTTATCTCTGCCTTGGGCCAGGCATTTTTTGTGTCTTCATTGCTTTAGTTCGACATGTCGGATCCAGTTTCTCAAGGAGGCTTAATGACTACAAAACAACTAAGGCCTCTGTCGACAATTTTGTCTGCAAGTCATTTAATCTTAATTAATGAAGGCTGCGGTTTATTCTCTCAACACTGAAGATGCTATTATAAAGCCATGCAGCTATTTCAGAGAGGAATGAAGGAAAACATTGAGCATTAAACAATAGACG
This sequence comes from Serranus cabrilla, assembly GCA_903364295.1. Taxonomy (NCBI): domain Eukaryota; kingdom Metazoa; phylum Chordata; class Actinopteri; order Perciformes; family Serranidae; genus Serranus; species Serranus cabrilla. The sequence goes on along the minus strand of CAFUXE010000596.1, from coordinate 240,740 downwards.
ACTGTCTCACCTGCGCGATACCTGCCGATTAAAAGTAAGGCTAACTAGCTGAGGATTCATCAAAATAACAGCACTTTTCCTACTTACTTTTCTAATAATTATAGCATGCGTAATACAGATACAACAAAAAGACACTGTTGAAAAACAAAATGCATTGATTTACAACCTAAATACATTTTAATACAATACAAAAACAAATGGAATGCTTAAACTGGGAAACTTTGTTTTTTGTGAATATATTAATTAGTTCTGCAATTGCAATTTTGCACTCTTTTGGATCAGGGTTATACAAAAAGCTAAATTTGATTATTAATTAAATCTTTTAGTATCTAAAACCATCTTGATAGTTTTATGTAAATGTGTTTTTAAGCTCTGAATATATGTTACTAAAAATACTGAACCCTTGAAATCCAGATGTTCCATCAAATGTATGCATTCTTGATAATACAAATCTGTAATCCTATTTTAAATGAATTGGAATGTGCTGTATTTACCCACATGATTTCCTGCTCTCTTAATTACTTGTATGTGCTGGTTAATCATAATAAAAAATAACTATGGAAGTGTTCTTAGATTTTAAGGTTTCCACTTTGTTTGTTCGTTTGTTTCACCAGCATATAATTTACTCATGTAATAGATCCAAAAATCTAGGTGTAAGCAGAGATTTTAAATGAACTAAATGCCTGTGAAGTGCGATCACTTGTGCTAAACTATGGAATCAAACAGATGTTGTATCTAGTCATTGTCTCAGCATGTACTCACCCACAAGTGAAAACATGTCTGCAATCATGCTGGCCTTTATCTTCAAATCCAAGGGTGCATCACTATAAATAAGTTCATTTAAAAAAACAAGAAAATGACACCAGATGAACATACACAGTAGAGAAAACTAAACAACTGTCACAGGAAAAGATTTGATCTGTTGCATGACTAAACTGGAGGAGATATTACTTTCAAAGTGTGAAAATCAGAGAAATCAACACTTATGCATGTAACATTTTTATGAAATTGGCAACAAATTCTTACACATTTTAAAACAACCTAAAAAAAAATATTATTTAGCTTATTATAAACTGTAATAAAGATATTAATTACTCAAAACAAAAAGTGATTAAAAATGGAAACCATAGTTTCAGTTTTGGTAACCAACAGCTAATTCCTGGAAAACCTACTAAAACTACTTTTAAAAAAAACCTTGTTTGAGTTGATAGGGTAAAAGAAACATTTTCATTGAAAACATTTTCCTGAAACAACAAAATAAAGAATCAAATGATTAAGACAGCGTCACTCACCAGGCCAGGGAGGGAGAAAGGTTCACCTCTAACAACCAGGGTTTGAGGTTGGAGTCAATGAGCACATCAAAACCATACAGTTCTAAAGAGGGAAACACAAATTGAATCAAAAGGTTTTCACCACAGACTGGTAGGATCTGCTCAGTGTAAATACAGGATGAAGGCTATCAAAGTCACAAGGGTTTTATCATAGCAACATCATGTGGCATTTGGCAACATTTCCTCTACCTCTCTGCTACTGATTACACGCACGTTATATCCCCAATCACTCAAGAGAGAAACATTCACCAAAGCCTGCTACTGAGGGATTGGCTCAATTACATTAACTAAGTACATACACATTTCATCTGTCATGATGTTGCTTACGTAAGACGTTAGATCAAAAACGCGCTGTGGCTGTGAATATTTTCATACATACAGTCAATAATTTTCTCATGGCTGGGAAGGTTAAGCAGCCTACATATTGTCACTACACATTAACAAGAGGGACGGCGCTCTAATTGGAACCAGAAAAAGCTTCACCCCCATCAAAAAGTTAGTATCTTGGCGATAAAAATATGAACTCCAGAAGCACAAAGCTGGAAATGTGACAGCACGTCCAGAGTGGCAGAAACATAGTAAATTAGAAAGCCCTAGGATATATACTGTATATATTTCACTACTATAATAGCTTAGCACTGAATGACACAATAAAAGCTTTTTACAAAGCGGTCAGGAAGTTCCCCGTGTAAAAAAAACTCATCCATTCTATCCCAATTTTCCCTCTCGTTTCACTGACTGATATATATGGCGCACTGCGACAGATTTGGCCTATGAAAGCCCTCGCACTGCTCTGGGGAGTGTCACCCTGTAAGCCGACGACCCGCCGGCCCCAGCAGCAGCGTGCAGCAAAACCACAGTATTTTACAGGGATAGGGCAAAACCCCGCCATAGAGCCAGAGGAAAAATCCTTCTAATGGCACTTCAAAAGAATAGACTGTGTCGGGGGGG
>CAFUXE010000596.1:203508-238453 GCA_903364295.1 Serranus cabrilla | reverse complement strand
TAGGAGGTTTCAAAGCTGCTATAACCAGCACTGTTTGTTCTAGCATCTCAGGTCAGTGCCAGTGTTAAGCATACAAAAGGCAGCGTGACAGCGAGCAGTGGCTTTATATTGCACTTAGTTGAATAATGGTAGGCTGGGGCATTCTAGTTTAACAGGACGAGTAGAATTTATTTGGCGGTACATTACTTATTGTCGTTACCTCCTCCCTGGCGATACAGCATGTTGAGGCAATGACGAACACACATCAAGTTCAACTTTACAATGTGTTTGGGCTTTCAATTAAACGAGCGCTGATTTTACATAGTGGATTAGTTTACTCATCATGAGGAGTTCTACTAAGCGGGGGCATGGAGTTTGAAAGACATGGGCATTTACCAGACAGAGAGACTCGAACCAAAGATCCTATCAAATTGCACTACGGGAAATTTAAGATCCAGGGTTTTTCCACACTGCTTCCATTTTCTTCTTTAATCTGTCTCTTGTGAGTCCCCAAACTTTATGGAAGTGGAACACTAAAGTGGAGTAGTCTTTTAAGATTGTAACATTGCCTCCAAAAAATAATTGTGCGTTTGTTCTCTACTCATGTTTTCATCATCTGTATTATCCTTTTTAGATCCACCTGCCTGGATAGGGTTAGGATGAGGGGTAGGGTTCAGTTTAGACAAAAAAAGAATAAAACATTTTCAGTACTGTATGTATTGTATATATGTAAGTATTCAATTGAAAGGTAAAATTGTCTAGTTTCTGACAATTTGCCTGTTTAGCATGTGGCTACACAGCCTAAACCGGAACAGATCAAACAAAGAAAACTTTTTTGTGGTCTAACTCTAACCCTATAACCCTGTCTCAGCGGACAGGTGGCCTGTAAGAGGTTAAGAAAAGAGAACATGCACAATGGATTTTTTTCAAGGAGCTACATTACATTTAGCTTGCAAGGCAGCTGGATTCTCGCAATATTACAAGATCACAAGATCACAAATCTGGCGTTTGGTTACAGATAATGAATGAATGAATTAAAAATTTCAAAGCAAATATATCAAATCACCAAAGTAGAAAAACACTTCAAAACAAGCTTTGGGCTATTAAGAACAAAGCAATAAGACAGTCAGCAATCACCTGTTAAGTATTTTTTTTGAAAAAGCTCGCTCTCTTCCAAGCGGTTTCCAATGACGGCTTACAGGCAGCTCAGGTGGTGCTGTGTAACAAGCCATCTGGCAGCGGGAGGTTAATATTACATGGGTCATGAGGTCGAAATATGGTAGGGTCATGAGGTACAAATTGGTGTAACTGCGAAGTGTATTTTAATGCTGGAACTGAACAAAGTTTGCCGTACATCCCTGAGCCAAGAGCAGCAACTGAAGCCGCCACTGCCATCTTTAACGTCTTTAACTTCTGAGGATGGACTGGACCCCCACTGCTAAACAGTACTCGCTTAGGCAGAGCTTGAAGATTTTATTTTCCACTTGCCGGCTTCTAGCCACTTCTATATATAAAAAAAAAAAACGCACAGAGAAAACATCATGCACTAGTCTCGGGGAACAGCGTACTGGAATAAATGGGTTTCTAGAATGCAGTGCCTCACCAGTGGCACCACAACAACAGGGGAAAATGGGGAGGTGTTTTACACCACCTCACCAGCCCCCGACACGCAGGCTCCATGTGCCACTCATTTTCCCCCAATTAGGGGCAGACGCCGCTCCCGCTCGCTGCTAGACACGTTTGTTCTATGGCTCAACCGCTGCCGGGTGAGCGCTGTTAAATGTGCCCGCAGAGAGCCCACAACAACCATCACAGACAAGGAGAGGAGAGGCAGCGAACATCCACATCACACCCATTAAAGAGTGAGGGAGGGGAAAAAAATGTGACAGAGTAAAGGGATGATGAAGAGCATTTTTTAAATATATATTATTGGATGGGCGCTGCTGGAAACTTCACCACAAGAGACAAACGCCCAAAAACAATAATCTCCCCACCCTGGCCGTGCAGCCGGTTGGCCCACAACAACAACAGCAACATAAACTATTTCCTTCATGTGTGTTTTCTTCATAGGCGAGGACAACTGGGTTGCTCTTGCATCATTGTAAGATAAATGATTGTCTCTGAGCTGTTGTAGGGAGCACAGCGGAGCAGATTGGAGCCACAATCATGAAAACACTCTGAGGACAACAAATTGAAGTAACAGTCAACACTCTATGGCCTTATTATGATAGCGGGACCCAATCCATTAATCATTCCTTTTAAAAGATTTTGAATTACACAGTGGCCACACTGTCATCACAGGCATACCGGCACTGTGCTGCAGTGCCGTGTGGGAGTATCTGACAAATGTAAAACAGGGAGAGTGGTTCACAGACGAGGGATCCAACCACACTCAGCACTTAATGAGGGACGTTCAGTGGAACACAGGACCAGTAAGTGGAATGTTTTGTGTGTAATAAAATAGGCCTTTGGCTTGGCTAATCAGATCTTAGTCAAAACATCTCGTAATCAGCATCCCTCAGCAAAAAGCCTGTCCATTAATCACACGGCAGCGGTAAGGAGCTGCATGGGTGGCATTTTCTCCCCACAGACACACACACACTCTGACACACACTCCTTACCAATGTAAAACAAAAAATCTGTTGTTTTTATTTCTTCCCACATTAGACATTACGGAGCTATAAAAAGCTTTTGTTACAGTATGCCCATTTAGATACGGATGTGCAATTTGAGCAAAGGGAAGAAATCCCATTTGAAAACAATAAACATCGTATTAAAGCCATTAATAGACATTAAAATGGCAGGGAACAATTTGCAGTAAATTAAGATTATAATGTGCTTTATGATCTTACATGGCTCCTTTCCAAACAAGCCAGAAACCGTATAAAAAACTCCAACACAATGGCTGCTTTTATCACATTCACCGCCCAAACACGCATGCATTTGCTGCCCTGCATTCTGATGCTTTACCTGTTTACAATTACATGCAGCTGCCAGGGTAAAGGATACATGCTGTAGGTTGCAGGAGGAGAGGGAAAGGGTAAGTGCAAGAGAAGGCAAAAGGGGAGTTAAGCTGACAGCGGCTGACTGAACATGACTCCTTGGTGGTTTGGGTGGGATTAATTTAAGAGACAAGAAAAAGCCCACAGAGATAGATGACTGGACTCCCTGAATCTTAGACAGACCTGTGTGTTTGTAAAACTAATGCTTTACACTGGTTCCTGCATGTCTCTGTGTTCATACTGTCCATACATACTCACACACGCAACATGACCACACTGAAAGAAACAGATCAACAGAGAGGATGAGGGTGGTCCTCTTGGAACCGTCAGTGTCTGTCTTTGGAAACTTAAACCTGTAGACAGACTATGAATGCTGTAATTAACTTGCTTCAGGCAATTTGAAGACAACAAAATTACACCAAATTCAATAGTAAACTGATACGGCTGAAGTTGGGAAATAGGCATGTTCACAGTAGACCACAGTGTATTATGTATCTCAGGGAAAGGTGTAGAACCTAATTGCTTTTGTGCAACACAATGACACTGATGTAGTATCAATGTCTATGCTGATTCCTATAGGCTCATGTATTAGATTTCAACATTGTTGCACGCAGATGTAAAACACCCTCAAACACGCTTAAAACTAGAAGTCATTATGTTGTTCTTCATTGTTTTATTTCAAATCCAATGTGGACTGAGTAGACCTAAGATAAAACAACAGTGAATATTAACTAAAGTGATAACCTCAAAGATTTTTTATTTCAATAAATGTCTGTTAAGTGACTATCTTTGGCACAAGTGGCGCACAGTTAGTGACGGCCTTCTGTCCTCCTGCAGTGGTTAGTCCTCCAGAAAGGGAAGGTTAGCTAAGTTAACTCAGAAATGGAGCCTGATCTGTAAGGGATTTTTGAGGCTGTTGCCGATATTGACTTTGGAGGGGAAAATTAATTGATAACCGATATGGTGGCTAATACAGGACATATTTGAAATGGAATGAAAATATACTATTATGTGGACTGTGCACCTATATTTCACCACTCTGCCAATGTACCCGGAGAGCTTCTTTCTCTAACATAAAAACTTCATTATATAATATTTAACTCTGTTATACTTTATTATTCATTATAAAAACGATGCAATACATTATCAGCCAATTCTATAAATGATAACTGAGAAAATAAGAATAAATAGGAATAAAATAAATAGCTAAATGAACATCATCACTGTTCAGTGTCAGTCAATTGCTGACTCTCAAAAAACAAATCTCACCAAGCAACATTTTCTACATTATATCGGGAAAAATAAGTTTTGATAACTGCACATACTGGACAGCATATTCCCGTAGGCCTTTGATCAGCCAGTATCGGCCCATAAAATCTGTCAGCCAATATATCTGTCGCACTCTATTCACAAACAAGTGAAAGTGGGATTAAAAAAAGAAATTCCATATTGAACCTTTAATGAGTCCTGCTTTTGGAAACACAGACTCATGCAATCTTTTCAGATTTTCTTTATTTTCAGGCTGGATTTATGGATTTTGAGCTTGTCATGGTAAGCTCTGCACCTAGGGCATGTATAATAGTGATACTTATTACTCTGAGAGTATGGAAGGAGATATACATTGACAGTGAGTATAGCACATTATTACCTAGCACTTTTATACTACACTAGCTACTAAAGGTTTTCTTCAGGGAGTGCAGTGACAATGTGGGCTCCATGCTGGTTCTGGCAGCTTGACAGAGAAGCAGTGGGCTAACAACAAAGGGATGGGGTGCAGCAAAGGTTCAATTATTGTCTATCACCACCGGTGCTGCACAAGAGAATGAAACTGAGATCTCCTAGATTGTAACATTACAAAGTATTCTCTGTTGTTGACTATAGAGCTGCACAATGTACGACACAAAAGATGGCACCAGTCCATCAGTAGGCTAACGTGTTTCATTCCATACAATACTAAAAATATATATCAGATTACTTTGGTTATGCAAGAGTGAAAATATGGTGCAATGCAGTATGTAAATTTACACATTATCTCTGAACATTCCATAAAGCATTTTTGTGATTGTGACATGGGGATGTGTTTCAACAAATATTCCTGAATTAATGAATGAATGAGAATATGAGTAAACATGTTTTTCAATCACACTAGAAAAATGTCTCATCTGGTTGTTTATACATGTCCATTTCACATGTGTATGAGAGCCAGGTTGAGGCTTGGTAAGCCACATTTCCCTGTAAATACCTGCATGGTCAACTTTCACACCCTGGGCTAATGTGGTTTTTTCAACCTAGCAGTTAGGCTCAGGGTGCAGATAGCATCTTTATGCAGGCGACTGTCTGATGGTGTGAGTCCATGCTGCTACGCGCCCTATACAGCCCAAACAACCACCAATCAGGGGGGCTATTATGTCTACAGAAGCCTGTCACAACTGCAAAGCCCTTTATTTTTCTAACATCTGAGAGGTGAAAGAGAGTGTGAGCAGGAGAGAGAGAATCATAAACAAACAGAAACAGTGAGAGAAGAGGAAAAAGAGACAGTGGTGCTGAGGGAGGCTTGGCCAATGTGCTCGCTTTCAAACCCCAAATCTCAGTGAGACTGCCAGACAGAGGGAGAGAGCACAGACAATTAGTGCCAACACTAACATGGGTAATGGCTCCAAAATGGAGTTCACACGAGCCCGCTGCTAGGCAAAAGCAGCCAAGAAAACAGTCAGCCTAAATCAGGCAGTCCTGAATGGCAACAGAGAGGAGGAAGCAAATTCCTGATTCAGTCAATAGGCCCTCCACGACCCGGCAGCCAGTCAGAGGGCAGCAACAGGCAGGAAGGCTCCACACTGAGGAATGACTGTCTACAACCTCAGCTCGGCTCAGTGGAGAAATAGTATAGAGGAACTGCTGGACAATGAATATGAAACTGAAAGGAAATGTGAGGGGTGGGGTCATGTGTATGACTAAGTATGTGTGAGTGTATCTGTACTGTGAGCAAAAATTCTTCTGAATCTGCAGTTCTCAACAGTTTCAGTTTGTTGTCCTGGACAGCTTGATCACTGACATTCAGTCCATCAGCGTAGGTGTAAACATTGATTTACTTGCTGAATGATTAAGAACATTTTAAAGTCCCCATCCAGACATATTTTAAATCTATAAAAATATTGATTTAGTTTGACATGTTTTCCCACCAAAATACCAAAATATTAAAATTTTGAGAAGGGTCTGGACAACTGCTCTTTCTCCCTCATTGAGAAATTCTGGATCTGATCTTAGACCCGCCCACCACCAAAGCTAGGCTGACTAGTGCAAGCCGGCTGCAGAGCTCCTCGACACCACACCGCAGGTAGTAATATCTGCTATGGGGTTGCAGCATGTTTTTTGCTCTCTGTACTGACAAGTCTGCACTCTTGTTACAAAGTTGCACAGATACATACCAGTATTGTCAGGATTAGTCATTTTAGGGGGCATAAACACAAGAAAAACATATTGAGTGGGGCGGGGCTTTAACCATTTAAAACATGTCTAAATGATTTAGTTTAGGTTGTGTTTCTAAACAAGAAAGAAACTAGAAGATGTTACCAATTTAAATGAAGCATTAAACATGTAATTTAGCTCTAAATGTATTCTGTTTTTGGGTAAGCCAAATAGGAAAAACAGTTTAAGAAGAATATGAAATGATTACCAAAGCAGTTTGTCTTATGGGGAACAAACATCTTGCAGGCAGTGGCTATCTGCAGTTCAGCACTCAGTACAGCTTTGATGATGAGGTCCTCCACCTGTCGCATCAGCACTGAAACAGACAAAATCAAAGGGAAAATCAAGCAGGGTTCAGAAATGCAACTAGTCAGTTAGTTTAACCCCCTTATCTTTGCATGGGCATTAAAACAAAAAGGAAAAAAACAAAAAGGATGAGAAAGGGGAAAAAATGAACATTTGACTCACATGTGGTGTCCTTCCCTTCCTGCTTCAAATACCTCAACACAGCACTCATACTCCACTTGTTCCCATAATCCTCAACTTCAGGGTCATCGCAACTGAAAGGAAAGAAATACACTTCAAACGCTTATGTTCTGATAGAGGGATGAGTCAATCAAGCTTCCCATAACAGCTCCACATTCACTCGTTACCTGACATAATCGCTGCTCTTTTTGTTCACGCTGTAGTTAGTGAGATGCATGAACGTGTTCTTAATGTTCTTTGAAGTCCGGTCGTACTTGACTGTTGCAAATCTGCAGACAGATGGCGTTTATTTGTGCAAGAAAGAAGAAAAACACTTCTGTCATCCAACAATTTCACTCCATATCTATGTGCCATAATGACCACATTCATAACACGACTGAAATGACGGGGGCATTTTGAAGAGAGATTAGTTTCTGGCAGTGTTTAAGAGGAGTGGATGCCACATGTGCAATAATGAGAATTCCTGGCACGCACTGTGTACCTGAATACCAACACAACCCGAAGGAATGTCAGGAGATAAAAGTGGGATTCAGAATTTGGCCGTGATTTATTGCCCACAGTTGATAATCAAGCCAGCAAACAAGAGGGCGGTGGCACTCTGTTTCCAACACGTTCCTCTATCAGACCAAAGTGAAGAGCCAGTCGTCCTATAAATCATCTACCCACTGCTGACCTACCTGTGTCTGACAATAGCCTTTTGTTGGATTAATAAATTATTCTTGCTCTTAATAGTAACATCCAATAAATATAGCACAATTACACAAAGTTATCATAAGATATGATCTTTGAACAATGATACAATCAGCAACATTTGATGAGCACATCCTACAAGTGGAACAATAGAGCGCTTTGTTTCACAGTCAGCACTGCAGCGCACACTGCACAGCAGTTGGTCTGAGAAGTGAAGGCTGCCCTCTTCTGGGCACTGAATGAGCACCAGTGGATGTGCCTCCAGTACATGAAGCAGGCTGTCTACGCCAGACCACTTGCAACGTGTATAATCACAATTAAACGATACATTTTCTTAAAGTTACTTTATTATACTCATTTTCAGATTCATACTTGTACTTTGAGTTTCTAATAAAACACGTTAACATGCTTTTATGCTAAAAAAACAAACAAACAAACACATTTTTGTCATACTGTCTGACAAAAAATAACCATATTCACCCTCTGTCTGAAACGCTTAGTTTCAGTGCCTGTCACTTTAAGCCCCCCCTCCAGAAGTGTCTTACATATCTGTGTGCTCTCCGTTTCTGCATCATCACTGCAGCCCATGGATACATGGGCAAACCTGGATACATCATTGGAGGCGAGGCCCCTTTTAATTTTTTTTTGTAAAAGTCAATCATGTGCTTTCCAAACCATAAAGTAACTACAATAACCTCATCTCCCAGCCACTTGGGCTCATTCACATGATTGGAGGAAAGAAAATAATTTCTGATTCAGCTATTAGTGAACTTCCTGGGTGCTTGGAAGGTGCAGTGTTTCAGACAGAGGAAGAATACAGGTATATTCAAATAGATAATATGAGAAAAAAATGTGTTATTTGACCAGTTAAGCATCTAAACATGTTCTAGCAGCAACTCAAAATACATGAGCATGAACTTGAAAATAAGAAGAAAAAAAATCCCCTTTAACTATTATATACTGTTATACATTATAATTGCACATGTTTAAAATATGTATTTAGTCAGTTGGTAAATTATTTTTTTTATTAAAACTCATTACATTCAGGGCTAATATATGGTATTTATACCTTATTTTGTTGGAAGTGGAACAAAGAAAACAAACATAAACCATTATGATGGCAACAGATGTAAAAGCAGAAGTGCATGATCTATTAGTGCTACTTCTTTATGTGTTTTTTTTTGTCATTTATGCTGTTATATTTTTTTGCACCCCAGAGGACCAGCAATGAATACAGTGTCAGGTAATCATTATGTCAATAATGTCACAAACCCACACACAGCTCACCTAGCCAGTCCCTCCTCATACACATAAATGATGACTGGATCGTATGATGTCACCAACACATACAGCCGCACATCAAACTTGAACTCTGGGAAAGAAAAAAAAATAACATGAACTCAAACTGAACTGGCAAAACAATCCTTAATAAACTAAGATTTGGCAGTGGCAATTAAGTGGTGAAGAAGAACTCACCATCTATCAGTAGAGGGTTATTAATGTACCGAGCCACCAAGATGTTCTCATCCATTGATATCTGATTGGGCTGCAGATGATAAACAGAAACAAATAGAGGACAATATAATTAATTGAGGAAGATAAAGGCAGTAGGTCATAATATAAGTTCGTATGGAGGGCAAATGTGTGACCTAACAAACTCAGTAAGAATAGCATTTCCAAGGCAAATGTAGCATTTTTTATGCCTCCATACTGTATTCACATACAACTGCATTAAACACTGAATTCCAAATAGATGATGTGACACTGCTGTTACCCATTAACATCAAAGAATCATCAAGAAAAGTTGGAGACTGCAACGACACTGGCCATAGCGGGTCAACATTCAATAACAGCCTATAAAAACACAATCTGGTGGTGGGAGATGGGTCATTTATGAGGTTGAAATGTGTTGCAGGTGGCGAGGTTGAGAAGAGATGGAACGGAGGGGGAGGCGGGGTAACCTCAGCGCTGGCTGCAGTTCAGAGAAAAACCTGAACTAAAAAAATGAACGTATTTCTTTCTTCTCTCCAAATATCGCTCTGACATTCTTTCCACTGTTTCATAAAAATGCCTGAGAAGAAGAAGGATCGTGCATATGTTTTCCAAGAGTGAGAACCTTGTTGAGCTCCTCCAAAAGCCGGAGCCTTGGAAGAGTGTGATTTACTCCGCAAAGCTTATTAATGTCTGAAACACTGGGTGATACTTATGTCAAAGACAGCTGTATCTGCACACCCCTCCACACACACAAATAACATCTGGCCAACTGACTGTGTCAGTTCACACAGTATTTTTTAAGTCAGTATGCTTATGGTTAACTCCCACTGGGGTTTGTCATTAATGTGAATCTGTGTTAAACTTTTCACACACAACAGTGGTTTTCTTAGCTTATCTTAAAAATGAGTTGTTTCCCTATGTTTTCACTCTACGCTAACGTAAGGTAACCATCTGCTGGCTATAACTTCAAAGTCGTCCTACATGTGAGTATTATCACTCTTAGCACAAAGCAAATACTCGTATTTCCAGAGATGTCATATTATTACTTTAAAGGGTAGTTAAAAGTTTTTGAACTGAAGCTGTATGAGGTACTTAGTAGTAGTGTATCTCCCCAGTAGATGGCTGTCGGCTGGAAGCAGGCAGGAGTGGTGGCACGAAAGCTACGCAATGCACTGTTGTGGACAGAGGCAGCTACAAAATGTAATTTACAAACCTCAAAAAAGGCCCACCTAAAAACAAAATCAGTTAGTCAGTTAAGTGTCCCTATATTTAAATAACATTGCCGTCAGACAGATCAGTTTACATTGACGCAACTGAGGCAATTTTGTGTGCTCTCTTCTATACCTCAAGACTCCATTGACGAAAACAGTCATTTTAACTTTAATATTTTAGTTTGTGTTATTGTGCGACTTTGGTGAATCCAAACCAACCTTAAACCAAAGTGACACTTTAACACAAACTGTACAATTGAGGCAGCAGGACACCAGGAACTCTTGTGTTCTGTGGGGTGATGAAAAACAAGGTAAAAAATTGTTTTTTTGTCAATAGAGTCTGGTAAACAGGGCTGTTTGACAGAAGGGGAAAGCAGTGAAAATATATTAAATACAGTATACACTTGAACTGATTTTTTTTTAGGTGGCTTAAATAAATTCTGCTGCTGCCCCGGTCTACAGCAGTACATTGCTTAGCTTCGGCGTTGGTACTAATGCCTGCTTCTCCTGGGGTAATACACTGACTATGGATAAGTCAATAAACCCAAACTTGTCACTAATGTTCCATGAACATGTAAGCAAATGTGTTAATTCAGCATCTCACATGCTGTGTTAATTCAGCATATAAAAAAGTGCACATTTGAAGTGAATCCCCTATTCCCTATCAGTACAAATGCATGTTGGTCAATTCAACCTCAAACACAGGTGCATTTTGGGTGGGAGGGTTATATTTCTTCGGGCAAAATCACTCACATTGCTGACCAAGTAGATGCCTCGCCCTCTTGAAGATGCTACTGGTTTAATAATCCAGGGGCCCTTGTCCTTGGCAAAACAATCTGAGATTTGGGAAAGAAACACAAGAAAAAGTAAAATATATAATGTATATGTTTAGAATGAGGAATGCTTGTATAGACATTAGACACAGAGATCTACTTTGACAAACAGTTTCAGGTGAGAGGTGTCTTACTGCAGAATTCCTGGTACTCAGAGGGAAGCACAAAAGTCTGAGGAACGATATGGAAGTTTTTGAAGCCATGAGTCTGCTGCATTCGCTGGATGTTTTTATACAGACGGTCTTTACGTGTCAATTCATATGACCTGGAAATGAGCAGAGCCTCCAGGTTAAAATTGCTCCGGCACTGACAGAACAAAAATACATGCATGCATAACAGCAATAGATCGCCCTCTGCCTGACAGTATGATTCATTTCATGTTTCAGAGAGGCACCGGTCCAAGCTAAATGCGCTTTGCAGGGGAAGCCAACAGACACATTGCCTGAACTGGCGGACTTAGAATGGCTCACTGGTGATATTTATAACACAGAAAACAGTGGCAACACACTCATACATCTGAGCTCTCTATTGTACCTGGGAAAGTGGTTGACCTTCTGGAAGTCTTGAAGGCTGCGTAGTATGTAAGGCTTGAGGTGAGATCCTGTCCACATGAGGTTAAAGTCATTGCTGTTTGGGTGAACCTGACAAAAAAACAAAAGAAGAAACAGAATGATTGACTTCACTTGACAGGATGGATCATTTGTATTCAGTGCGCACAGAGCAAATGACATTTCCAAAGGGATCATTAAAAAAAGCATAAAATGAAGCCACTGCTGTCCATATTGAAAAGGCTCTGTAGAGTTTCCAGTCAGCCGCAGCAGTAATATATCCTGATGCCAATCACATACGACAGCTCAGTTAAATGAAATATAAGAAACAGACCAAAAACCTGAAGAAATGATCACAGGCCTATTCAGTAAATTTCATTCCTCTGACTTTATTTTATCTGCTTTGTTTTGTTGTATTCAAAGAATTTGTTAGGAGGCAGAATTCGCAATGGTTGTTCGGTGTCTAGGGGAGAGCCAGATGTTTGCAATAAAGCCTTATTAAAGTTTGGCTCTGTCGCGGCTGTGGTAGACACTCGTCTGCCTTTGATGACGGGTTAGCGGGAGTCAAGAAGCATTGAAATTAAATAAAAAGGGAATTAATTCTTACTGCTTGGAAAGAGCCATAATGGGGATTGTGTGCCCTCGTGAAACAGGATTAATGCTCCCGAGGTCATTTCGTTTTTTTTCCCTTGGGTGCATTCCCGGGCTTTGACATCGCCGACGTTATCAGTCAAAGGAAATAAAAACAGCCCTACTATCCCTTATCCTAAACAGCAGAGAGGCACATAAAAAAGCTTAAACAAACAATGTTTTTTCTTTTTGCAAGATGTAGGCTAATCTTTTAAATTTGCCTGATTTAGTGGAGAACATTACCTCATGGAATCCATGATTGGTGAGTATTCCTCGTACCAGGCGGCTCTCCGTGCGCACAATCTTGAAGGCCATATTATATCGCTCTATGGACAGCAAAATATTATTAGTACATTCTTGAAGGCGCCAAATATTCATTATAATATCATTCTTTCCACATAATCACTTTGGAGCTTTAACAAATAGTAGAGTACCTCCAGTAGAGCAGATATTTCCATCTTTTGAAACAGCAGCTTCAGGGAAAAACAGGAGGACTGGGATGGTCTTACTGAGGCCACTCCAGGCAATACAGGGATGATCTCTAGTGAACAAGCACAGACACGATACACACCACAGTGCGAGGCTGATATTCTAAATGTTTGCAAAGTCTGGGACCAACAAAACAGTCAAATCCGTATCATCTGGAAAAATAATTGTACACAGGAACAAACTTCCCAGTAACAATATGATAGCGATGCACTATGGCGTTCACTCCCGGATGTTGTGAACTAACCTACATGGGTATTTTGGTGTTCATTTCAGTCAGGCACACAGAGACAGAACCACACACATTTTCAGGAGGTGCTGGGCGATAACAAACCCATGTACTGTACTAAACAAACACCCTTGTAGAACTGCAGACTATCTGATAATACGAGACACAGCACACTTATCAGGGGCTAAAAATCAGATAAGGTAGCGTGATGATGTAGAAGAACTCAATCAGGCATAGGCCGTCTTGATAAGGTGGAGAAGCATGTAAACAATGGCTGCCCAAAGTATCTTGGTATGTTAGACAGTTCGGAAGATATCTTTTCGAAAATAATGTGTTTAATTGTATATGAGCCTGTTGTTTACTTTGTTCATAAACCAACTTCAAGACAACTGAGATGCTATACAGACAAATTGCTGCCGCCACATTTAATCAATTAACTCAAACCTCCTTTTGTTTCAGAGCATGATTGGAAAATGCATCTGATGTGAAAAACTTAACAACATAAAGAAATTTAAAAATCTGTCTCCGTGTGTGCGTCCTGCCTCCTGTATTTCCCGGTAATGCTATACTTTGTTGTTCTTGATATGATATGCATTTATTATAGGCCAATGTTGTTTGATTAAATCAGCAGGGCTCGATAACAAATAATTCCTTTACATATTAATACAAGATTGAGTGGGTTTATAAACCACTTTTAATGGTTTACCCATTAATAGAAGCATTAGTGCAAATGTGCAGCTGATGCTTTATATGATAATCTCATTCCTGCACCTGAATGCAGCCTATCAGTAAAAACAGCACTGGTCAAACCCTTATACTAAGAATCCAAACTAATTCAGGAGATGGAAATTTGCCTGAAAGCAGACACAGTGGCCCTCAGTTTGCTATGACTAAGTATAGCTTAAGAGGGAATTAGTTGGCAGAGATGAGATAACATAGACCAACTGTTGCAGCTATGATTTACAGCTAGGTGCTCTGTCCTTTATTCAGTTAAGCTCCCATCAATTATGCAAAATGAAAGCTACCTGAAGGCTTCATTTTGTCTAAATGTATCATGCATTAATTATTAATTATGGCTCAGGGCATCTTCAGTAATCCTGCATAGATTACATTACACAATCAATAAACTGTGCCAAGCTGCAAAGATAAATACTTTGGTGCAAAGCAAAATAATAATAATTGGTTAGCATTGTGTTACATTAATGCTGTATCTAGAGAGAAATCCTGTGAGGTATTACAGGAGGATCAGCAGGCTAAGAACCTTACTGACACTGAAGGTGAAGTGCTAATTCAGACAACCTTCTCATCTCCATTTACAACTGTGGAACCTCTATGAAAGCAATGCAAACATATTAAGGGATGAGGAGGAAATACTCCCACAAAAATGAATGTGAAAAGAAATGAAACAACACTGGTAGGTGTGATGTAAAGCACTAGAAAGAACAGTCTGGTCATTCGTGTGTTCTAATGAAGAAGTTTGCACAGATCTGCTGCTATTTAAAGGCTAATGAACACTGAGGAGACTCTGAGTTAATTTTGCCTTTGAAAAAAACAAGCTTTTCCTCATTTCAATCAAAGGTACATGGATAGACAGACGTGTATGCAGTGCAAATGGCAAAGCCGCTCAAATCTGTGATTTGTAATAATAAGCAAAATAAACATAACGCCAAAAGAGCTCTGCGATTAGATTAAAAAATACTGAATTCTTTATACTGAATAAATGGTTTTAATACTCATTATTCGGAGTATGGATACACAGGTACCAGCATTCTCAGAGGCTTTTGAACATGTGTATTACCTCATGAAGGATGTTTTCAATATAAAAATGTTTTAATTACTGTTCATTTTTCTACAGTCATCCGGCTGTTTTTTGCTGCAGCCAAGAAAACAAATTATTTCATTTGTCTTTTAATAAAAAATCTCAACTTTATGTCAATGTATCCTTCTGGAATTCTAGATGGTATTGAATATTTTCAATGTATTGTATCCATGTTTGAAATTCCAGTATCAACAATCTGAGATGCGTCCTTATTTAACTTCAAGAATATGGGGAAACAGTCATATTAATCCTAGCAAGAAGGGGATTGAGATTTTTAATAGTGTTAACAAATATATGTGATTCTACAATTGGCAGATTATTTTTAACACTTACTCTTGCCCGTCTTCTGAGGAGGACTCAGAGTCCTCCTTATCATGGATCACAGCAGGCATCCTCACAGTAAAAGGGGACGAGCTGCCCGGTGAAATCTTGCAGGGGTCAAGGGTCTAAGTTTTACCATGGCACCTACCAGCATCAACTACAAAAACATCAGTCATTGAATCGCTCAGCTCATATTAATGCCAGTCCATTCATGCAAGATATTATATTCATAACCACGTTACAAAGGCACGCTAACAAAGAATTTAAATTCATACGTTAGTCTTGAAATAGTAGTACTCGTTTAGCACACAGTTAGCCGAGAATAACTGCTTTACAGCTCTAGCTGTAGCGGTGCAATTATCTTTCTATCAACGTAACTGTGGACAGAATACGTTAAGACTAAACTCAGACGGACAGCCAAACAAGCGTTAGCTAAATAGGACTTACGGTTACTGGCATGTTCCTTCAGGTATGTCAAGCTAACCATGCAAAGGCTGCATAGTTTGAGATCGCTTAAGTAGACCTTTTTAAAATGTCATATAATGTTCACACCAACGTAAACTTGCCTTTATCTCTGAGAGCGTGCTAACTGCTAGCTAGCTGGTATCACCAGGGCCACTTGATCATCGCGGTTAATCTTCCTGGTAACTACAACAACTGAGTGGCAACAGAGAAGTCGGCATGCGCAATCGCGGACAACATGTATTTGTCAAACTGACCAGATTTTGCACTGCACCCATCCAGGTTGGGATACTAAAAAGAGAGCCCATGTCGCCACTCTAAAATGGCAAAGATGATAAAAGTCATGTGTTTTTTGTCAGTTTTGCGAAAGGACATTGTTTAAACAAGAACATACGAGAAGAAGAAATGTGGTACATTATTTTCTTTCTAATTCTGCATAATATAATATTATTCCCCCAACACCTCCCGTGCTCCGAACGTTACACTTCCTGAACAAATGGCACGAAAACATAAGTCACTACAAGTTGCTCTCAACCTCCACATTTACTCTTTGTTTGTACGCAGCCTAGCCTACGGTCCACAGGTGACCGGATTTTTGTATTTCTATTGGTGGGAGAAGAAAGTAGGCGGAACCTTAAGGCTCATATGGCCCAATCATATGAATGGTACGACTGGATGGAGCCATTTCCGAAGCTTTGTTATTGGTCAACCTCATAGTCCAAGATTGAATGACTTACTATTGTGAACGTAACACCACAATCGATTGGCTTGAGTCCCACTTAATTGCTTTGCATCCAACACTTTCTCTCAGGAATATGTTCACATGGTAATTTTATAGGGGCTGCCAGGTAAATATAAGCACAATTTATGTCATTTTTTGTCATAATAAGTCTGTTCATTTAATTCACCGGGTTGCTTTAACGTTAGCCTGCTATGTCACGTTAGTTCTTGCTAAATATCTCTTGCTAGCTATGATGTGTTGACAAAGGGCACACACCTGTTATTCTGTCTGTAATACAACCAGCCAGCTGCACTTGCACGAGCCTTCAGTTGGAAGCATTTATCCTGCACTGATAAACAACACACGGACTTTCTCTCTCTGTCAGGTGCGTCTCACAGACAGAAATCATGAGTCGCTTTCTGAACGTCCTGCGGAGCTGGCTGGTGATGGTGTCTGTTATCGCGATGGGAAACACCGTGCAGAGTTTCAGGGATCACAGTTTTTTGTCTGAGAAGCTGTACACAGGATCACCAGAGTTTGGTGAGCAAACTAGTTATGATCGACAGCTTAACATTAAATGTCACCATCATATTTTTCAGTCAGCTGAGCATGCTAATCTTACTGCCAGTGGTCCAGGAGATAGTTTATCATCAAACCATTAGGATAACCAAAACCCCAAACAAATAAAGTCACATTATTGTATATTTATTTTAACAATTAATAACATCCTCAATTTCAAGCCACACTAACACTGAATTTCAGAAGCCAATATCAATATTTGTGAGTAAAAGAAAATCTTTATTATTGGCACTTTACATAAACAGACATTTTTAGGAATACTCTAAATTTTATTGTTAAAAATGTAAGATATTAAAAACTTAACATTTTAAATTTAGATAGATAAACACAATAGTAAGGCTGCAACTAATAATTCTTTTCATTATCAATTATTCTGACGATTTTCATCTTAATGAATTGGTCTATAAGATGTCAGAAAATAGTTTTTAAAAATGTCTGTCTCAGTTTCTGAAAGGGATAACTCAATTGTTTTTGTTTTGTCAGCACAAAACTAAAGGAAATCTTCATATCAGCTGACAAATGCATTTTATGCCATTTTTGCATGAAAAATTACTTAATAATATAGTACCTAACATATAATATAAGCAATATAGTGGTTAAGGTAGACTAAAATGAGTATATCAAGATATTTTTTCCATTTTAAACTCCATTCTGATTTTCCTTCTCATTTCTTTAGTAAATGGTCTCCAAGCTCGAACATTTGGCATTTGGACTTTGCTGTCGTCGATCATCCGCTGTTCCTGTGCCATTGATATCCAGAACAGAGCGTAAGACAGTTTCTCACTTCCTGCACCGTGTTTCTGTTGGCACTCTTCATACTGTATGTTCTTACTGTGTGTCACACTGGCTCCTGCAGGCTGTATCACATCACCTTATGGACATTTGTGCTGGCACTTGGCCACTTTCTGTCTGAAGCCTTCATCTATAAAACAGCTCCTCTGACTATTGGGGTCATGGCACCTCTCATTGTGGCAAGTGAGTGTGGATTGTACTGTGGTGGGATGGGAAACGGTATCCCTTAAATAATTAAAAGTTTTAAGGTATTAAAGATCTTTAAAAGATCTCAATATTATGTTCATGTGTTTTCTAGGTTTCTCCATTATAGGAATGCTGATTGGATTCCAGTGCATCCCAGAATCACAAGAGGAAGATGGAGCTCGACAGAAGAAGCGTAACTGAATCTTTCCCTCACACCAGCACAGTGACCACCAGACATTACTGGACTGGTCCTGCTTCCTGCCCTGAAGAACATGACATCTGGTTGTATATTAATTTCCTCCTCTTAACACTTTATATAGAGCGAAAGTTCCCAACCTTTTTCCTTCATCATTGAGTAAACTGACGACCCCTGTCTAAGTGACATTTTATGGATGTTTCATATTCAATGCATAACAATAACAGCACAGCACAACTGATAACATGTACAATTAACCTAAACGCAATAACTGCACGAGGTTTGTGTAAATGTTTATGTTGTGAATGTTGCATCAGACGTTTTCCTGTTATGTTTAGGAACTTTAATACAATTTTGTCTGCATGATTTATCTTATCAGCCATAAATACTCAATATGCTGCTTTTTGACAAATTTAGTGTTTCCTCGTTACCCGTTACTCGATTAGGTCTTAGGTCAGGACGAGGCTGTTGAACAGAGAGAATGCTCTGTGGATATAGCTTGTCTTCACTGTGTCCTTCGCTTTTGAGGGTTTTTTAAGTTTACATTTTAATTAATAATCCAATTTTGAAACATTAGAGTTACATTTAGTTTTCTTTACAAAACAAGAATGAAATGCTGAGATACAGCACTGTTTTGTTTCAAGTTGTCTTACAACCCCTTAAATTCAAGAGGGTCTTGCGACCCCCCAATGAAGCTTTGGCGACCCCAAGTGGGGATCAACCAGCGCTTTAAAATCTGACATTTTACAGCTCACACTGCAATCATAAATGTGAAGACAGAATGTCATGTTACACTACAATGATTGATAAGTGCTCATTTATAATTATCTCATTCCTAAGTGATCAATACATGGAGGTTTCATTGAATACATGTTGTAATATCTGAGCCGTCAGTGCTGGATGACACTCGCATAGATGAGCTCCTAAATGAATCCAGCGTCGATTCCTTTGAGAATGTTTTATTTGACCAGACTATAACTTCATATATTATTTTTTTTAAAGTCACGATCTACCAAAGAACTCAGATGGATATGAAATATAAAACTATGCTCTTCATTACAAAGTGTCATAAACACAAATATCAGCAAATGTTTTTAATGTTTGTTCTGTGATACGAAATGTTTGTACACCCTTTAAATTTACGCACAATTATTGTCCGATAAAACTTTGAAAAAAATGAAATGACTTGATGTTTTTTTTACTAAAGTAATAAGCAAATTATTTTTATATAAACTACATATGGAAAGTAAGCTGTGAGACATCTTGTGTTATTGTGTTTGTTGTTGGTTTTTTCATTATTTCTTTTAGTTTTTTCAGCATTTACCCCTTGTGCATCACTACTGACATTTTTGGCTTTTTAATTGAACATTTTCCGATGCTGCTGAGTGAGGGGTTTTTTTTTTAGATAGAAAGAAATATAAACTCCCATGCCCTCCTTACTGTATATCCAAAGATGCATATGGTTACATCTTTTGGTCTTGCATTTATCCAATAAGATAGAAAACAAAACAAACTGTCAAGTTGTCTCATTGGTTTTTAATGTACTGATTTGTTTTTACTCGATTAAGGGTGTAGAGTTTTTCACAGCACTGTAAAATGTCCTATAAATACCACTGAAAGAATAACTCACATTCATTATAAAAACAGGGAAATCACCAGACAACCCCCACAAACACATCAAGTAAAACATGTCAATGACAAACTGTACAAACACTGGTTACACACATCAACTACTTCTCTCAGTAACAACTTTACAAGCTAAGTAGTATTACACAGACATTAAAACATTTTCTTGTGCAAAATGAGAACTGCAGTAGGTTGACTTGCCTTGCATCGTGTTTTGTGCTTCATGTTGCAGGCGCTCTCGCATGTCACTCCAGATATTTGACACTGAGTGTCTTGTGGAGACCACTTACAGTAAAAACAGGACAGAACTGACCTTCCAAAGTGTACTCAGATGCACAGCATCAATCATAGTCCTAATCAGCAGTATGTAGAAGGAATACTTCAGTGTGATCCTGAATGGCAGGCAGAGATGATATGACCTGACTGCCGAGAACGGGAAACACGACACAGTCCGTCGCCTGCATTTAACACTTAAAGGAATGTTTGCAAAGTTCAGTTACACACAATATTGGTCCAATATTAGGAAACACACAGTTTAAAAGTTCTTCATTAGAGGTATGAAACAGTACAATAACACTAAGAGGGATAAAGGCTTAGGAAACAATTCAGTTAGAGTATCGTGATGTTGGATTGTAAGACATGTAAAAACACTGGATAAAATTAATGTTTACAAAGAATTTGTCTAAAAACCAAGAGGTTCCAAGTGCATTATCTTGTGCATGATTGCCTTGTGCTTTTTTGGGATGAGCTAAGTTGCACTTGGGATATTAGTGTGAATCTCTGGTCAGGCCAGAGCTTGGCGTCCATACAGTACAACAAATGTGCAGCAGGTTTGCTGGTTCTTTAGGACTCACAGAGGGCTGCTCAGTCTTTTTTTTTCTCTGTGGCCATGTGTGCATGTTTCTGCATGTTGACTGTGTCAGTATTTCAGTTGTTTTTCATCTGTCAGTCCTTACAACTTCCCCTCTTTCAGGATCTCAGGTGGAGGGACGGGTGCTTCCACATCAGCTGTCGCTTTCTGTAAAGAACGAGCACAGAAAAATATTACAATCACATGGTCTAACATATGAGCAAAAGTAGCATATGTTCAGACAGGATAAACATCTTCAAAAAATATTCTAGCACCAACTCTATAATCCATAAACTGTTATGTACACATTAAAACCTCGTAGATAGTGCCGTCAGTTAATGAAAAATATCAGATGAGCGCTTAAACATTTCCTTTAATCCTGTGAAAAGTTGATTTGATTAAAGCAAAAAAGAAAAGTTCACGACAACAAGAAAACTCATGAAACCCCTTATTTTTGTAAATAAACAAAACACTTTTATGTTCCTGGAGATTTTATTGGCGTTTGACAATAGAAATAAGGTTTGTTTAGTGTCACATGAGGGTGATCAGATCACTGTGCCCCTACCTTGGCAGGTGTATGTTTTGGTTTTAATGAGGTTGTGGGTTAATGTCATGGCTGCCGTTGATACTGAATGCTGCACGCTGTGGCGCCGTAGTCCTGCAGCGACGACACGGAGCCTGAAGGCTGGAATGATAGCTGTGGTGTCACACCTCTGAGGGGCCCAGAGGCGCCACCTCATCCTCCGCCGTCGCCTCCATCCCACACCCCCAACACCAACACCACCATACTGCCCCCACCGAACCCAGCACACACACTAATACTGCCCAGATACCTGAACTTTAATAATATCTGCATCAGTATTTATCTACCTCTCTTTTCCAAACAATTTAAAAGAACTGACTCATTAACAAAAACTAGTGGTGGTGTATTCAATGAATCTTCTTCTTAGTATTATTATTATTATTATTCTGTTAGTGTGCAAGATAACTGGGGCGTTCCATATTAGTGCATATTTTTTAGAATTAGAATATTATGAACCGAAAAAGTATGAGGAAAGACAGCCAAAGAGGTCCCAAGTTTTGTTTTCAATAAGGCAGCCAGTGAGCAGCAGATGACACCTAATGTGAAGTAGGATTGAGTTTAAAATAGCCCTCATTCACCAGCAAAAAATTTAAAGTTGATTATGAGCAGCTGGAGGCCACTGGGTTTAATTTTGTGTTGACCGAAATGTTTATAGATTCCTTTGTTTCAGATAAACTGAAAAAAATGTAGCCTTTTTATTTATTAATAGCAGATTGTGGTGTGCTATTATCACACTATTATATTAATTTAAAACACTTTTTACAGATTACTAATATGTGTGACAGCTGTCAACTGCACCTCTTTGCAAAAGTTCAAATAAAATTAGTTTGTTAAAGCAACAGATGTTAAACATGCTATTAGAGTTAGTTGGCAAGTTGGCAGATAAAACAGAATTGTGTTTTGTGCAAACAGCCTTTGAGAGTAGAGGATGCTTTTAGTGAGTTTAGAGAGAAAGCTTCCACCAGTGCAGCAGTGAAACCTCCTGCATTCACTGTAGCATGCATGCCTGCTGCAGAGACCTGCAGTGTGAGGCTGCAGAGAAACACTCAGCTCAGAGTCAGGGCGGTATCTAACACATTCCCTCTCCAGAGGGATGGGAACATCCCACCTCTGGCTTCATGCAGCACAAAGAGAGATGTACTTACACTCACTGTCTGCACCTCTGCCTGCTGAAGGTTGGCCTTCTGACGGCGGAGGTCGGACTTGATTAATGCTGAAATAAAAGAGAGGTTTGAGGTGGGCTGAGGTAGAAACAACACAGCGACAACACAGCAGATGATTCAAAGCAAGTGCTCGTACAGCACTAACTGCACTGTATTTCAGTTCTACCTTCAGTTTTAAGTCCATGCAACATTGTAACAGGGTGACACAACCTGATTTATCCCATGTTGTGTGACGATATGCATGTTTTATCTGAGAATATTTATTTAAAAAATGAGTGTCATTGTTATGTGTTAACCCACAAACACTGTGTGTCCATTTATCTTTGGTTAGTATAATTAACATGCCTTTTAGCTGTTTTTTAATATATATATATATATATATAAATGCACACATGTATAAAAACTGGGCCCATTGAGACTCGCTTTTCAGGTATACCTAATTTATGCAGTTCACAGGCTGTTTAGTGACCCCAGTATGCAGAAATATTTATAGGAAATACGTAAAATCCATGAGAAAACGATGTGGTTTTCCAAAGGCCTGGCAGATTTTTGCGCTAACTTTGACGTGTGATTTCACCCATTCTGGACATGCTAACGTGCATGCATTTTCATTTTATTGTCTTTAAAAGAAAAGTGGGATTCTTCTTTCAGCCACTAGGGGGCAACCCTGTCCTATGAAATGTGTGTGTTTGACTTTTGGATTAAAAAACAAAATACATCCTTGTTTAACAAGTCATGTCATCCATCAAATGTTCACTGTTGTTTTAAAGCTTGTGAGCACTGTAACAGAGAGGTCTTCTAAGGAAACAGCGGTGAGGTTAAAAGCTTACCTGTCAGCACTGTTCCTATCAGCAGGAAAATACACAGGAAGATGTTTCCTGCAAGAGTGCCCCATCTAGTAATTATCTTCCCTTGGGAGATGGTGAAGATAATTCCAAAGATCTGAAATGAGATTTTAAAACATCACTGAGAGCCCCAAACCAACATTTTTTTTACACAGGGTGCTGATATCACTGACCTGAGCTGAACAGTTCAGCAGTCCAGATGAAGTTCCCTCTGATTCTGGATAGGTGAGCTCTACTGCAAACTCAAAGCCCAGAGGTAGATATCCTGTCATGAAGAAGCTGCAGACACACAGACAGACGGACAATGATGATCACATTAGAGGCTGAGAGAAAATCGTTTGATCTGCAGTAGTTTTTATATCAACCAAGGAATAGGAGAACCTCAGATTTAAAAGTAGGGCAAGTATATAGTGCTGTATAATACATCCTGTCTGGGGTCCAGGAAAGAAAAGCAGACAAAGGAATTGCTATGGAAACCAGTTATGGGCCTAATCAGCTTACCATAAATAGAAATAATTGTAAGGATAAAGCACGTGGACTGAGGGATTGGAGGAACATTAATATTGCGTTGACAAAGCAGCTCTCGTGCCAGACGAAAGAAATGCAAAGATAAGTACACCGAGAATGTCTTTAAGCTTTACTAGCTAAACTATAAGAGCTGTTAAGACCTGAGGATATTATATATGACTGACATGGTTCGCCATAACCTGAGTGTAACCCTGCTCTAAAATCACCTTCAGGCAGTCATTATCGCTTTGTTCTTTCACGTAACTACAACTTCACAAATGGAAACCGGATTCAGTATACACATCTGTCTTTACCCCCGCAGGACGTTATTAAAGATTGGTGGCTGAACTCAGACAGAAGACTTCTGCCAGACTTGTGTACGGCAGCACGTTAACATATCTGCACATGCAGTGTATTTCAAGGTCGGCTTCAAATGAGCCTAAAAACTGTTTCATCAGTAAACCATCTCACCTTTTTTAAAGGCAGTAGAACTGAACTTATAAAATGAGATTGTATGCTTTGTAAACCATGACTTCTCCTTTAGATTGACCACACATTAATATGTTATGTCTATGTCAGAGTTCCCAGTATCCCATGACTATGAAATGTAAGGACATTAATGACTACATGATGATAGTTGGTGAAATTTAAGGACTCACATTTTGGAAAGTGTGCATTGTTTCAATTTAAATATTTGTACTTGAGATGATCTTGTCAATTCAAACAATCCTGGTATGTAATGATAATGATGACAATGATAATTGCATCATAGGTTTTTCTTCCAAGACCCAATGTCTTGATGTTGGGGCAGAGCTTGGTCCTTTTTCAAGCAGGAACAAATGGCAGTCTGGTTTCAAACTACAGCTAAAAGTCACTAAAATGTTGTGAAAACAGAGCAAATAAAACATGAGCTTGGCAGATATGACACGTTTTCAACCCTGTTTATTATTCTGTAGATAGAGTTAACTTATTTCCTTTCCAAACCCTGGCTGTGATGTTGCCATCTACAGCCATTACTCTGTGATGGTTACCTACCCTAAGATTGCAGCTGTGATAAACACCACCCACAGGTGACCCAGGTTGAGGGTGAAGGTAAAGACCAGCATCCCGGCCAGAGTGAGGACGTATACAGCCAAGGTGGTTTGTCTGAGGAGACATGACAGAGGAATGTTAATTGCATTCACACAAAGCGCACAACCTGTTTGTGGGTATACACTTAAACACTACTCTACCTCCAAATCAGCTAAGGAATCCTATGTAATCTGATTTAGTTTATATTTAAGAATCTTGTGACAAGGCTAATGTATGCAACATGCCACCAAAGCTGCTCAGAACAAAGAAATCATAAAACATAAGATTTTCTCTGAAAACAAATAATAATAAATTAATCTTATTTTTACAGTCTATGGTATTAATCTAAAAAGAATCTTTTCATAGAATTGTCAACACTAATGACGGTGGATGGTTATAGGTGATGTATATATATATAATGCATTGAAGCACCCAATAATGTATTCATTTCCTGAAAATGTAATCGAATTTGCACATAACCTAATATAAACGTAATAAAAGCCAATAATGTAATAACTTGACTAATAATGTAATAAAAATGTCCTGACATGAAATTGCAATAACATTTTTTTCAAAAGTGATGATGTATTCATTTTGACAAATAGTTCAATAATGTGAAAAAGTATTGTCAGAATCTAAATATGTGCAAGTATACAAAATGTATATTACTGTTAGTGTCATATAAACCGTGAAAACAAACATTTGACTCTGATTTCATGTTTGGCTATGTAAACTGTAGATCCCATGTTGCATTTGAAAGAAAACATGTTGTTAACTTCATTTAGTCTGCAAGAAATTCATTAGAAGAAGCAAAACTCATCTGTGCAACCAGCAGGGTTAAACTGGGAGCAATGGGGCAGCATTAAGAACCAGTAGCTCTACTCCTTCACATTTAACATGCATCATTTCATGCATCTCATGCATTAAATGTGTATAATGCATAGCAAGGTGCACCTAAGCAGGACAAATACCAGAAAATATCATGAGTTTCTGCCACTACAAGAGGTGATAAACTATCAAATAGTATTTAAAGCATTATGTATAGTTTGTGCAAGAGCAGGCATCTTTTTCCAGATGAATGTCCTACTTGAAATGAAATTCCTTCCTCTGCATACTCATAATATTCCTGAGTCACTGAAGACCCCTTGTCATAACCCAGGCCATCTGCACAAACAGGCTTACTCTGGTGAAGCTTTCTCACGTACAATCACGCGTAAAATACTGCTGCAAAACATTTTTGTTAATATAACATAGACCTTCGACTCTCACATGGGACAATAGGCGTGAGAAGGTCAACAGTGTAAATCTGGGCCTAACTGCTCTGATAGCTAAGAATCCTAATGGCATGCAAGGAATCTGAGGATTTGCATGCCAGATCACTGAAGGCTAACACGTACATAGCTGAAAACGAGTTGTTACTTTGTGAGGAAAAAGTGAACATTTTGATAGGTTTGATCAAGATGAAAACAAAGGCTTCAATAATCACATTCTGATTGGACTTTTTTCACTTTTTACGTTGAATTATTAGTATTGTTCCTGTTTAATGTGGTGGCCTGAGATGTGACCTGCAGGAGCAGCAGAGTAAAGCCTGTCAGCTCTGATAAGCACAGAGGGACATCACATTCTAAACCAATTTCTACTGAATTCAGGCATGAATCAATGTTGACATCTCCCCAGGAATGGATGATGTAAAGGACGTCCATGCAAGGAGCCTCTGTTTTAAAAGCAGAGAGTGAATCTTGACCTTGAACGTTGGAGAACTGCCTTCATAGGTCACAATGAGTTTCTGTTACCACAGATTCACTTAAAAACAGCCTCATCAACTTCTGGATGGATTGCTATGAATTTTGTACACTTTGATGAATTCTTATTACTTTGATGATCCCCTGAGTTTGCCTTTTCCGTTGAAGTCTTTTGTGGTTTGAAACTATTAGATGGATTGGCGTGAAATTTGTTTCCACGAGATCTAAAGGTCAGTTTGAATTAGCGAAACACTGAGGCTATTATCTATGCTCTCTTCTAAGCCACCAGGCTCCTTTGACAAAAACATTTTTGTCATTTTACTTTGCAGAGCACAGGTTGCTGGTCTATTGCTGCCTTGATCGATTAGAATGTGTTATTGTGTGACTTTGGTGAATACAAACTGAACCTTTTAACCCCTTACCATTCCAGCCCCCACTTTTTGAGAATTGGGGGTTGTGGGCAGTGGATGATATAAGGGAGATAGCAGCTCAACAATAAATGCCACATGGAAGTGATGTACATCATCTGAAAGCTGAGAACCTGGAGATTAATTTGATGCAGCTCAGCAATGTGTGTCAAGTTCTTTTGGTCAAAAATCTCTAGTAAACATGATTTATTTAATTAATTAATTTTTTACAACTATCAAGATGTATTAGGGGTCCCAGTATCACAGTCTGGCTGATTTCCAGGTTCAACTTGTTGCAGCAATTTCTGGGTTGATAGCATTTGTTACACACATTTGGTGCTGGATTTTGCTAAACTGGAGGCATGCTGGTACAA
Organism: Serranus cabrilla; assembly: GCA_903364295.1. Taxonomy (NCBI): domain Eukaryota; kingdom Metazoa; phylum Chordata; class Actinopteri; order Perciformes; family Serranidae; genus Serranus; species Serranus cabrilla. Next base: position 211,156 of record CAFUXE010000596.1, on the reverse strand, counting down.
TTCTAGGTACAATTCTAACTATGAATAAGTAACCAAACTCCAAAAAAATATTCTTTTAACATGTTGAAGCTTTTAGACTACTCTAATGAATGGGGAAAAAAACTAATTTGTAATCATTTTATGTGCATGCAGCAGATGAAGGACAACAAACGTATTTTTTTTAAGTCTGTAGCAGCATGATTAGAGGGAAAACTTATAAAAACGCCAGTGACATGGAAGGATTTGCTTGGAACATTACTGGAGATCAGGCTGGCATTGTTGTTGTCCTTCAAAGCACAAAGACCAATGATAAAACAGTGTATTGTAGAAATATCTTACTTGTATGTTTTGGTTTTGTCCAGCCAAATGCCACATATGAGGGACCCTGCCATGCCAGCAATGACAATAGTTAGCCCAATTCTCCCAGCATTCACCTCTTCACCCTGAGAAGACAAACATTGACATTTGTAGTTTTCCAGACCATTTAAGGCATGTGTGACATTTTGAACTGTGCAGTTATCTCTTTCTTGAAGCTCTGAGCCATAACAATCAGATTCCCAGACCCCGGTTATCTCCTTTGTAGTTGTAGACTCATCAGTGTCAGACAAAACCTTGTCCTATTGACTCTCAGTATATGGCAGGAATGGATGTTTGAGGATGTGAGGAAGGAAGAGACAGAGACCAAAGAAATAAGCAGAGAGTGAAATGAAAGCTAATCTGGTTGGAAATAAAGCATATAAGGCAGTAGCATATTTAGAGCAGACGCACTGGGACTTACGGGATAATGTGCAATGATCATCCGATTCAACAGTGTTGAAATTGAATAGAAGCAGGCGACGTTCAGCCCTGCAGACAACAAACAAAAAATCAGTGTCTGTCTATTTCGAAAAGACCTGTAGGGAAAGAAAAGGGTGCAGATGGGACCGCGTGTCGCCCCCTAAAAACACAGCTGACAACTTCACACATCAAGTCCGTTGTAGCCTTCAGACTTTGTCACTACTTGGCTAATAAGTAAATAGTGGAACACAAAAACAGAAAGTGACCTTAAATACCCATTGTTCAGGCACGCAAAGGGTACACATTCACAGACTCAAAACACATTTTAATATGTTTACAGCATCAATCATTAACTGACTCTTCATTAAATTCTGACCTTTGAACAAAAAATGTGTGATTTCAAAACCTTTAAATCAATATGACACATGGGCAGTACATTGCACCTCCATGTGTGTGTTATGATGACTCATTATCATATCTGCACACCAGCTGATAAAGACCAGGAGTTTCCCCAAACATGAAACTTCATATATCTATCTGTCTTTAGCACCTTTCACCTCGATATTGCAACAACATCCATGTCTGGATATGTGATAAAAGTGTTTGAGTGTGGGCTGACATGCATGACACAGTGATGTAATCAAGACAGCATTATGACACATGAAGACACAGACTTCCTCCTCCGCTATCTTTATGATATCATTTTATGTGAACCTGTTTTAAACCTACAGCATCATCATCTTTATCAGTAGAGGCGGGGTACACAGGTCGCCAGACTATCACAGGGTTGACACATGACAGACAACCATTCACATTTTGAGTTTTATACTTAACCTGTCCCATGCTCCAGTGTTGTGGTTGTCTATTAGAGGCCGTCATAAATGTACTTTTTAAACCTTTTAAGCCACATTTTTACAGTACATTTCTTAGATCTTGGTCGCTTTTAAGTATATTTTTCTCCTGGTTGAAGGACTTTGATCGTCAGATGTTGGTTCTTAAGTTATCAGAGAAACAAGCTGAGCAAAAGTAAGTGTCAGCTGTCCACCAAACGGCATCAGAAAATCACTACGTCTAATCACTATACAACCTAACAATAAAAACGCTAAAACATCAAAACAAATAACTTCCATCACTGTCAAATTCTAAAATTCAAAAAGGTCATCCATGGTTTAGCTCCACCACAATTTGTAGCCTACATACACAGAATAGCTGATATTAATCATATCATTAGGGGTCTATACAAGAAGATTGCACTATGCCGAAAAGTGCCTTTAGCCAGTGAGCCTGACATGTAAAGTTCAAGAGAATGGAATATAATTCTAATTCACATTAGACAACTAAACACTTAAAGATCTTTCTGTAACCAATTAGAACAATCGGTGATTAATACATACACAAATCAGCACGAGACTTCCCTTTGGATGCTGCTGTCTATATGTCCTGCTTGTTTGCAATGATATTCTATATCAGGGGTGTCAAACTGATCCAGTAAAGGGCCGCTGTGGCTGCAGGTTTTTGTTCCAACCAAGCAGGAGCACAGGTGATACTGATAACTAATCAACTGAGTGAAGACAGTTCAGCTGATTGAATGATTGGATTCAGGTGTGTTTCTTCTTGGTTGGAACAAAAACCTGCAGCCACTCGGCCCTTTACTGGATCAGTTTGACACCCCTGTTCTATATGATTATATGTCATTCCATTTTTTAAAAAGAAGTGTTTTCTCATACTAATGCATAAAAAGTTTTGTTAAGCAAACATAAATAAACAACTGTGTGTCCTTTTCCAACATTTAAACTGAGTGCACTGTTTTTGTTTTTCCCTCTTGGCTGATTGTGGCTTTTTATCATGTGTATTCATAAAATCATGTGCATTTATAAATTTTCACTGTCTCTTCTTTTAAAATAAACTTGACTAAACAGGAAGGGACCCACCGTAGCTGACCACCAGCAGCATGAAGGGCTTGTTACGCAGCAGCCTCAGGATAGAGGCTGTGTACGAGTAGTCTTCAGGAGGGATGCTCCTGGCCTGAGCCTGGGCCTGGGTGGGAGGGATCTCTGGTTTCTCCTGAAAAACTGGACAGTAAACACACAACATTAACAACACAAGTTACTTCCTTCATTAAAGCTTGTTTTTACCGTGCTTCGCCTGACACTGCCAGGGGTACAAACCTGGTGTGGACACTGGAGGACATGTATCTGTGTGACACACCTAATGTCAACAAGCCAACAGGATGATTTAGTTTACACTAAGAGTTATCGCCTTCACTTTGTCTCAATGAGCCAATTTGTACCTTTTGAAATGTGCTGAAGAACAAAATGTTATTATAAGCCCAGAAAGAGTCATCACATACTAATGTGTACTACCTCTCCCTTTATTGGCTTTAATATCTGATCTGACATAATCAATATCATTACCAAAACCTTCATTTACAAGCTCAGTATCACATCAGCGTAAGCCATAAAGCAATTTGCAGCTAATAAAACAATAATAATGTTAAAGCATTACAGGCTGTATCAATATGATAGCGGTTATTATTGTGATAAGGTTTGTCCCAATTGACATATTACATTATTAAGTTTTAATCTTTATGACGGTAGGTTGAAATTTTCTGGGAGGAGCAACTATTGTATGAGTTACTTGCTGCTGGCCACCTTCATTTACAGCTGTGAGTCAGAAGTAAATTTAAGAAATGGAAAGAATAACCTATAGAAACAGAAATCAAGAACAAGAATATTCAAAACTATGGAATTAATTTACTAAAATATGAGAATCCCAACAGCATAATATTACAGTATACAGCACTGAAATGGTGTTTTTACTTATTTATTTATTTTATTCCCTGTAATTGATGTATATGTAGATATGTGTGTATCTGCAGGATTACACTAATCTATTGGGTTACTCTAACCTTTTTTTCCTCTTCGTTCTTCTTCCAATTCTATTATTATTTGATTTACGTATTTACCTTTTAGCTTATTCTAAGTTTTGAATTATTATTTGCTCACTTCAAAACTTGCAGGAATGCCAACATCAGCTTTAACATCTACAAGGAAAAAAAAGTGAATCTGTGGCAAAGCTTCACCACGTTTCTCTGTCTGTCGCTGAGTTTTAGTCCATCGTGGAGGTGAAAGGAGGATTTAAAAGAGCTGACGGGGTAAGATAAAACACTTCCATGACTCCCTGCTTGTATTTCACATTGTGTCTGAACACATCTCATCAAAAGGTGAACAATTACAGCAATTACTGCAGCTGCTCATCCAGTGGACTGTGATGCTGTTGAGTTTTCGGTAGAAAGCACATCTCAGGGAGACTCAGCTTTCCAGCAGTGCTGCCTGAGGAGCCTAACAACCAGATGAGAAGCTCTAGCATATAAAATACATGATAATATGTGTTAAACAACAAACCCTAATGTTGAAAAAAAAAATCCTCCTCCAGAATCACCTGTGTTCTCATCTAAAAATACCACTACAATGCCAAGTAAAAAATGTCTCTGGCATTGCTGTGGGACAAAGAAGGTGAGGTAACGGCTTTGTCACAGTCCCAACTGCTGGAAAGCACAAACTGTCAAGATGACTCTGCTATTAAAATTTTCACAGCCATGACTGTGGGAGCTATATGACATTAAAATGGACTTGCAGTGGGCTATTACTGCACGGGTGAGCAAAGAGCCCTGAAAGCTCTTACCCATTCTACGAGGCAGTGGATGCGAATTGTCATCTTACCAATGACTACGAGGATAAAGATGAGGGTGGCTGCTCCTGCGCTGATGTAGAACATGATTCTGATGTGGTGCGCCAGCTCATTCACATCGTCCACATTAGGCACGAGGATGGGTGGGAGCAGGAAGCCAATGGCGATACCCAGCTGTAGGTGAGAGGCACAAATTAAAAAATGACTCTGCGCCTCTAGCTGGCGGCTGCAAACGCACACAACAGGCAGAGCACCTCAATAAAGGGTTTTTGAAAATCACAATTAAAAAAGTGGGGAAAAGGTTGAAATAAACAATAAGAAAAGAAGTGTGAGTTTTTCTACTCTGCCTTGAGAAAAACTGATGTAACAAAAGTTCCCGTCTGACTGGACATTAGTGTGATAGATGGTTACATTGTAAACGTATCAATAATACCTAACCCTATTCACTGTATGCAGTGACTACAGTGTTAAAGGTATAATTTATACAGTCTATAGTCCGCCTTTAAAACTGAGCAAACAACTAATTATATGTTGATTGTTTATTCTGTAATCTATTCATCTATTTGTCATTTTTCTCTTTGCAGCTGAAAGCATCTTTTTCAGTATTTTTGTGTATTTTGTAGTCACTTTATGTTTCTTTGTGCTCATTATCAATCTCCTCATGGTAAGTGTCCCTTCCAGTGGTATTTTGCAGGTGGAGGCCAGGTCGGGCCCCTGGACCTGCACCTGATAGGCCTGTTAAGCAATCCATCCATGAGGCTAAATTAAGCTAACCAGCTGCCAGCAATAACCTTAATTTTGATGGACACATATAAGAGTGGTATTGACCTTCTCATCTAAAAGCCAGAAAGCACATTTTCAAGAGCAAGAGTTCATATTTTGTGCTTGACATGAAGCTTAAGTGTTAGACTTTTCAGATCCTAACATCCTCCCCAAACCCCGACTCTCAGGGTCCAGCAACAGTTCTAGTGAATTAGGGACATGGTTGGGTACTAAACTTTCCAAATTTGAGTACCACATGAGAAGTGCCCACTTCTTCAGCTTCCTACAGCCTAAAGAACATTCCAGAGGGGACACCAGTCAAAGACCGGCAAGGGGTGTCAAACTGATCCAGGAAAGGGCCGAGTGGCTGCAGGTTTTTGTTCCAACCAAGCAGGAGCACAGGTGATACAATTAATCAACTGATTAAAGACAGTCCAGGTGATTTGAATGATTGGATTCAGGTGTGTTTCTTCTTGGTTGGAACAAAAACCTGCAGCCACTCGGCCCTTTACTGGATCAGTTTGAAAGGCAAGAGAAGGAAAAGGGCAAAAAGACACAAGACATGTTCTATAAGGAGGAACAAACTTTAGAACAGTGTTTGAGGCATGCAAGAACAGAAATACTTCAGACACCATTCAGTCATCTGGGAGTGTCAGCTGCCATGGTTTATAGATGTGAACCTGTTCCCCTCTACAGTTCAGCATACAGACTGGGACTTTGCTACTTTAACAATTATTCATTATCATTCATCTCGTGGTCATTTTGCTCAAGCTCCCTCCAACACTCTAACTGGAGAGTCTTTTTGTTTGATTACAGTCACATACCTGAAGCAAAAAAGAAACACACAATTTTTGTGCCTTTTTGAAAAGTAGAGTAAGTCTTTACAGCTTTTCAAATGCAAAACAAGCTTCTTCTAAATTGGTGCAAACCAAGAATGTTTTTTTTGGCACACAAACTGTTGAACTGTCTGATCTTCAAAGAAAATCCAACCTATTTTTTTCTTAATGTGAACTATTTCCGAATTTTCAAGGGGATATGTGAACTACTTCAGCCTGGAAACTTGGAAGCATCAGGTTTTGGGAGTAAAGCCGGAGAAACAAAGTCGTGGTGAGTAGGTAAACATCAACAACAATGTGCCCTTTTATCTGTAGCGACGGGGAGTGGGACTTTTGCACAAAACAAGAACATGCGTGAGACAATGGCTGGTATGCAGTGTTTGGTATTATGCAGGTGAGAGAGGACGCACTTCAATTGAAGAAAAAAAAGTTTAAGTTCAGAGGTTCAAGAGGTTCAGAGGGGTTAGATGTCTTTTGATGGTCTATGTTTATGTATAGAGTTAGAGATGGTGGTGCGATCCCAAAGCATCCATAAATAGCCTAACACACAATAAGTGTTGTGCCTGTGCAGCATCCATTCAGTTTTTATTGGCTTGTTTAGAGCTCAAATGAATTACGAAGCCAGATTATTCCACTTAGAAATCAATTTAAAATGCATCAAAACTGTCTTTTCACTGCAAATCCTCTTGATTATCATCTCTGGAACCATTGTTTTGATTTTGTAGGTGTAATCTCATTGTACACTTGATTGACCCCGGGGCTGGGAGCTTGTGCAGAAGCAGAACGCTCAAGTGGTGGAAGTCACCCACCATCCCACAATTTCCCCAGGCTAGGAAGAACAAACCACACACACATGTAAAGTAAATCATTTTGAACAAATAAGTGATAGTAACTGGCCTCTGGTTTTTTTTGTGAGCTAGAGCTCCACTCTATCACCTCTCCTTCCCCCAACTGGGATTTTTTTCCTTTCTGCTCAAATTGAGCTTGTTTGCAGACAATGCAATTACAATGCATTACATTGTTATGTTGTGAAAAGGAACTATTTGGTTAGGTAAAAAAAAAACAAAAGCAACAAGTTCCAATGCATTCCCTTTCTTAAGAAATGACACAAACTGTTTGAGAACAGTCTGAAATATACGTTCATGGGACCATTACTTCCTGATGTTTAGAGAAAGAAACTAAGCCATCGCGAAGAAATTCATTTTTTGTTTAAAAAAATAATTACTGGACATTTGAAAATAAGCTTAAAGTAAAGCTGAAATAACAAAATCCACTCATATGCCACATGCCATACTGTGGGAAGTCACACGGTACTTTTAACACAACTGAAACTAGCTGAAGCTGAGGCGGCACCCAGAGAGTGATTCACTTTGGTAAACCTGCTGGGTCAAGAAGAAGGAAACAGAATTCACAGTAACAGACAGACTCAGTCACACATTCAAAGATGTCAGACGTGGCATGACATAACATGCGTACCTGCCTGTTTTCTGGCACATTTCCATTTGGTTTTCTAGAGGTGATAGAGCTCTTTCGCTCTTTTTCTCGCTGACACACAATACACCTCTCTGAACACCAATATAAGACGTACATAGACACATTGCCAA
>CAFUXE010000596.1:183659-202573 GCA_903364295.1 Serranus cabrilla | reverse complement strand
AAGACTGCAAGCTCATCAGAAAACAGCCTCTTAAAATAGAGAGAACTGTTTAAAGGTCTGGAGAATAAAACTACTGCTTCACGAAAGCACTAATCATGCCATCTCATCCATATATGTTAATACATCTTTAAAAATTAACAGTAGATTCTTAATCTAGAGGAATGCCTCTTGTATCTTTGCTAAAGCACAAGACAACTGTATCCCAGAAACCAGTTATTCAAGGAGTCTGTTGTTCATCGACCCAAACTCCAAAGAGTTTAGGCACTGTGTAAAAAGAAAATCATTTGAAAGATAACAGCTTCTAGTTTCTGCAATTGTGCTTGTTTAGCATGTGCCTAAAACACATCATAGACTGCATAAGATCAAAAATACAAGGTCTAACCCTGCCCCTTTAGCCGCTGGAGTTAGTTTTATTGTTTTTCTACATTTCTCAATTAAATTTATGTCTTATAGGATTAACAAATGATCACATTCTGTTTTGTGTACCTTTTCCTCAGCAATTGGATTTACAGATGTCTAACTACTTTTCATTACATCATCTGTATGGCACTAGCATACTTGCAGACTTGAGGGTGGATAAATTAAAAAGAAAGTATCAGCACTAACACGTTTTTTGTTTCGTTGGATCTGTAATCAATGTGCAATGCTTAGAAATAAGATTCTGTAGTATTCTGTCCTGCAGTGTCACTATGACGAGAGGTTACGATAAGATGAGGTCAGCGGGTGCAGAGAGGTCAGGGAAGAAACACTGGTGCTGAGTCATTAAATGACTTGACCTGAGGATGAGTCTAAATAGACTTTTATCCATGTCAATAATACATGTTAACCAAGATAATTCATACAGGACTGCTCATACAGAAGTTGTGCTTAATTTTATTTATTTCTTTAGGAAATCGCCAGATTACACAGTTTATTGTAGAAGAAAAACTGTAAAATCAGTGATTATCATCTAAATTTGAACTTTCAGACAGCCCTTGAAAGGATCATAGATTGTGATTGTTTTCATGATAAAAAAAAAAAAGTAACCAAAATAAAGCTTAAAATTGTACTTTTTCTTTAAAAATCACTTTATTCTACACATCTAATTCATATCTTTGCCAAAAATAACCCAGATCCTGGTAAAAACCATGGATTGATTCTGCTGGGACAAACTGTCACGTGACAAATATTCATTGAAAATCTAACTGAGGTGCAGACTGTTTACACAGAGCAGAGAGGAGGGGACAGGAGAGGAGAGGCTATAAAATGTAAATGATACAGTATAGCATGTGGAGACCCAATTGTTTTCAAATCCAATATGTATATAGATCATATTATATTATATTACATTACATAACATTAATTAGATTATATTAAATTATACTATATTATATTATATTATATCATATTATACTATATTATATTATATTATATTGCAGCGAACAACAACAGTGAGCCACAGTGAGTAGATTGTGCTGATTCCATATCTACAGCACCACAACAGTGTAGTTCCCCTGCTGTGTCCAGCCCCCAGCTAAAGCACTGAGCGGATCTATGAATGGGAGGAGTGAAGGGAAGAAAAGGAGAAGCAAAACCCAAACCTCTCTCATAACATTTAAACTGCAACCCCCATTGAACTTCATGTTCACTTATGTCAAACACCCTGGCTCCTTCTCATTAAATCATATTAAGCTTCAGTAGCGGTGTTTAGATATCTGGCGGTAGTGAGACGGAGTAAAATAGTTGTTAAGCCGAGATTGCTTTGCTGGCACTCGCCTTAATTCCATATAAACAGCGCAATAAAACGCTGATAAAGTGCAGATAAACCGATCTTAAAACAATCCCAGGCTCATATCTGAAAAACTTTTGGTAGTCGTGGTACAAACTGACCCACGGTTGAAGGTATTCCGCTTCCTGGAAGTGACGAGATATGAACACACGCGCTATAAATATACAAAAACCTACACACAGTTATTACTCAAATTCTAATATTTTGCACACACAAAATGAAGAGGAACCGTAAGCTTACCATACCTTGAGCACGGCAGCATTGATATACTGTACACAGACTTAATACACTGTGCCAGCAGAAGATGGCGAAATTGTGCACGTCACCGCCTGTCTGGTTGGCCGCCTCCCTTAAAACAAATAACTTCCCAAAGAAAGTGCTAAAATTGTCAAACTGTATGGTGAATTGTTAAAGGACGCTTACTTTTTTTCTATTGATTTGAAATTATTATCAAATTTTTATTATTACATCCGTATTGTATTTTTTAATTGTTAATTTTTTAATGATTTTTTTTTGTTTAGTTGTCTTTAAAATATATTTTTTCCTCATGTTTCCCCCCCCTCATGATTTGTGAAGTTAATAGGTCACTGGCACAAAGAAGCCTAACTATAGCCTAAGTACATTCATTCAAGTTCAAGTGAGATACTCTGTGTTTTCTATTTTATCCTGCTTTTCACTTTTACTTCATTTCAGAGGGAAAGAAATATGCTTTACTTTTACTCTTTAGTAAATTTAGACTATCTTGTGGTTACAAAACACAACTACATTTCATCTTACAATTTATGCTAAAAAAGTTACAGAATAAGTTTGAAATAAAGAATAAGTCAGTGGTTCCCTTATAATGTGAAACTGCTTCATTCAGTGTGTCTGCCGGTGTAACAGCCCACAATAACCCAGTGTATACCCAGGGTTAATACGGGCTTGCCAAAAATACACCACCACCACCCCACCCCCACCCCGCACACACACACACACACACACACACGCCTGTGTGTCTACATATGCTGTGCATATTTGCTGTCTTTATTGCTTATTTTATTGATTGGGATAATGTAAATATCTGATAAGTCTTTTACATAAATTGTTATGGCTGTATTTACCCATAAATGCGCTGGGTCCACAAGACCCACAAAACTTTCGCTGAGTAACAAAAACATGAACACCACAAAACAGTTCAACTCAGTCATTGCTACCTATCACCTCCCTTTTTTAAATCTCCTTTAAATAATGCAACCTTCCTTAATGTCACTAAGATGCTTAATTCTACCTTTCATCCATTTTGGGTTATTATTTTTGGATCTGAATTGCCTTCTTGGAAAACAATTGTCTTGATGGTTTCTGCAACATTTTTGTATTCATTATCCAAATCAATATAATTTGAAGGCTAACGACCTGATTTATTTTCTTCTTGGTCATTCTGAAATAATCCTACCTCTCCCATGGGACCTGAACTCACTTGTTCTGGCCCTGGTGGGATAATATGCACCCCACACCTCATGACTAAGCTGTTCTCTGAAACCTATGAAATTTGCTTTTTCTGAAGTCTGTTACAATTCCATTATATTTCTTCTTATTTGTTCAGTTATGGTCAAATCTGATGACTTATTAAAATACAGACTTGTTTATGAAAAACACACAGAGATATAAACTGGTCTAACCCAAAATATTTAAATTACGATGGAAAAACTCTGGAAATTGAAATACAACCATATAGAAAGGGGGTATAGTCTGGACTAGAGAGGAATACTCTGGGCAAGCCAAAACTATACCCAGGGGTTTAAGTGGGCTAGTCTGAAATACACTTTGCATAAAGTAGGTAAAACTAGTTCTGAACTTCACCTTTTTGTTTGTATAGCTACTTCAAGTACTTTTTCTGTCCCTAACTGAGGCTATACAGGCAGAGAAAAGTTAAAGTTCTTGTTGACACTGACAAAATGCAGAGGATAAAAAAGGTGTGTGGTTCATTTCCATTTAAGCAAGAGTTGATTATTAGAGGTATACAAGGACTGTGGACAATAGTTAGTAAATTCATATATTCAGTAGACTATCAATCACACTTAAGTCCAGGATCATGCAGGGAAAAACATTTTCAGGAATCCCTTTAAGGGGTTTAGTTATTTTACAAATATTGTTTTCCTTACACATGAGAAGAATGAAAGACCAGGCAGCCAGCAAAGCAGACAACTGCCCCACAGGGGCCACAGAATCTCCAGGTTCACTGCATGCCATTTGGTTATCATTTGTTTGAGAATTTGCAACAATATGACTTAGACTTGGACAAAATATATGCCTTTGACTTTATTGTCCCCAGGGGGAAATTACACCCAGGGACAACCACAGAATACAGTTAGTGAGGCCTCTTATTTAATGCAGCTATGGTAGCTGGGATCAGGCTTTTTTAAAAGCGAGCCTTTAAATGTTCTGAATTATTATCTAACCTTGTACAATGTCCCTGCATCCCCCAAATTACTGCATATAATGACATGCATCATCTGCAAGCACTTTACTACTGACTTGTTTCTGGGCATTTCATTTTCATGATCATGTTTGGGGTCCTGTCCAGGGTGTTCCCTGCCTCACGCCCAATGCAGCTGGGATCGGCTCCCCGTGACCAGGGTTGACCCGGATAAGCGGTTACAGAAGATGAATGAATGAATGAATGAATGAATGAATGAATGTTTGTATTAATTATTACAAAATCTTACGCAACGCAGTTTGTATGGTACCCTATACGACATAACGGTTGCCACTTTAAACAGTCAGCTGCTGCTTTAAACAGGTTAGCAATGTTGTGATATGCAAATACTTGTTTATGGTTTCAAAATAATAGGTTTAGACTAAAAAGCACTGAACTACTGAACTCTGTTTGGACAGTGATCTAGAACATGAGTATGTGCATTTTTGACGCAGGTCTCGCCCTGGCATTGTGCCATCGTCTCCCCTTCTTAGAAAGTTAGTGCACTGCTTTTCATAGAAATACCTGAAACCATTCTAATCATCTAATTCAGGCTATGAATGCAACTAAATATGATAATGAGTAATTTCCCATGTAGGCTTCATGACAAAACCCAGTCAAAAAGAAGCAGAAGCAGAAGCAGTGACTGTTTCCTTGTGGCATAAGAGACTTACTCACCTGATTCCCAAACACTCCAATGGAGCAGGCGGTGGAAACCTCATTCTTGCCGAACCAGACCGACGCAAGGCGGGCAGGCACCCCGAGGATGAAGACCTGGGCAAAGGAACTTAAAAACTGTCCGAAAACCGTCACCCCGAACAAGTTGGGTTTGGCGCTGGCCACTTTGACCCATGTCCCGGCGCAGTTGAGCGCGTTGGCCAGCAGCGCGGTGATCCGCAGCCCTTTCTTATCCAGGAGCCAGGTGACCGGGAAGATGAAGGGGATGTAGGTGAGCATGTAGACCATGGACAGCCAGTCGATGGCGAAGGATTCCACGTGGTAGAACTTCATCATTATGTTGCTGATGATCCCGTACTGGATCCATTGGTACGCGTTGCTCAGGGAATACGAGCTGAACAGGCAGACCATCAACCAGCGCTTCTTGTATAAACGCGTAGTGACCGCAGAGCCGCTGTCGCCGTTTGGGATGCTGCTGCATTCAATTTGTTCCGCGGCATCTGGACCCCCAGATCCCAATTGTGGATCATTATCCACCGCATCCTGCTTGTCATCTCCCATGTTCTCCCTCAATTAAAATGAGCGCACTTGGAAGATGAAGTCGTTCAAATTAAAATGTCTTTACAATTACAACAAGTATGTATAAATGAAATGATTGAATTGACAGTAGAAAAAAAAAATATCACTTATCACTTTCGTTCCATGTGATTCACAAAAGACCCACTCGGTTGGAGGACCAAGAGGACTTAAGACTTCATTCCAAAGGACTGACCTGTTCTCCAAGTTCACTTCATACTTGAGCTGTTAATACAAACACTAGCTGACCCGACTTTTACTCCACCCAGCTGCTGAGATAAGACATGACAGTGACTGTAGTGGGACACACTTATCTAGTCAGTCAACACAGAGAACAGGATCATACACAAACACAAACAGTAGTGGTAATTTAATCAGTAATCAGTAAATTTAAACAGTAATTTAATCTCCTGATGCAGCATTGCAGATTATCACATCATTTTATACCATAATAATATATTATAAGGCATCAATGAAAGCAATAAGCAATGCATCAGATATAGATTTGTGCTGTCTTTATAAATGGCACAGTGGGCTATTGGAAATATGTTGATTCATTAGGGATTAGAGAGGATGTGCTCATGGAAAAGAATATGCATATCTGACAAGATAAGGTGAATGAAATATGATAAGAAAAAACAAAGTCAAAATTCTATGAGCATATGTTGCATTAAACACATTAAAAACATTCAAGAAAATGTGTGACATAATTGAGTGGTTAATGTAGTGGACTTATTTTTGCCAAGCAGGTGTGTCGATGAGACTCTTATGGATCTGAGTCCGTCTTTTCCAAATCCATTTATGTGCTGCAGCAGATAAATCCGATCCACTGCTCAGTATCCACCCAGGTGGTCAGTAGAAAACTCACAATATCCACCAGGAGGAGTTCACAGCACAACCTGCTGTCCGGCTCTGGTCTTTTTCTCTGCAGAATCTGAATTTGTTTGTGTTTTAGCAATTTGGCAAATAAACATGGATTGGGGAGGAGATATGTAATGTTTAGTTTTTGCACTTTCTAATATCTGGATGAACATATGAGCATTTTACTGTAGCAGTGACTGACTTCTATCAATGTTTTAAAAGAATGCCAAGGCAGATTGCAATTACACAGCGGAAATCCAAAAATTATCTGTCATTGCTACAGCTCAGTATTTTCATTGCTATATAATATAGCATATAAATTAAAAAGGCCAAGCTTCTGTTGATTCTTGGTATGTAAACATATTGCAGAGCCAAAAGGTGAAGATCATTGTCAATATCCATTATAGACTCTGGCTGTAGAGGTCTTAGCGGACATTGACCACACTGACTAATTATACACCTGTATACCAGATTTGCTGAGACAGTGAAGCAAGCATGTTTGCTACTAAGATTCTTTCTCTGCAACAAATGTCACAGTCAGTCCCCCAAGGCCCTGTAAAAGAAAGGCGAGGTCCCCCAAAGGCATAGGAAAGTTTGCATGACGAGGAAGATGCAAACAGTGCATGACACACTGGATGCTGTGAGCTGGATGTTAGCAGCTCCTCTGTTGTGTTCATTATGTTACTCTACTAGCACAAAGGATATAGTGAAGGAGTGTTTAACCAGTAAAATGTAAAGAAATAAAAAATGGAATCAAATAAGTCTAATTACTTTTTTTTTTTTTTTTAGCTTATCTGAAGTTTGTGACCAAGTAAAAAAGTTTTGCAAAAATATTTCGTAAAAGAATGAAAAAAGTTTTTGCCCCCCAGGTAACAGCAATGAGTGGCTTGTTTAAATTTTTCTGCTACCTTTAGTTTGTGGCTACATTTTGTTCTTATATACAAAATCCTTTTTTTAATAATAGATCAAATATGTATTGAATGTAAAATTCTTACTCATTAAAATGTGGTTAAAATTACAAAATTGGCCCACATTTGATCTAAAATAACACAAAAAGAGGAGCATGTGAGTAGTTTGATGAGAGAATTACACAAAAAGAGAGGGGAATAAGATTTGTCATAAAATATATAAATTTGCTTTATGAGACATATTGTCTATTTCCATCTTTTACCACTGTTATAATATGCACCAATATAAAATCCTGCATAAAACTATTAAAAATGTGTGGAAACCATTAAAAAATGTGGATGCCCAGGGTTAATCTGGTTGTGCTGCTATTGGCCACAAGGTGGCTCTGTTTACCAGAAAATCTGTTAATAAACATTTTTACCCAAAACACAATACAAGACTGACAGCTATCAATTGTGTCAGACTCAAAAACATTTCGGTAAAAAAACAAACTATACATTTATTTCTTAAGGGAATACAAAATGGGATTTTCTGATAGCTTATATGCCTATATAACATCATATACAAAAGTATAAAAAACATAACTGGTAGTAAAATTATGGTAACAGAAAATAAAGTACAATGTAAACAGTCCATATATATATAAATGTGCATACATGACGCCTGCGCCAAAAACTAGGAAAAAATAAAAAGGATCAACCACTCTGCCACCAAATGTATGAAAGAACAGAAATGATCATGAGTCATGAAGGTTATAATGTAGTAATTCGACTTGATACCTAATGATACCTCTTAGGCCGACCTTAAATTCCTATGATTCCCAGTAGCATTTTAGCAAAAGCAAGACAATCCAAGTAATGTTGGGCATACAGACTAAGAAATAGTGCAACCCTCATTAAAGGCACAGTTCACCCCACTACCTGTGGTGCTATTTATCAATCTGGATGGTTTCAGAGTGAGTTGCAGTGAGTTGAAAATATCATAGAAGTGTCTGTCTTTTCTTAAAATGAAACTATATGGCACTCAGAGCATGTGGCGCTCAGAGCGGGTGCCATATAGTTCCCAAATAGTATTTTTGATTTTGGGGTGAACTGTCCATTTAAAACAAGATACCTCTTTGTATCCTGATCACATACAGTATTGAACTATTGTGCTTTTAGGTTATCACTCCTGCCTCACATGGAAATGCTTATTGAAATGCTGATAAAAACAACAGTTAACACCTTCTTAAAATAATGGCCCAAGTCATTTTTTTTTTCAAAACAAACTGAACCAAATATTCAATAAATGATGATTTAGGAAAAAAAGTAATAATTTTTGTCAAAAAATGACATAGGTGAAAGACATAAGAAAGGCAAGTGGCACCCGGTGGCCCACCTGGTAGAATGCATACCACAGAGGCTCAGTCCTCATAAGCAGGTGGACCGGGTTCGAATGCAACTCTGTCTCCCCTTTTCACTTTGCAATCTCTCCCATTATTAGTAAAGCCGTAGAATGGCCAAAAATATATATATATTTTTTAATGACATAGGCCATTATTTAAGATATGTTACAGATGTTTAATCAAATATAGCTCAGTTTTAGCTAAGACTTTTAAACATTGTGAAGTAAAATCATGCATTTGGAAAAACATCAAATGAATTGATGTGATTACTGAGCTGATATTAACCACTGACTTTTTGGTTAGTGAAAAAAATAAAATTTTAGTTGCTGGAAATATGTTGAAGCAATAGCTACAGCTAAGAAGAAAATGCATGGAATGCATGTATGGAATATGAAAGGCATACTATGCAGGAATTGTCACTTACTGTTTTTAAACACAACATACAAACTCGACTCCTCCTCCCTGATGAAAGCAAACCCCAGATTCACTCTGGTTATTCCAACAAGCTTTGTCTGGTTGCTGTTCGCCTGGCCATATTTGTGTTTTTTTCAGCTCAATTAGTTAGCTTTTTACCCAAAGTTTGACACCCAGAAACATCACAAACATTGCAAAATGAATAAAATACAAATAGAGGGCAGGGTTTTCTAGTGGGTTTCTGCATAGCATACCTTGAAGTAATGTGTAGTAATGTGCCAATAGCTGTGTTGTGTTTGTTTTGTTAGACTTCATACCGATAGTGGCTGGATCTCTGGTGACCACAATAACAAATAAATGGGAAAGCAAAAGAGACAAACAAAAAGAAGTAGGATTTAACTGCCAAACCAGTGTCCAATGTTATTGGATCCACATTTTGTGGCGTAACGCTCCGTGAGTTAAGGTGGGAGGACTTGGCTGGATCTCCTCCAAAGCTAAGTGCTGCTAGTTGGCTGCTTCTTCTCAACTGTAAACCGCAGACGCCGTCGCACCTTCACTTGGCCTCCAGCTGCTGCAGCAGGGGGTTGGCCTCGCTCTCTGGGGTTTTGACGCTGTCAGTTCTGACAATACACGTGGGGCGGTGCCGGTTAAGCATGAGGATTAGTTGCTGTCGTTCAAGCTTCAGCTCTTCAATCTGGGCTTTAAGATCAGAGTTTAACATCTCTAGTCTCTCTGATTCCTGTGAGAGGGTGGAGAGGACAGGAAGTATTAAAACGGAGACTAGAGATGGAGATCAGGTAGAAAATCTTGAGAATCTTGATGAGCATGTGAGGGTTTTAAATAAAGACATAGTGATAACTGGGCTATGTCTCACCTTTTGTAGATAATCTGTTCTTTCTTTCTTTTTGTTTCGACATCGAGCTGCAGCCACTTTGTTTTTCTCTCGCCTTCTTTTCCTCCTGTCTTCCTCTTCATCTCTCTAAACAGAAGTGCAGGTTTAAATTATGATGGCCTTGCTTTACATTGGGAGAATCTGCAAGTTTCAGTACAAAATGCTGAAAATATAAAAATGTATTAGCTTCTTATAGAAGGACCTGGAGATTTAGTTGAAGGATGATGTGATAGTCATGGGCCTTGCAGGTTTGTGGGTTTTGTGTGTGTTTGCTTTTGTTACATAGATGGTGGCGTGTATTTGTTTTGTTTATTTGCTTAAAAAAAATGCTCTGTAGTTAAATATTTTGGAGTGGTAAAAAATGTTGACAGAACTAGAATTGTCTTACTTTTTTCTACAAACTTTGCACACGTGCTGATCTTGATTTTTGAACGGCTTAACATCAACAGGGGTGGTTGTTATTGTTACTGTAATTCTTACTTTATATTTATTCTTTTTATCAAAAATAACAGATTTTTTCTGTCAGTTAAGGTTTGCAAGAGCTCAATAATGTGATCTGTTGATATCAGCCAAAATCAATATAATATAGTATCATGAAGAAACTTGTGATTTACACCTTAAGAATGTAATATAATTGGTTGCTATTGTTGTAACAGCAATTCGTTCTTTAAATGTCACAGTGTGTAACTTTTACAAGACATACCTAAGCCTATATGTTAAGCCTCATAAGCAGTGTTTGCTCTTAACTAATGTGTCTTATTAATATTTTAAAATACATACTTTTTAAGCACATCCATGATAGACACACTCCAGCAGTGTGTTTTATAATGTCATGTCCCACTTTGTCCACTAGGTGGAGGTGTTGGTTAAGAGATGAGACCACCTTGATTACAAGGGTGCTCTCACCTCAGGCAAACCTGTTCATGATTTATCAGCCATATTTTACACACAGTTAAGCTAGAATCTGTGTCAGCCATTTAAAATACTGTATTTGGTTTGTTGCATCTGTTCTTTTCGATGTGGCTAAATCCCATAGGTGTCCAAAAGTCAGTTAAGAAAAAACATGTGTAAACAACTGTGTAAAATCTTAAAATGTACTGTCTATTTGTGGAGATTTGCTCCTCCGTGTTTCCTGTACCTCTGTTTTGATCACTAGGGGCCTCTTCCCCAAGCTGTCCAGGAAGTGCAGAGGTGACAGCATTGTACCGTACTCCTGGAAGTCACCAAATTTAAGCTTGTCAGTCAGCGTGGTGGCTGAGATCCCAGCTAGTGGGCCCAGGCTGGGCAGGGAGCCTGCTGTCACAGAGGGATCTGGGATTTGTCCTGGCATCGCGTCAGACTCGGTCGTGACCACAGCTAGGAGGCAGAGGGAGAAAATGGAAGACATACTCAGACAGCAACCAAACCAGATCAATGAAAAGCACATAAAACTCTGTCTGCTCTGCTTGTTATAGTACATACTGGGCCATATTTTATGGTGTGAGGATAGAAAAAGAAAGCCACTTTACAATAACACATTAGCAAGAAATTGACATGGAATTGCTTTACTTGACCTACAGACTGTTACAGAGCTTCAAGAAGGCATTTGCCTGAGGTGCACTGCTTCTTTCTAGTAGTCAGGCTTACTTTACTGTGATGAATTGCTGGTCTGTTACAGAAGCCGGATGCTGAGCCTGCACTTATATGGCTATTTTATTATTTTGCTTCTTTTTCTGGAATGAATATACAACCATTTACAGAGGTCTTGGCAAGAATTTACCTTATTTAATCCCCAGAGGCCAAAGGAGAGATGAACAACAGTGTACAAAGCCGAGTCGGACAAATTCCCCTCTATTTCAAGGAGAGCTAGTCATTGCCAAGAAATAACCGTTCGCTGTGGTTTCCTCCTCATCAGACTTAATGTCAGGGGGGTAAATGTGGCTGCCGAAATTCAGCATAATGTGGTGAAGTATGAACTCATATTTAACTTGTTTTGTTTGGTGTAGCCACATGAAATCTTTAAGTTGACACTGTTTGCTTAGAATGTTTTGCGCAGAATAGCTTTTGACTATGTTTTGCACCACTAGCAAATGCCTTGATCTGAAAGTTCTGAACATTTAAATATATCCAAAGACAATGAGTGAGAGCAAGGTCAGCCAAAGACACAGGAAATTACTACAACAGCTCAGCGCATTTCCAAGCCACATGACGCAGCCAAAAACTACTATCTAAGGTCAGTGACTTATTAGAGTCCAGTAGCCCACACTGTAGGAATAAATCATCAATGTCTGACGTTAATATCACTACAGAAAACAGCCTGTCATCTGTGAAGACATAAAATGCTAATCTTAAAAGAAGTGTGTGTGTATGTATGCCAATTATGCATCTACTGAATAGTTATGCAGAGGACATGAGAGTTGCATGTGGGAATAACTTTCAGTTTTGACACTTCCCCAAACTGCAGGTGAAATAAAAAAAAAGTGGAACTCTGCAAGCCATACGTATGGCACATGACAGGCTAAATTAATCTTAACCCTTTGAAACTGTTCTAGGGAGTTTTTTTTTGCTCTTTATACATTTTTTCACTGTGTCCTGCAACATATAACTCCTGCAGCTTTATGGAACCAGCACAATCATGGCATGAATGTGAAAAACTCGAATATATACATAACGTTTCCAAGTGCCCACAACTGTCATGAATATTGAAAAGAATTGGGTCTTCACGTGCTTGGACATATTGAACAATTTTTATTTTCACAACTTCTACTCTCCTGTCCCCTCCTCTCTGGTCTGTGCAAACAGCCTGCAGTTTTTCATGCACAGAATTTAATGATTTAACAGGAGGTTATGACAAGTGGTTTATTTTTTGGTGCTTTAAATGAGAAATTAAGTGATTTTGACAGAAATATCACAATTTCAAGAATCATTTTAGTTACTTTTTCTGAAGGAAACTTTTGTAACCTATGATCTGTTCAAGGACTGTCGGAAAGTACAAAAGTTCTATGGTAATGACTGTTTTTAAAAAACTTGTGATTTTTTCAAGAAAATATATGCTTATATGGTCACATGTCTTAGAAATTTTGCCTGAACTTTTCACACTAACACTTACTAAAGCAAAGCCCAAAGACCACTTGTGGTTCTTAAACCATATATATATATATATATAGTTACTATATAATGTTGAACAGCTGTTTTAATCCCACTTTTACACTGAACCATAGCATTTTAGGTTATTATATCAGTAGTGTCCTCAAAAGTCCATATATGGACGTTTGAGGACACTACTGCTACTGCTACAGCTTTTCAACATTATATAGTAACTTTATTATACCCCCGAAGGTCCGAGGAGCCAATTAAGTTAAAGTGATTATAATGTACAATAATGATTTCTTTTTAACTTTGAGCACTTTTGCACGAGAAAGCCCCAGGTCAGTTTCAGAATATGTGCAGTGATCCTAAGCCGACTCGCCTGCACTGTCTTGCAGCGTGCATACTAAAGTCATTGGTCAACTTGAAAGCGGAAGTTTTTCTTCAGTGCGGCATTTATCTTACGTAACTTTGTCTTCCCATCAGAGAGCTGCAGTGATAAAACGTTACAGCTTTTCTCTCAGAGCGGGTTTTCGCTTTAGATAAACCACATTTCACTAATAAATGCACAATGTAAAGGACAGACAGCACTAAATAAGAACATTCTGTTCTGAATTGTGCACGCCGTGGCTCCATGTTAGAGGAGCATACAAACAAAAGAAAAAGATCTTTCTGTAGCATGCTCAATAAGATGTCAGGTCTACTTTGATCACCGATAAAACACGTCAAACTGCAGTGAATAGCACCGTATAACCAAAAACACAACAGACCTTCTCGCTGCCTGATATCAAACTATGCTCGTTATGACCTATGCGTGGCGCAACAATAAGCTATTTACTATGTAAAAAAAAAGATTCAGCTCTCGACTCGTGAAGTTTTGAATACCGACCTGACTTTGATCCCAGGTGCAACAAATGTCCTTTCTTCTGGTCAGCCGAGGGTCGAGAGTAGATTTTAAAAAGTGGAAATCGTTGCATCAGCCCGATTTAAAACGTGATCCCAATCTGGGAGGATTTGGGAATGCGGAAATTAGGCTATGCCAGCCAAACGTAAGCAGGGATGTAAAAAAGTACATAGTGGGGGCAGAAGTGGGGAAGTCGCACCGCTCCTCCCATAAAGAAACAGTGAGGCTGCAGACTGCAGCGACAGAATGTGGCTCAGATGGAGGCCTGCACTGGAAATACAGTGCAGCCACTCATCTACAGTCAGCATGACACATGGTAACACGAAAATATCATTTTTTTTACAAGGTTTTATGAAATACTGAGGTCATTTTAAAGGAATAAAGTGATTCTAACATCTCTTTTTAACACTTTATCTCTACCTTGCACATTATATGTATAATGTACATCCCTTTTTAGAATGACAACTTCCTAATATAAATGTATTGAAATAAAATATAATTTCATCAAAGCTGATCATTTATTTTTTTCTTGGTTAAATTATGGAAGTGTAATGCCTTATTGTATAAAATATACTGAATTAGATCATTCTGACAGAAGTTTTCCTCGAAAAAATCAGCTAGTTTTTCAGAATTCATTTGATATATATATATATAAATTAACTACTGAGATCATTTTCATTAATCCAGAACAGCATTTTTTTGCTCAAGTGAATGCAAGATTACACTGCCATAAAACATAGATTTCATGGAGACAGATTGCAAACACCAGCACCAAACACCACTCTGAATGTAGGTTTATTGTAATTATTCAGCAGCATAGATAAGCAATAAATGCTCATTTTCACTCCTTTTTTTTAATTTAACAAATAAGTCAAAATCTGAAAGGTAAAAAAATAAATCATAAGTTACATCTTGATAAGATATATTGTATATAGCACTGGATGTTTTCATGGAAAACTTTCAATGAGGTCAAACCACAGTTGATGACATTGAGGTATGCAGGTACTTAACATGGATGAATATGTAAATACAACATTTACAGCAATCAATATACTATTGACACCAAAACACAAAACCATACTGATACATTAAATTCCACATTACATCTTAGATCTAGAACAGATCAGATATATATAAGCTTTTGAAAATTATTTGGAATTTCTCAGCATGCGTTTTTTATAATCAAACTTCAGTCCCTCCTGTAAAAGTAAAAGCCATGCTTTTCGCTACATCGCTCTGTTGTATCTGAAGAAAGTGTATATGTTTGCTTAGTCACACACACAGGACATTTCATGAATGTATTCCTTGAAGTGTTACAGCATACTGTGGCTTATGTTGCTCATATCATTTCAAAGTCAGGAACCTGCAAACAGAAAAACAACACAGATCACTTCCCTCTGTACATTATAAAGCGAGAAGAGTGGGAGAGTTGAGGAGATCAACTGATTCAGCTTTGCCCCCTCCACCTTTACAACTGTCCAGTTCTTCTGTGAGAGAGTCCAGCTCGGGACACGCAAATGTGAACACAGACAGGTAGCTGCTGCAGGTGGGAGTGGATGTCACCACAGGAGTGCTGAGAGGCTCCAGGTCGCTGGAAACAGACTTGTACAGGGTCTCCCAGTCCGAGACCCCAAGAGAACTGCTAAGATCTATGTCTGGCACGGATCGAGCCGTCTCCATGGGGGTTTTCTCCTCCAAACTGGGTAACATATTTTCTAGTAGCCCTTCCTTAATGTCCAGGGAGGGCTCAAGGTCACAGATGTTGATATCAGCACTGGCGCACAGCAAGATATTGGAGTTCCCAGAGATGGCTGTGGACGGATCACTGGGGATGTCCATGTCCTGGAGCGAAGGAGCTTCCTGGGTGCCATCCTCTGGAAGTCTGTCCTCATCTGGACTGGACGGTAGCTCAGGGGACCCCGTGGGCTCCTGGAAAATAGACTCCATCTCCTCTGACATCTGGCACACCGGTTTATGTGTGGCAAGGATGAATTCAAGCCGTTCCTTCTCTTTGATGAGGTTGGCGATTTCCGTCTCCAGGGCTGCTTTTTCCTCCTCCAGCTTGTCTGTCTCCTTCAGATGGATCGACATCCAGAATCATCCACAGTGGAAAAACACACACAAACAGTGGGCTGCAAGTGACAGCTGAGTAAATGCATCACTGTTTACTTACAGTTTGCAGTGTATCCGTGAGTTCCCTCCGTCTGTTGCGACACTTTGCTGCAGCCATTTTATTCCTCTCCCTCCTTATCCTCTTCTTCTCTTCCTCCTCTGGAGACAGCTGGGACGTGAAAGAAATAATTCAGTTATTACCTTGAAGAATCCAGCCATTTCATCCTCTAATCCGCTACATCCGTTGCCAATTCACCCTCTGAAGAATGGCAAAAGCATGTTTCACTGCAATGCGTCTAAAAATAGACCATTGTTGCAGACTTGCTGTGACCTGAATATAAATTGACTGCCTAAGGAAGGCACACAGCCAGCACACGGCACCAGAGGAGCATGCACAATAGCACTGTTGCACATAAGGAATTCGGATTGACATATGGAAATTTACACTATTGACTATTCCGTCCAATAGCAGGTAGACTTCATCCGAGCTAACCTACCTGCTCTGTTTTCCCCTTTCTGACAGCATTTTTGCCCTTATTCCCGCCCACTTTGGGTGTTGCCTGGTGAGAGCTTTGTGCTTCATTGGCTTGCTTGCTACCCAGAGACGGGGAGACAGATGTAATAATCGTAGGCTGGACCATCCACTGGAAATCTGGGGTAGAGGAAATTGCAGTGACTGTTGGAACAAATGGAGTGTCTTCAACGTTCATGTCATCGTCGAGGTCCTGAAAAAAAAGGAAATTATCCACAATGAGCACTGGAATAGAAATTATTAAAATAAAAAATATACTAATAAATTTGATCTATTTCCATGCTGTAAGTGGTTTCAAGTGGAAGTCGTTTTGATGACAATCATCAATGACACCTAACAATCATATGTTTAGAGTCTAAAACAGAGGGTAGCCTGCATGTGTTATATTTTCTTGAAATATACCCCACCAAAAATAGCCTTCCTCAGATCAATATTTGACTTTATCATTGTTTCTGACGTCAACACTGACGCAGAGTTGCTGTGGAGTCTCCTGAATGGATTTATTTTTCTCAATGAACCGCTGCATCGACACGCTCACATTTGGTCCCAGGACGTCGGAATCATAACAATCCGAATAACGGGACTGTTTTGCCACATCTCCACCTGCACTGATCTCCTCTCAGAATTTTATATCAAACGTATCAAAAATGTTGTTTTTAAATAATAAAAAAAGCGCATCCAGTTAATTAAAATCTTATCAATCAGGTTCACTTCCCCCTCCCCCCACAACGAAGATAAAAGGCATTCAGTCTGTGGATCACATTTTAAAAAAAGGATGTTTGATACGCTTGAAAACGCAGCGCCTCCTGGGCTGCATGTTGAATATATGATCAACAAAGCCATTCATACCTTTGCATTGCTCTCTGAGGAGGAAGCTGGAGACCTCGCCTCTTCTGGCGTCTTCTGGACGAGTGTCCCGACAGGAGACTCTGTCCGGCAGGTGGGAGAGACTGAATCCATGTCAGGCGTCAGGTTGTTATGATACATCACGAGGGGAAGAAATAAAAAAACAAGTCCTGATCAATGACAAATATGACTCTGGCCTTGCGCTGGGCAGAGCGGCTCGGGTCTTTTCTCCAGGTATATACCTGGTAACTGGACGACTAGAGTGCAAGCCCCTCCTTTTATTCTCTGCTAGAATTTTATGAATGAACCAAGACTGTACCATCCGCGGAGGGGGAGGGGGGCACACTGACAGCCACAAAGGCCTTCATTTCGGGGCAAAAGAGCATTATTTTGACATTTATCCTATTGTATACTTCCTCCATAAACTACATTTAACAATAATAATTAAATTTGGTAATATTTTAGTCATTTCACAAAGGCTAAATAGAGGTTTTCACTCCCATTCACAAATATCGGCATCATGTAAATGCAATGTGGGGTGAGAAACGTGAGCCTATTTATAAATACACATATGTAACCATTTCCTGTGCGATGAAAACTTGATGTGTTGGTGCATTCATTTTATCACGGGTAAGAGACAGAAGTGGTTAGGAGACAGACCTACAAACAGTCGAGCAACATCCACTGATTTTGTTTAAAAATGTAAATGTAATGTAACTGCTTCGCGACGCATTTTGCACGAACATTTCAAAAATATAGCTAATGTCTTGACTATAGGCTGCTTGTTTTCTGAGCTGACAAATGTATTTAATTTCATCCCCACGTTTCATTTTCATGAAACATTTCTCACATATATTTATATTTTGAATCATAAACATATGACAGAGCTCGCAGCACTTTGGGGCTGCCTTTACCAAAGATAAGAATCGAGAGATGCTGGCAGACATAATGAAATGATGCTGAATTGTTTACTTGGGGAGGAGGAGGTGATGAGGCTGGACATGTGGGGGCGGTGAAGTCACGTGACATGACCCGGAACTGGAGGGAGGAGGAGTCTGAGGGGGCGGGTCTGCGTATGACAGGAGCAGCATCACCCTCGCATCACAGTAAGGGATTAGCAGCATGTCTAGACTTTGTGTTTTCCTGCTGATACCTGTCCTGCTGGACTCGGTGGTTTCTGTCACATTCTACCTGCCGGTCAACTCTCGGAAATGTCTGCAAGACGCCATCCACAAACATGTGCTGGTCTCAGGCACATACCAAGTCAGCGAATATCCTTACATTAGAACTGATCTGAAGGTACGTGAACGTGTCGCTACGCATGTGTAACATATGGCAAATTTTTTTGTCTTGGCGGTTCCTTGAATTAAACAAAGACTTATTTGTATTGTATGTAAAATATATATATATATGCAAGATTTAAATTACTGCAAGTACTACTCTAATAAACTATATTCAGAAAAGTAATTCTTGTAAATTCTCTGACTGTTTAATTGATCACTATAAATGGTATATAT
>CAFUXE010000596.1:172461-183620 GCA_903364295.1 Serranus cabrilla | reverse complement strand
TTTTTTCAGATTAGTGAATAATGTAAATAATAATTTGTTACAGTTTTATACAGCTTTACTCTAAAGGTATGACTGAGTTCCTGAGTTGATAACTGGGGGAACATTCTAAACCCCACTGTTTCCTCAGATCACTGATTCTTTTGGTGACACGTTGTACACTAAGGAAAATGCCATGAAAGGGATATTTGCATTCACAACAGAAAATCATGACAAGTTGGACATTTGTTTCAACAGCAGCTCTCCAATGGGTGAGTGAGGTTTTGAAATATTTCTATTTCTATGCTAGTAATAAGATATTTTCTCATTTAATTACAAATAAGAGAAGGACTATTACAATAAAAAAAAGTGGACAAATACTTCATATGGATGAACAATTGGGGTACCAAATGAGGCAAAATCCTTATTTTCTGTCAAGTAACACAATGTGCTATTCATGCTTGTCATTAGGCAGTGGAGAGGTTCATGAGCTACTGGTCAAAGTTGACATGAAGTATGGCGTGGAAAAAGAAAACACTTCCAATGAGGTGAGGGCTTGTCTTGCATCAAATAACATGAGTCTTAATCCGAGCTGCTACTGATAAATAAATGTAGGATAATGCAACATGGTAAATATAACTCTTGCAACCTTTGTCAGATTGAAAAAATGGACAGCCTGACCTCCCTCGAGGCACAGCTAAGACAACTTGAGCACCTGTCTCAGTCCATTGCAGATGAATTTACCAACTTGAAGAAACGAGGGACAGACATGCGAAAGACAAATGGTAAATGAATAAAACAATATGTTTTTGTAAATGTTTCGTCTATGTGGATACTTTTTCTCTTTAACCTGCTGTTTGGGGTTTGACCAGAAAAAGAACCAGCTTGAGAGTTTGAACTGAGTTGCAGCAGTTTTTTCCTCTGTGTGATTCAAGTCAAGTATTGTCATTTTTACACAATTTAACTGCTATTTTCTTTCTTAAACAGAGTCCACCAATATGCGAGTGCAGCTCTTCAGCTTCATGTCCATCTGCTGTTTTCTTGCACTGGCCATGTGGCAGATTACCTATTTGAGACGATACTTCAGGACCAAGAAGTTTATTGAGTGAATGCATGTTTTTTTTTTTTAGCACAACCTGAGGGATGCTGCAGTTTTTCATGGTCAAAAAATGTGCCTTCTGCTGTGTTTCTGATAATGCATCACATTTAATCAATGTTTGTTTCAAGGGTTCATCTGCAAAAACAGATTTATTTATTGAATCTGTTTGTGCTCTTCATGGCATATCAATCAAATTGGTGATTTTGTTGTTTTGATAGCATATCTCAGTTTTTACTGTTCTGTTTATTTTTTATTTATATCAAGGGGATACCAGTCAAACTGGCATTGGGTTACTCATTTGTAAAATTGTATTTTTGCAAATGAACTTCTTTATTTTTCTATTTTCTTGTGCACTTACCAAACTAAATGTAACTAATTTCTGATAATATGTTATTTCTATAAATAGCTAAGTCTTCCTATGAATGTATGGGTCCTTTGCTATGACACAAAAGCTTTCAGATGCAGGACTTAGGGGGAACTTTGACTGTTTGAGCCATTTAATAAGGGATTTTTTATAAGTGACAATTTATTTTGTATATATATAAAAACTACACATTTAAAATAAAATGTACACCCACTTATCTATTTCCATACAGTTCCCATGCTTTATACATTCTTCTCAGCTTTTGGAGGTTGGGTTTCTGTAATTCCTGCAGGGGACAAGAATACTTAAGTCACCACCAAATTGATGTGCTGTAAAATGCCTCAAACAGTACATTTAGTACAAAGTTCATTCTGGTACCTTCTCGTCTTTGTCCAAATGGAGGGTGTCTACTAAGGGAGCAATGGATGGACGGCCATGGGCACACTGGAAGGGCAGCTGGCAGGAGGACAAGGACGCCACCAAGCTGTGACATTCATCTCTGCTCAGGCTGTCATTGAATTTGATGGCACCTGTTTAATACAATATCAAGCGATTCACAGAAAGATTTCAGTGTTATCTATTGAATCATGAGTACATAAAGAGTAGACTAAAGGATGGAGAGAAGTAATTTAACCTTACCATGGCATGCAAGGGAGGCCAGCACCTTCAGCACAGTGAGAGGCAGAGTTCCTCTCACTCTACCAGTTGAGCGGAGTAACTGAGACAAAGAATAGGAAATGATGCATGTCACCTTTTATTCAGTATTAATAATACACACACACACACACACATAAAAGCTAAGGGACTAGAAAAGGATTTCAAGTTTACCTCAACTTGCTCTCGAAGATACTCCTGATATGTGATAATACAAAAAGCAAAAGGACAAGCTTCAGTAGACAGAATTGTAAAGCAATAACTTGGTTAAATGAGTGACACAATACACAGGTTTACCTCAACAAGAGGCTTGATAACAGATGGTCTCCCCCGTCTCAGCTCATTACTCTCCTTCTCAGTGAAGCACAGTGGTACCTTACCCACAAACACTTGTAGATCTGCTGCCTGTGAGAAGTTCACTTCCAGACCCAAACTCCGCAAATGTGCCTGACAAGACCTGCAGGAGGAAAGGACCGCAATACAGAGAACACTGCTCAAAAAATTATGCAAATGAAATACCGTCTATGGCATGAATGAAATAAACAGGTGAGGGGGAAAAAAATCAGTGTCAAGTTTGTCAGCTGAATTCAGTGGCTGTCAGAATACATATAGTCAAGGAACTAAACAGAAAGAGTTTAAAGGCTAACAGCAGCACACAGCAATGGAGAAAGTTGGTTTAAAACTTTCGGAGTTCAGCCACAGGCAAGAGTATAACTTATTCTAGTTTAGAAGGTGAAAGCTGACCGAGGACGATGGGCTTTTGAGGCGAGTTTCTGTGTGTCTGTATCTGTATGGACTCACAGAATCAAGGAAAGTAGATCTGGAGCTCAGAATCACAAATCAGAGCTCAGGGAAATCATTGCTGCAACCAGAATTAAGGGAACAAGCAAGATTGTGGCAGTTACAGAGCCATCACCTCAGCTTGTGCTACCCCTTCCACTGACTGAAAACTGACATGATTTTTAACAGTGCTTCAATTAAAGACATTAAACTCATATGAATGTGAAAACTCTACTATTAATACAGACTGCCAAAACATCAGAGTGCTGACGCTCCTGAGTGATGGTGTGTGAGCCAAGTGCTACGCAACTGCTGAGTTAAGACAGGGGGTTAAATGAGGCTGCGTCACTGCACCTGCCCTTTTTGTCATCTTTATTTCTACCATTCTTCACCTCATTGCCAAAATCTGCTGCTGAGTGTCTTGGTTGTTGTAGACAGCAGGCAGCAGGCTCTTAAACCTCAACCAGTCTAAGGCCAACTGCGGGGGAAGTAAACCAATCAAGCGTGACAATACCATCACAGCAGAGTAAAAAAGATGTGTATCCTTCACCAACGCATACAGGCAGTGGATCTTGAATACTCAAGGCAAATGCATCAGCCAGTGTACAACTAACTATTCACAAGCACAAAAAAGTTTAAAAAGAGTCCACCATTTATATCAGTGTGACAGCCTTCTCTCCTCAAAAATCAGAGATATATCTTCATAAAAGATGTGTTAGGCTCAAAACAAACTTTCAAAATATATATGGTGCTGAATCTTAAACAACATACAGCAGGAGAGTCAACATGAAATGCATATCCTCAACACCAAAGGCCACTGAAAGTGAAACTCACAGTATTAGATCTAATTTCTTTCATATATTTACTTAACAAATTAATATTCTCAGACTCAGCTGTATC
The DNA here is from genome assembly GCA_903364295.1 of Serranus cabrilla. Classification (NCBI taxonomy): domain Eukaryota; kingdom Metazoa; phylum Chordata; class Actinopteri; order Perciformes; family Serranidae; genus Serranus; species Serranus cabrilla. The sequence continues at coordinate 179,847 of CAFUXE010000596.1, read as the reverse complement.
TGCCTTTGAGCCAGTGTACAGGTTTTACAGGTATTCCCTCTAGCTGATGTACAGTTCATAATAGTAAAAACACACCTAAGCAGTCTTTGTTCTTCTTCTGTTACACTGATCTCCAGAGGTGGCAAAATGGTTGATGAACACAGCCGTCTCTCCCCTGGTGCATCCAGGTCATCCTCATAGGAATCTACGGCAGGACGTGCATTTAAGACTGTGGCATCACAACAACACAAACATTTTAATCTCAATATTAATACAGTGCATTTCTATTTTACCTGCAACTAAGTTCTCAAGTCGAACTCTCTCGTGTGCAGCATGTTGATCCACCAGCACCAGAAGGTTTCCTAGGTATAAAAACAGAGTGCATGAGATGATAGTGAAATAATAAATGGCAAAATGGCAAAGCTCCGGTCTCTACCTTCAGTTTCAGTGAGTGCTGCTGGCTCTTCATCTCTTGTGTTGATAAGACATGCAAGAAACTTCTTATCTACTTGATGAATAACCTATAAAAAAAAATTAAATTGCAATTTCATAATGACAACGTTAAATGGCCGAAGCATTATAAAGAACATCTTGTCAGAACATTAAAAGGAAACCAAAAAAGGAATTTGCCTTCATTGAGTGAATCATCGCCTTAGAAAAACGGTATGGAAACAGGATGTTGTGGATCTTGACAGCCAGTCCGTCAGCTTGCCCACTTGATATGTCCACACCAACCTATTGGTACAGTAGAGTTCATCATTAAAACAGTGTTCAAATTCAACTGAAGTAAGGCACAAGGCACAAGAGTAGTCTGACAGCAGGCTAAAGTACAGAAAATATTCAAAATATAATAAACTGAAATAGATATTTTTAGATGGGTTCATGAAGTCACTATGAATAAGTACCTCATACAACCCTAATGACAAAACCAAACCTCTCTTTAAGACACATAACTTTGGTTTAAGTACAAAAAATAAACCCTTGCAAAGTACACACACAAGTTTTATTTACCATAGGAGGTCGAACAAACACAGGATTATTCCATTTTGAGTACAAGGACGTAAGTGAGTTGGAGCTCTCGCCACTGGCATCTGTTAAGATAGACAAGATAATAAGTGAACACAAACAAGCCAATATTGTTTTTTGTATATTGTGTGGGTGTTTGTGTGTATCTGTAAGAATCCTACAGTCAACAATCTGATCTGTCTGTTACCTTTGTTATCAAGCCCTGAACTAATCACTCTTTCTGTCCTGGATTTAGGTAGGAAGGGTAACACTAGATCCACCTGAAAAGGGTAACATCTGTATTCCATACCTACAATTTAAGAATCAAGAACAACTGTGACAGTGAAGACATTCTTGGTTAATGTTGAGTGCTACTTCCAGTTACTATTATGGCTACATAACCTGCAGATAAGCACAAAAGCTGCCAACTCACCCATTTCAGAGATGACACTAACGGCCATATTCGTGACATCAGATGTACAACGCACTTGCGTTTCTTCCGTCGTATGGTCGTCATATCGGCTGAGCCCAGTCACTTTGTTGACGTACACTGTCTTTCCAACAGATGTATCGTAGTGATGAAGCCAGTCTCCTGATGTTGTAGCCTCTTGCCTCTCAGCCAGCAGAGGATTTGTACTGCAACCTGGGACTGGCTCAAGATTCAGTGCAGCGTCGCAGTCATTCTCATTGTTTTTGCCGTCTTGGGTGTCATCATTTCCACTACTGGGACGGGTATTGTCCTGTGAGATAGTCCTGGACAGCTCTGGTAATACTTTTAAATTGTCCACCCTGTGTTGTTTCAAATGGCAGAGTTTAGCTGCCAAAGATGTTTTGCCTCTATTCTGTCCTGGCACTGGTTTTAACTGGGTGAAAGCTGGGAGGGTCGGTTGGCCTCTGAGGCTGCTCCGTGTCTCTTCTTTCTCTGTGCCGCCCTGCTGCTCTTTTTGGCCAACCAGCCAATTCTGGGAATTCAAAACAAAGTTGTCTGAATGAGGAGGTCTTGTATTCTTTTCTTGATGAGGTAATTTCAGTCCATCAAATTTACAATATACTCTTCTAAACTTCTCAAGGGATCCAGTCTCCTTACATAAAGACACCTTTTGACACGTTCTGGGAATCTTTGAGGGAATGATAGGAGGAGTGAAGGTGTGTGCTTGACAAGTTACGTCATAGCCTGCATTCAGTGAGATTTTCCGTTTGGATACAAGGGATTTCTCTTCAAATTTCTGTGCTGAAACTTGCTGCTGAATTGCTGACTTGTTGATTTGGGACAGGTCTTGAGACGGCAGATTTTCATGAATGTATGGATCGGAAAGACTGATCTTTCTCTTTCTCACTGAGGTATCTTCATGTCCACCTGTACCCTGGCAGTCAGGTAATGTTTGCTCAATATTGTTTAAATCAGGCTGACTTTGTTGAGTGATGCTGTTTAGTGAAATCATGTTGCTTGTTGGTGGAGTACAGTTTAATGTCTCTTTTTCTTTTTCTCTTAGGAGTTCCAGATTTTCACTTTCTAGTTGTCTGACTGAACTTAGCATACATAATAGTTTAGAGCCGTGCCCAGCTTCACTTAAAGTTGGCCCCTCTTCTTCAGTAATGCTATGGTCAGATGGTTGTTGTGAAGTTTCACACAGTGATTCATAGACAGACTCTTTGTTTCTACTTCCTGCACCTTTGATCGTTTCCAACTCATTCCGATTTATCTTTCTCTTCTCCATCTCTTCTTTGCACTCCATCACAACATTATCCTCACATTCACAGTCATCTTTGCACTTACGGTGAACAGAGGCAGATGCCAGTTTAATTCCATTACTGCAATCCTGTGTGGAAGCACTGATTCTGATTTCTTGGTCACCATTGCTTGTGTTATGCTCCTCTTGGTCTGTATTGTGAGTGCCAAACAATTCAGGAGGTACATAATCCAAGTCATCTTGACAAAGTTCAGCCACCAGATTCTCCTTCCTCAGGAAAGCCTTCACTGTGTCTTCTATACACAGCAAAATTCCATCCCAGTCTTTGAACTCTATAAGAGTTTTGGCAGGCTCCAGACATATGTCATACTCTGAGTAAGAGCATTTGATATTGATGATGTATACTCCATGCAGCTCTGGGCTTCGTTTGTGCTTTGGACTCCTGATGGCAGACTGCCCATCTGGACTGTTATTTTTCTGACACGAACTGCTCAGTCTGCGTAGGAGTAAGTTCAGGAGCTTGTGTATGCGTGTTTTCAAGAGGAGTCTGTCATTTACAAACAGGAACTGTAAGCTGTTGTTATAGTGGCCTTCTCTGCCAATGTAACCAATGACTTCAAACTGTTTGTGCGTGTAGCTGATTTCTCCAAGTTTCTGTGCACGGCTGAGGCTGTGTATCTGAACAAACCTGTGGTAAGTGTTTCTAGCTTTAGGAAGCTGCACCAGCATGGCTCCTGAACATTCACTCTTCAGAGTGAAAGACACAGAGGGGTGCATCAACGAGATAGCCTCCACTCTGTGCCTGATCCTCTCACCCTCCAGGACAGAATCCATCCTCTTCCTTCGGACTGGCATGTTGTGGAGGAGGTTGCAAATTATAACAGTTGTGCCTGCAGATGGTCGAGCAGTCCCTGCTTCAAACACATCCATGCTTTTGCCATCCTTGAAGATTTTGACGTGAGTTTTCACTGATGATCTGGTTCGGGATGAGATTTCAACGAGTGAGGCGAGCGAAACTATACTTGCCAAGGCTTCTCCTCTGAAACCATACCACCTTAGGTTGTCCAGGTCTTCAATGGAGCTGCATTTGCTTGTGTAGTATCTGTTTCCCACGGACTCCATATCCTCAGCGTTTATCCCAGCACCGTTGTCGACTACTTGAATCTTGAACGCCTCCATGTCCATCCTGACTCCCACACAGGTCGCCTCGGCATCGATGCTGTTGAGGATAAGCTCCTCTACACACTGCTGAAGTGAGGGGATAGCGACACCCGAGCGAAGTTTCCCCTGGACTTCTTTAGGCAAACACTTAATCATGGTGTTCATAAAAAACAGTTATCTTACCGGAACGACTGTAATAAGTTAGTCCACTTGTTTCAAACTGGCCGTTTCTAGCTAACGGCCAATAACATTAAGTTAACGTTGCTACTTCCATGCGGTCCAACGACAACTTTCTGGCCGTCATACATTAATAAAGTCATGTTACACTACTTGTTAAATTAGAATTAAATATCAATTTGTTATGTTAAAATCATAGACTGTAAAAACAAAATCAATCTTAGCTACTGTTTACACTCAACGTGTAACAAGAGGTAACCTTAAAAACCAACCGTTGAAGCTAACAGTGCCATCTGCTGGTGGGAGGACCGAGCGTTACAGTTTGACCGTCGTCTTCTTCTTTTGGTAATTGGAAAGCTGCATCCAACCTTTAATGTGCCTACCGCCACCTACTGTCCAGAGTGTGCTATCCTGTGTTTATTGGGTCACATGGATCTGACACATGAGCACACTTTTACGTTTCTTTGACTGTGATCTTTGTCGTCCTAGTATTTTCAAGTTCGGTCAAATATATGAACACCACTAAAATTGCTGCCTAATGGTAATTCACAGATTCACAAAATGTGTATTCTCTATTATTAATCCAACCAGATTCCCTTTATGGCCCATATTCAGTCTTTATGTGCTGCTCTTTCTTTCCTTTACACAAGTCAATACTTCCATCAATTTTACAGATACAGATTTTAATTTTGTATTCCATAACTCCTCCCCCATGTCTTGTTAAGACTTTTTTGTTAGGACATCATTAATGAGTAGGTTTTATGAGTATTTACCTTATTAAAACATTGGATTGCCGTTCAGAATTGTAAATAATATATTATAAAGTAATATAATTATGATACAGTAGTAATGAATATAAATATGTGAAAAAATGATTTTTTTTACCGTGTATATAGGTAAATAGTAAATGGACTGCACTTATAAAGCACTTTTCTAGTCTTTGTGACCACTCAAGTGCTTTTACACTACAGACTGCGCTCATCCACCCACACATTCAAACTATGGCTACCACACACTGTGCCACCTGCCACCATCAGGAATACAATCATACAATCAAATCGATCAACACAGCATCGGGAGCAATTTGGGGTTCAATATCTTGCCAATGATACTTCGACATGTAGACCACTCTACCAACTGAGCCACAGCCGCCCCATATCAGTATATATATCTGAGTATATATTGCCAGTATTTCTCCAAAGCCACTCTCAGAGTTCGGTCCTTTTCAAAGGAGCCTAGCAGCATTCTGATGAGCATTTAGTCATCAGCTCTAGTCATTCTTCAGACTCCACTCCGACTCCAAAACTCATGAAGACGCCTCTCACAGATTTCAAGGTCACGCAATTGCCTGTTTGCTCAGCAGGAAGTCTGCTGGACTCTGGTTTGTTTGCAAATGTCCCTTTCGAACATATTTACAATATGTCGACAGTCTCTGTTAAATTCTGTGGTCAAGTCATCAATTATTCCCTAATTGCTATTCCTACAATAAAATTCAAACAATGTAAAGAGGGCTGAAAGAAACTGAAGGAAAGGAATTTAATTTATTCAATGTAATTCCATATATTGTAGATATTAAGGAGCCACAACATAATACACATATTTTCAAGTTAATGCTCAAGCTGCCTTCCAACCAATAAAAAATCTAACTAAATAAATAAAACATTTCCTTCATAATAGTAATTAATATTACAGGCACAACCTATTGGTTATTTTATTTCACTATGTTAAAAGATGAGTGTTCTAGGCTATTGACTTTTTTCTCGTTCTTGAACTCTGCCTTTATTATGTTAGACTTAGGGCTCCCGGTGGATCTCAGCCATTCTTGCATCTCTTTCACCTTGCTGCTTGGACCTTGTAGCTGCCCCTGAACAGTTCCTGCACCTGTGTTTTGGACCCATCCCACCAGGCCAAGCTTCTTCCCTTCTGCCTGTAAAATGAAACACAAGATTATAAAATGGCAGAAGTAGAAAGACAATGTGGCTGTGGTAGGGTACTGGGAAAGCAATAGATAAATATAAATATACAGGATGGTTATCAAACATGAGACGGATCTCTATACATTATGTATAAAACAACAACTGCTTATCATTTTCCAGCTGAGAAGAAATGAAACATTGTGTGTGACAAAGCTATAAGACTTTGGCTATGAAAACTCAAGGTCTATTGACTAGCTTTTCAGGAGTGTTTAACTGTATCTTGTGACCTTCCTCAATTAGTTATGCTGAACTGAGTTAACTCCATTTACATTTGGAAATAAATTGGCAATAAGATTATAGATTTATCACTTGATTACATTTAGGCTTATGTCATTAAATTATGGCAATTTCAAAATTATGAAATCTTTCCTTGTATGTTAACTACTGTTATTAACTCATAAATAGCATATGTGACATACTGGCCTTTGACTTAAAAACAACAGCAACAAAAACGTACATGACACATGTAGTTTGTGCCAGTACTGTTTTGTGTAATTTTATTTGACCAAATTATTTTTATTTGAATGGTAAACGTTTTGAGATGTTAAGATTTTTTTCTTTGCAACTCAATTTGTTATGGCTACATACGTTTTTTAAATGCCAAGTGCAATATTTTAAATGTAATTCATAGTATCTGATTATATTACATTTATTTGTACGTAATAGATTACGTTACTAATTAAAAGCAATAAGTCAATGACTACATTTTAAGCTAGTCTGACCCAAACATGTGTGTAGGCTAACTTTATTTCGCTGTCAAACTCACTTGGGTGTATTTCCGAAAAAATACACCTTGCACTCTGCCAAAAATTTCATAATCCACAGAAATTAGGTCTTCGTCGGACATAGCTGATCTAGAAAAGGAGAAATGAGACAATTGTTGTGTCGTTTAAAATAGGGACCCGACATGCATCGCAGGGGCTAACTACGTTATAGCCACTACACGCTATGCTAACACAGTGTATGTTGAAACAACTTGCAACCTGGGCAATTAACATATTTAGCGTCATATTCACACTGTATGAATACACGATAGCACTGTTTGTCATTTAATTCACCTGGACACTGTCTGGGAGCCTTCAGATGACTAACCAGCTCCGAAGGGTCTCGATTTTTCAAACATACGGGACTCTCCACTTCAGGAAGTGACGTTAGTTCACTGGACCAATTAGAAAACAGTCAAGTTTTTTGGTTTCTAGGCAACGGATGTAAACATTAGGGAAAAGAGTGTGTTATTATGGCTTTACAGTAGAAAACTTAGATACGCTCGACGTTTGCTATTTAAAATTCAGAAGACATTCACAAGGTCAGTAAGTGTTTGAAATGCTAGAGGGGTTTGGGGAAAATTTGTCAACTAATGATGGAATACTAATTAGATAATGCCTCGCTAAAAAAAA